>CM035414.1:110719390-111071890 GCA_020310875.1 Ceratopteris richardii
TGAGATAGATGCAAGTGAGTTTTCTATAGGAGTAGCTTCAGTTTAGGATGGGCGACCAATTTCTTTTGAGAGAACAAATCTACAACCAGCCTAGCAAAATTAATCTATCTATGACAAGGAGTTGTATGCAATTGTCCATTCTTTGAAGAAGTGGCATTATTATTTATATGGTGACAAGGTTACAATGGTTTTTGCCCAAGAGAGCCTTAAATGGCTGTGTATTAAAAAAACCATAAATGTCATAAGGACTACTCGATAGAGACCCCTCAAGAGTTTGTTTATGAGCACATGTATAGGGAGGTAAAGTTTAATATGGTGGATGAATTGCTTAGTCGCATCCCTTGCTTAATGGGCTAAGTTTGCCTTAGATCACTTATGAGCTACTTGAATCCTTTAAAGGGAAACATATTATGCTTGATCTTGCATATACCAAGATTTGGAAAGATATAGAGAAAGGGGATCTTGACACATGAGTTTTCAATAAGGATGGAGTATGGATGCGTACTCAAGAAGGATTGAAGTGGATGAATTATAGTATCCATGACGGATATCTATTAATAAAAGTAAGGTGTGTGTACCTAGAGATTTTGAGATGAAAGGACATATATTGCATGAGTGTTGTGACACACATAGTGCAGGAGACCCATGAGTTAACATGACTTATAGTCTTGTTAAGAGGGAGTGTACATGGCCTAGACTTCATTGAAGAACATCATAAGGTATGCACTTAAGTGCATAAAATGTTGTTGGTGCATTTTATCCAAGCCTACATGCTTGATATGCTTGATATGCTTGATATTATGATCATTTGTAAGTCACATGTGTAGTCATGTGAACACCTCTTGTAAAAGAGTACATTTTATCTCTTGCAATTGGAAAAAGAAAAAAGGAAAAGGATGGCTTACCTCATCCATGATGTAAAAGCAAAGTTGTGGCTCTAACTACCTAAAACCACAAATTTTTGAGCTGAGGGAATATGTCCTAACTTTGGGGATCACTTTTAGGTGGAGCCATTTGAATTCGAATTCAAAACTCCCTCCAAGAATAGCTATAAAAAGAGCAAGAAGGAAGAGGCAATTAGCAAGCCTTGTACGTGACCACTTCATGTCATTTTGTAGAGATTGAAGAGCTTATTCCATAGCTCTATCATTCTACTCCCATTGTGCAAATATTAATTGCCAATCTGGTTGTAATCATATGTGAATCTATACATTTGTCATTATCTACTTCTCTGTTTTGTTCTCTGCTATACTCACTTAGAGCAGTAACTTCAGAAGGTCATATCTCGAGTTCTACTCAACATTTTTCAGTGTTTTAACGTGCATTGGATAGCTCTTACTGTCTAGTTTCACATACAAATTTTCAATCTCATTGGATTTACAGTTTGGGAGATATCTGCATTTTACTGCTCACTGGTCTATCTCTGTAGAGCCCCGAGAATGGTGGGCATGTTCCCGAAATTGATGAATCTTTTTCTCAATGCTCATTCCATCATTTGAAGTGTTTTAACTTGGATTGGGAAGCGTGCTAAGTCTATTTGCTATGTACAAAAGGAATTTATCTAGTTCTTACCAGGTTGAGAGCACTGTTCAATTTTTCTAGCAAGTGTATGTCCAAAAATAGCAAGTTTTTGGGATCTAGTCATCTTGCAACTTGTCTGTCTTGACTTAAACTTTTGGGATACATGTTCCAAAGTACTTGGCTGATATTTTCGTGGATTTAGGAAGCTCAAAGGTCTACTAATCAACTCTGAAGTCTCAGTTGGCTGATGTGAAGCTGGTTGTAGCAACACCTACTCATCTTTGGATTGCATCCACCATCTCTCTTCACAGTGGTATCAGAGCATAGTCAAGCAACATGGGAGATGGATTTCCATCAACAATTGACAAATTGGATCGAAACAACTACCCAACATGGTCTCTAACAATGGAGGCTTACCTTCAAGCGAGGAATCTATATGGATTCATATCCGAAGATGAAGCAATGCCAACCATGAGGAACAAAGGGCAACCATCACATGAAGAAGTGGAAGGACTTTCAAATTGGTGTTTGAAGGATGCACTTGCAAGGTCCTATATTCTAAACTCAATCTCTAATTTTCTTTTACCTCATTTCAAGCGATGCAAGACATCGAGAGAGACCTGGAATGCACTTGCTTCTTTCTTCTCTTCCAACACTCGAGCAAGGAAGAACCAATTGTGGATGGAGTTCACAACAATGAAGAAAAGCCCGAAGCAAAGTGTGACTGATTATGTCACAAAGATGAAGGAGATTTCCGACCAACTTGGAAGCATTGGAGAGGTAATTGAAGAGGACAAAATCAATAGATAAATCATAAATGGAATCAAAGCAAAGAACAAGTGGGAGTCATTCACAATAGCCATGGATTTATACATGGATATGCATGTACCCGACCTCAACACACTCATGGGCCAACTCTTCACTCATGAAGCAAAGGTTAGCAAAGGTGGTGAGTCCTCAAGAGGTAATCAAACTTCTGCCTTATATTCTGATAAAGCTAAGGTCAAGGACAAGTCAAAGAATAGGAAGAATGAAGATGAAGGTAGCTCTTTCCAAGCAAACTTTGCAAGTAGGGGAAGAGCTAGAGGAAGAGGCAGAGGTGGAAAGAAAGGCAGGGGGAGATTCCAATCATCTCAACCTTGCAATATATCTGGCTTATCTAATCATTCTATTGAAGAATGTTTCAGGAACCCGAGGAACTCAAGAGGAAGAGGATTCAATAGAGGTGGCTATGGATCAAGTAGAGGCAGATACAATGGAGGCTACAACAACAACTACTACAACAACAATTACAACAACAACAACTATCAAAGTGGCCATAGAGGAAGGAGAGACTACAATAACTATGCAGAGGAAAAAAGTCAAGAAGATTCATTATTGATTATGAATCTATCAGTGAAGAAGGTTAAGGATGATGATCACATATTTACATTGATTCGGGATGCTCAAACCATGTAGCAGGAAATGTGGCTTTACTTTCTGATTTCGAAGATCCTCATAACAAGCATGAAGTGCAGACAGGAGATGACACAAAGCACTCAATGGAGAAGATAGGTAATGTGAAGACATCAGATGGGAATATGAACCTCTTAAGCAAAGTCTAGTATGTCCCTACAATTACCAAAAATTTAATAAGTGTTGGACAGATTGTTGAAAAAGGATTGCAGGTTAGATTCAACCGATTTGGAGCATATGTTGAAGACCCAAGGCAAGGCTTTCGAAGGATTGCCAAAGGAGAAAAGATAGGAAGGCTCTTCACTTTTAAAGTGGAAGATACAAAGAAGATAGCTTTGTTTAGCTATGGATCTCAAACTCTAACAGAGTTGGAGATATGGCACAAATGGCTTGATCACATTGGTGAGAGGACACTCAAACAAATTTTTAGGGACCAAAGTGTACTGGGTTTGCCTAATATCACAAGGCAACACATGATTTATAAGTGTGAAGCTTGTCAACTCGACAAGGCTCATAGACAACCTTTCAATAAGAAAGGATATATGTATCAAAATCCTTTGGATCTAGTGCACACGGATGTGTGGGGTCCAAGTAAGGAGCCATCTATATCATGCTCAAGGTATTATGTGTCTTTCATAGATGATTGTAGCAGGTGGACCATTATGTTTTTCATGAAGCACAAGGATGAAGTGTTTAATTGCTTTAAGAAGTAGATTGCTCTTGTTGAAAACCAAACTGGTAGGACTTTGAAAAGACTCAGATCAGACGGTGGAGAAGAATACTTCTCTTCTGAATTTGATGCCTTCTTGCATGAAAGAGGCATTAAAAGGGAAGTCACTACAAGGTATACACCCGAACTCAATGGTGTAGCAGAGAGGAGGAACAGAGCTATTGTCGAAGCTGAAAGGTCCATGCTCAACGAAAAGGGATTGCCAAACTACCTATGGGCAGAGGTTGTGTCTACAGCCACATATCTCATAAATAGACTTCCATCTAAGTCACTAGATGGAACATCTCCATATGAAGTGTGGAATGGAAGAAGACCTAGTCTAGACAATTGTAAAATCTTTGGATGCTTAGCCTATGCTCACATTCCTTCTCAAGTAAGAGGGAAATTGGATCCCAAGGCAGAGAAGTGTGTATTCATTGCCAAAACCAAAAAGAATATAGATTGTACAATCCAACCAATAAAGGATTTTCTGTGAGTAGAGATGTAATTTTTGATGAAAACAACTCATGGTTTGATGATGACAGGAAAGTGAAGCTGCCTTATGACTTGGATGAAGATTTTCCATCACTTCAACCAAGGGAGCCAAAGCAGATTGAAGAAAGTGATTCGGAGATTGACCTAGAAGACTTGGAAAGGCTAAAGCTATGGAAGAACAAAGGTAAAGCAAAGATGCAGGATGCTACATATGGACCCGAGAGCTCACATCAACCACTTAGAAGGTCTTCAAGGGAGAGAAGAAACCTGAGAGGTTTGGTTATGATACTTCTTTGGTCAGCAAGCACTCAATCTACATTGCAAAAGATTCAACCAATGAAGAGCCTACCACATTCGAAGAAACACAAAGCAAGAAAGCTTGGAGAGATGCAATGGATGAAGAAATGGAAGCCTTGAAGGAGAATGAAACTTGGGAGCTTGTACCTAACAAGCCATCCATGAAGATCATTGGATCTCAATGGATATACAAAATCAAGAGGAATCCAGATGGAATTATACATAGACACAAAGCAAGGTTAGTTGCTAAAGGTTTGCTCAAACCCATGGTATTGATTATGAGGAGACTTTCTCTCCTGTTGCAAAAATGCCTACAATTAGGGTTCTCATTAGTCTTGCTACATCTAGAAATTGGAATCTCTATCAACTTGATGTAAAGAATGCTTTCTTGAATGGATGGATTTCTGAGGAAGTGTATATGGCACAACCTCCTGGATATGAGGATGCACATCATCCTAACTATGTATGCAAACTAAAGAAAGCTTTGTATGGATTGAAGCAAGCTCCAAGAGCTTGGAATTTCATATTGGTGACTTATTTGCAGGACCAAAGATTCAAAGCTAGCAAGGCGGATACCTCTTTGTTCATAAAGAGGAATGGATCTGAAGTGATCTATTTATGTGTGTATGTTGATGATATTATTATCACAGGCAATGATCTTGAAGGAATCAAACAGGTAAAGACTCAAATGAAGGAGTTCAAAATAAGTGACCTCAAACCACTCACTTATTTCCTTGGATTGGAGTTAATCTAGACACGTTTAGATATATACATCACACAAAGGAAGTATGTGCATGACATGCTCATCAAGTTCAAGATGGAAAATACCAAGTGTGCAGGTACACCTATGGAGAAAAATCATAAGCTTAGTGCTTATGAAGGAGATCCAATTGAAGACATCACAAGCTATCAAAGCTTGGTTGGAAGTTTGAACAATGCAACACTCACAAGGGTGGATATATGCTATAGTGTTAGCATATTGAGTCAGTTTATGCATAAGCCGAGAAGACCACATATGGAAGCAGCCAAGAGAGTCCTCAAGTACCTAAAGGGGACTTTGAATGAAGGTTTGTTTTATTCATTTACTTCAGATATTGAGCTAAAGGTTTACTCAGATGCAGATTGGCCCGGATCTAGAGATGATAGAAGAAGCACATCCGGGTATATATCATTTGTAGGTTCAAAAATCATTTCTTGGTCATCCAAGAAGCAATCAACCGTGGCATTATCTTCTACTGAAGCCGAATATAGAGGTTTGGCTAATGCAACTCAAGAAATCATGTGGTTAAAGTCTTTGTACACAGATCTTGGACTTCATTCTTCAACACCTCACATTTTTGGTGACAACACAAGCTCATTACATCTAGCAGCTAATCCGGTATACTATGCTAGAACAAAGCATATTGAAGTCCACTACCATTATGTAAGGGAGAAGTTAATGAGCAAGGATATTCAACTATCCTATGTCTCTACAGATATGCAATGTGCAGACATGTTGACTAAAGCTCTTGATGGTACAAAGTTAAGTGGATTCAAGTTGATGATTGGCTTGCAGGAAATCAAGGACAATTGAAGACTTATTTGGAGGCAAAGCATGTTACGCTTGAGGGGGAGCTGTTGGTGCATTTTACCCAAGCCTACATGCTTGATATGCTTGATATTACGATCATTTGTAAGTCACATGTGTAGTCATGTGAACACCTCTTGTAAAAGAGTACATTTTATCTCTTGTAATTGGAAAAAGAAAAAAGGAAAAGGATGGCTTACCTCATCCATGATGTAAAAGCAAAGTCGTGGCTCTAACTACCTAAAACCATGAATTTTTGAGCCGAGGGAATATCTCCTAACTTTGGGGATCACTTTTAGGTGGAGCCATTTGAATTCGATTCAAAAATCCCTCCAAGAATAGCTATAAAAAGAGCAAGAAGGAAGAGGCGATTAGCAAGCCTTGTACGTCACCACCTCATGTCATTTTGTAGAGATTGAAGAGCTTACTCCATAGCTCTATCATTCTACTCCCATTGTGCAAATATTCATTGCCAATGTGGGTGTAATCATATGTGAATCTATACATTTGTCATTATCTACTTCTCTGTTTTGTTCTCTGCTATACTCACTCAGAGCAGTAACTTCAGAAGGTCATATCTCAAGTTCTACTCAACATTTTTCAGTGTTTTAATGTGCGTTGGATATCTCTTATTGCCTAGTTTCTTATACAAATTTTCAATGTCATTGGATTTACAATTTGGGAGATATCTACATTTTACTACTCATTGGTCTATCTCTGTAGAGCCCCGAGAATGGTGGGCATGTTCCAAAAATTGATGAATCTTGTTCTCAGTGCTCAGTCCATCATTTGAAGTGTTTTAACTTGGATTGGGAAGCTTGCTAAGTCTATTTGCTATGTCCAAAAGGAATTTATCTAATTCTTACTAGGTTGAGAGCACTGTTCAATTTTTCGAGCAGGTGTATGTCCAAAAATAGCAAGTTTTTGGGAGTAGTCATCTTGCAACTTGTCTATCTTGACTTAAACTTTTGGGATACATGTTCCAAAGTACTTGGCTGATATTTTGGTGGATTTAGGAAGCTCAAAGGGTCTACTAATCAACTCTGAAGTCTCAGTTGGCTGGTGTGAAGCTAGTTGTAGCAGCACCTACTCATCTTTGGATTGCATCCACCATCTCTCTTCACAAATGCGAGGTCAATAAACGTGAAAAATTGAGAATTTGAGGGCTTCTCCATCTGTTAGACATTCCCAATGGAAAGTGGGAGAGTATCTTGATGGATTTTATAGTAGGATTACCTAAGACACAAAGAGGGCATGATTAAATTTGGGTAATCATTGATAGGAGAACCAATGTGGCTAGATTTATTTTGGCACATAGTATAGTGAAGACATCTAAGTTCGCTATGTTATCTGTTCAGAACCTATACCGGTTACATGATCTTTCATTATACATTTAGTCACACTAAGATAGGAAGCTTAATAGCTACTCTTGGAGAGTATTTTTCAAAAGTTTGGATACTAAACTTAGCATGATCATGATCGAGCATCCACAAATGGATAGGCAAACAGATAGGGTTAACCAAATCCTAGAAGATATGCTTCATGTATCTATAAATGATACAGAATCTAATAAGAAAGAATACTTACCTAAAGTAGAGGTTTCATATAATAGTTCCAAGCACTTGTCCACTGGGCATAGACCATTTATGCTTATGTATGGGTTTGATTCAAGAGCTCATTTTGTAGTAGAATTGTAGCATGATAGAGTCCAAGCTACAAAGGAATCCTTGGAAGAGATAGATGATATTCTAAGGCTAACTAGGGATAGAATAAAGAGGGCTCAAGATAGGGCTAGAGCCTATGCACACCCTCAAAGGAGAAAAAACAATGTTGAGATAGGAGAGAAAGTATATCTTAGTTTTCTCTCTAGGTCTAAAACCGTGGAGATGGGACCTTGTCCAAAATTATCTCCTAGCTATTTTGGACCATTCCCAATACTAAAGAGAATAGAAAAGATGGATTACCAACTCCAACTTCCATATGGCACTATATCCATCTAGTATTTTATGTCAATCAGCTTAAGAGAAGGCTAGGTGAATCTCAAAACCTTGTTTGAGATAGTGAGGTAGTAAAGCCTATTTTTGTTCAATCTATCCCACATGAATGCTACACATGCGAGAGAAAGGGACAAGGATTAACCTATATAAAAAGTGCTTAGTGAAGTAGAGAGATAGTTCAAAAGATTGTGCTACATGGGAGCAGGTCAACACACTTCAGAGATAGTTTCCCACTTTTATGCTACTTTGCCAAGAGTCTTTTGAAGGGGAAGGATACGGGGAAACACCAAGAACATATGGGCATGTACATCAGATACATGCAATCTAGTGGGAGCATTTGCTCTACTTCTTTTCACTATCTTTCATGGGTACCTTCCAACACCATTTTTGAGGAAAAAAATGGAATGAAGGGGTAAGAAATGTTATATGGAGCATGAGAAATGGAGGCTAGGAGCCCTACCTTAGAGATTTGTATACATGGTCTCTCACATGAGTGCCATGTGCCACCCATGTGAGGAGTCCATATGGAAATTATTTCATACAGAGAAAGAGAGAAAAGGGTTTTAGACATGAATACATGGGTGGACAATACGTTGAATGAGATTCTCCATGCCTATCCAAATTAGTAATCGATGTTAACTTGGTCTCCTTCATCAAATCTAGTGCCCCTTTGAATGCAAAATAGGGAGCCTCAAAAGGATTTGTGATAGAGGATTCCTTGCGTGGACCAAAAACATCAGAGGTGGACAAGTTTGAAGATGTTTCCATGTATGTATCCATTGTTCGTGAATGGTTGGCTGTGAGGTTTTTCAAATTGACATGCACCATTTATAAATCATATGTTTCTTTGAAATATTGGGTAGTCCAAGTACAATAATCTCTACTAATTTGTTTTATGGTCTTATCTCTAATGTGAGCCAACCTTTTGTGTCAAACCTCTAAGTCTAATAGGTTTTGAGTGCCATAGTTGAACAATGCTATGTTCCTTGTGTCTTGAAGTTCAAAGATGAACAACCTACCCATCTTTTCCCCTTTGGCTATCTTCTTGAATGATTGGTATAGGTTTCCTACAAATCCCAATATTTTGTAAACATCACCTACAAACCTTTTTCCAAAATTTATCCTACACTTATCAAGTTCTTAGTAATACTAGGCACATAGAGAACTCTACTCAAAAAATTAATGTTACCATTTGATGTATTCACAGTTCCAATTATCTCCATAGGGCACCTCCTATCATCTCTTTTTTGTACTTTATGCTTGTTCTTAGGTTCTTCCGAATCTGAAAGTAGTGCTACATTGCCTACTACATGATTTGAACATCCATAATCAATATAGAACACATGCTCATCTCATTTGCCTCCTTTCATGGTCATGTTCATGAGCATAAGTGAATCTTTGTGTCATTAATCATCAATTTAGTTTTTGCAATCTCTTTTTACTTTGTACCCACCTTGTTGGTGCATATCAAGCCTTCACACATTGGCTTGGACTCATGGAAGATTAGCATGGACAAAGACTTATCAAGGCTTCACTTGAACCAAGGTTCATATAAACATATGCTTATAAGTTCTTACATCTTTTACTCCTTGTAAAAGTCTTTATGACTTGGCATCTCATGTAATCACTTACCTACCTGATTAAGTCGTGGAAAAGAGAATAGTTTAGTGGAGAGAATATCTCCTTACTTTTAGAGGAGAGATTCTAGGGAGCCTTAGTTTGAATTTGAAATTCAAATGTTCACTCAACTCATATAAAGTGAAGAAGAAAAAACTCGCGGTCAGTGCAGTCACTTTAGCTCACTCCCCGAGGCATATTGTCATTGTAACTGAGTGTGTGTTAGTGCTACTCCATAGCCTACACCACCACACCTCAATTAGCTATGCTTGTCATGTTATTGAGCTTGTACAAACTTATCAATCAATAGATATACACACATTTATCATTTCTGGTTCTCTGTGTTATCTTCTCCAAGTCTGTCAACTTCAAAGGACCATAACTCAAGATCTACTGAACCAAATCAAGAGATCTATAGCTCATTGGAACCAGCTCAAAGTCTACTACAAGCATACAAAATCTCAAAGGATTTCATTCAGCCATTTGGGAGAAATCCGCTTCGAAGTACACACTGGTCTGTGTCTGCAGAGTTCCTAAAAAGTCGGGAGTAATTAGAATATTGCTAAACTTATTTCTCAGTGCATAGTTTATCAATTGAAGTGATTCCACTTGTGATTGGTAGCTTACTAAGGTACTTTAATACTCCCAAAAGAAATTGTTCCAATTTTAAGTGTGCTGGTCACACTGAGCAAAAGTCTGAGCAGGTATCACTACAGGAATAGAAAGTTTTTCTTGTTTTTGAAGTACCAAGTTATCTGTTTTGGTTTGATCATTACTCAAACCATTTCCAAAGTACATATATGGTTTCTTTGTGTCATTTGGAAGCTAAGCAAGTGTACTAAGCATATCTGAAAAGAAAAGAGGGCAGGTGTGAAGCAGGTTTTGCAGCACCAACTGATTTCCTGAGTGCATCCAACCATCACTCACAACAGTGGTATCAGAGCAAATAAGGTAATCATGGGTGATGGTTTCCCTTCCTTCATTGACAAATTGGACAGAAATAATTACCAGGCTTGGTCATTGAGAATGAAGACCTATCTACAAGGGAGAAGTCTATTTGGATACATATCAGGAGATGAGGAGTTGCCCTCATTCAAGACTAGAGGACTACCTACAAAGGATGAACATGAAAGACTCAACCAATGGTGTGCAAAGGATGCTTTGGCAAGGTCTTATCTCTTAAACTCTATATCTAACTTTCTTTTACCTCATGTAAGGAACTGTAAGACTTCCCAAGAGACTTGGGAAACCTTGTCAAATTATTTTTCTTCCAACACAAGGGCTAGGAAGAATCAATTATGGATTGAGTTCACAACCCTTAGGAAGCAGCCCAAGCAATCAGTCTCAGAATATGTGACAAAGATCAAAGATGTGGCACACCAACTAGCAAGCATTGGAGAGGAAATTGAAGAGGAGCAAATAGTCAGGCAAGTGACAAATGGACTCAAGGCAGATGATAAGTGGGAAAGTTTCACCACTGCAATGGACCTCTATATGGACATGCATACCCCTGATCTCACAACACTCATGGGCCAACTATTTACACATGAAGCAAAGTTTACAAAGGCTGGAGATCAATCAAAAGGTAATAACCCCTCTGCTCTCTATACTGATAAGAAGGTTAAAGATAAAGGCAAGAAGAAACAGGATGAAGAAGGCTCTACCTCTCAAGCTAATTATGCAGGGAGAGGTAGGTCATCTAGAGGAAGAGGCAGAGGAGGTAAGTCAGGTAGGGGGAGACCCTACAACTCATCACCATGCAACATTTGTGGATTGTCCAATCACACCACAGATGAATGCTACAAGAACTACAAGAATCAAAGAGGAAGAGGCTACTCAAGAGGTGGATACTCTCAAGGGAGAGGCAGATTCAACCAACATCAAAGCTACAATGGGTACAACAACCAATACAACAACAACTACAACAACAATCACAATGGTAACTACCAAGGTGGATTCAGAAATAGAAGAGACTACAACAACTACACAGAGGAGCAAGATGACTCCCTATTGATCATGAATATGACCTCCAAGATAGGTACAAATGATGATCATTTATTTTACATTGACTCAGGATGTTCTAACCATGTAGCTGGCAATGTGGCACTACTTTCTGATTTGGAAGAGCCCAAGGGCAAACATCAGGTACAAACAGGTGATGACACTAAACACTCTGTTGTCAAAATTGGAAATGTAAAGACATGTGATGGTAATCAGAACCTATTAAGCAGGGTACTCTATGTACCAACAATAACTAAGAATTTAATGAGTGTTGGTCAGATTGTGGAGAAAGGTTTGCAAGTCAGATTCACACAACATGGAGCATATGTGGAGGATCCAAAACATGGATTCAGAAGGATAGCCAAAGGGCAGAAATCAGGTAGATTGTTTACATTTGAGCTAGAAGACACCAAGAATATTGCTTTGTATAATTATAAGGATCAGACACTTTCAGAGTTAGAGATATGGCACAAGAGATTAGGGCACATAGGAGAAAGAACTCTAAAGCAAATATGCAGGGATCAATGTGTGCTTGGGATACCTAATGTATCCAAGCAACACATGATTTACAAATGTGGATCATGTCAATTTGGTAAGTCTCACAGATTACCCTACTCAAGGAAAGGTTTCATGCATGAAGACTACCTAGACTTGGTACACACAGATGTTTGGGGACCTAGCAAGGACCCTTCCATTTCTGGTTCAAGGTATTATGTGTCCTTCATTGATGACTATAGCAGGTGGACCATTTTATACTTTATGAAGCATAAGGATGAAGTGTTTAATTGTTTCAAGAGGTATCTTGCACTTGTTGAAAATCAAACAGGTAGAAGCTTGAAGAGGCTAAGGTCAGATGGTGGAGGAGAGTACTTCTCCAATGAGTTTGAAGATTTCTTGCAGGAAAGAGGCATCAAAAGGGAGATCACTACAAGGTACTCACCTGAACAAAATGGGGTAGCAGAAAGAAGGAATAGACTTATAGTAGAAACAGCTAGGTCTATGCTTAATGAGAAAAAGTTGCCAAATTATCTTTGGGCAGAGAGTGTGTCCACTGCCACTTATCTCATCAATAGATTGCCATCCAAGTCACTTGATGGCATGACACCATATGAAGCATGGCATGGTAAGAGACCCTCTCTGGATCATTGCAAAATCTTTGGTTGTGTAGCATATGTGGATATTCCCTCACAGGTAAGGGGAAAGCTAGACCCCAAGGCTGAAAAATGTATCTTCATTGGTTATGATTTGAACCAAAAGGGATACAGATTCTACAACCCAACAAACAAAGGTTTCAAGGTAAGCAGAGATGTCATATTTGATGAAAATGACTCTTGGTATGAGAATGAATGCAGGAAAGTGAGTCTACCCTATGACATAGATGAAGATTTTCCAAAGCTTACTAAGGAAGAGCCAACTCAGCAAGAAGATTCAAGCTCAGATGATGATACAATAAACCTTGAAGAGTTCAAGGCTTGGAAATCCAAAGGGAAGATGAAGATGAAGCAATTAGAAGATAAACCAGAAACTTCAACCCAAGCAATGAGGAGATCTCAGAGAGAAAAGAAGACGCCCATCAGATTTGGGTATGACACATCACTTGTAACTAAACATTCTATATATCTTGCAAAACACTTGTTGAATGAAGAACCAGGTACCTATGAAGAAGCAATTACTAAACCAGAATGGAGAGAAGCCATGGATGAAGAGATAGAAGCTCTCAAGGAAAGTGATACTTGGGACTTGGTACCCAAGAAGGACTCTATGAAGGTGATAGGATCCAGATGGATCTACAAACTAAAGAAGAATTCAGATGGAACAATAAACAGGTACAAAGCTAGGTTGGTAGCCAAGGGTTTTGCACAAACCCAAGGCATTGATTATGAGGAGACATTTTCTCCTGTGGCCAAGATGCCAACTATCAGAGTATTGGTGAGTGTAGCTGCATCCAAGAATTGGAACATGTACCAATTGGATGTGAAGAATGCATTCTTGAATGGATGGATATCTGAAGAAGTCTACATGTCACAACCACCTGGCTATGAAGATCCAAAAAAGGTACATTATGTTTGTAAATTGAAGAAGGCTCTGTATGGTTTGAAGCAGGCACCTAGAGCATGGAATTACAGATTGACCACCTACCTCCTAGACCAAGGATTTGTGATGAGCAAAGCAGACACTTCTCTATTCATAAAAAGAAGTAGCACAGAGGTAATCTACTTATGTGTTTATGTTGATGACATCATCATTACAGGCAATGATGTCAATGGGATTAGACACATCAAAGGACAGATGATGAAAGAATTCAAGATCAGTGATCTTGGACTATTAAAGTATTTCTTAGGTCTTGAATTGGTCTACACAAATTCAGGTATCTACATCACTCAAAAGAAGTATGTACAGGATATGGTCAAGAAGTTTGGTTTGCAGGATGCTAAGGTATCTACTACTCCAATGGAGGTTAACCAAAAGCTAAGTGCTCATGAAGGAGAAGAAATCAAAGACATTACAGGATACCAAAGTATGGTAGGTAGTTTGAACTATGCTACCTTGACAAGAATTGACATAGCATATGGAGTAAATGTGCTTAGTCAATTCATGCACAAACCTAGGGTACCTCACCTAGAGGCAGCCAAGAAGATCTTGAAGTATTTGAAGGGAACACAAATTCATGGTTTGTACTTTCCTTATACATCAGATATTGACATAAAAGTTTACTCAGATGCAGATTGGGCAGGATGCAAGGATGATAGGAGAAGCACCTCAGGTTACATTTGTTTTGCAGGAGATAAGCCTATTTCTTGGTCAGCCAAGAAGCAACCTACAGTGGCTTTGTCATCCACTGAAGCAGAGTATAGAGGGCTTTCCAATGCCACTCAAGAAGCTATCTGGTTGAAGCTTCTATATACAGAATTAGGTCTACATACAAGACCACCTATTATCTTTGGAGACAACACTAGCTCTCTTCACCTTGCAGCAAATCCAATTTATCATGCCAGAACCAAACACATAGAGGTTCACTACCACTATGTGAGAGAAAAATTACTTAGCAAAGAGATTCAATTGACATATGTGTCTACTAACATGCAATGTGTAGATTTACTTACAAAGGCATTGGATGGAAACAAGTTATGCAGATTCAAATCCATGATTGGATTGCAGGAAGTGATTGAAGAATGAAAGAGAAGACTTAAGCCAAAGTGTTTGTCTTGAGGGGGAGCTGTTGGTGCATATCAAGCCTTCACACATTGGCTTGGACTCATGGAAGATTAGCATGGACAAAGACTTATCAAGGCTTCACTTGAACCAAGGTTCATATAAACATATGCTTATAAGTTCTTACATCTTTTACTCCTTGTAAAAGTCTTTATGACTTGGCATCTCATGTAATCACTTACCTACCTGATTAAGTCGTGGAAAAGAGAATAGTTTAGTGGAGAGAATATCTCCTTACTTTTAGAGGAGAGATTCTAGGGAGCCTTAGTTTGAATTTTGAAATTCAAATGTTCACTCAACTCATATAAAGTGAAGAAGAAAAAACTCGCAGTCAGTGCAGTCACTTTAGCTCACTCCCCGAGGCATATTGTCATTGTAACTGAGTGTGTGTTAGTGCTACTCCATAGCCTACACCACCACACCTCAATTAGCTATGCTTGTCATGTTATTGAGCTTGTACAAACTTATCAATCAATAGATATACACACATTTATCATTTCTGGTTCTCTGTGTTATCTTCTCCAAGTCTGTCAACTTCAAAGGACCATAACTCAAGATATACTGAACCAAATCAAGAGATCTATAGCTCATTAGAACCAGCTCAAAGTCTACTACAAGCATACAAAATCTCAGAGGATTTCATTCAGCCATTTGGGAGAAATCCGCTTCGAAGTACACACTGGTCTGTGTCTACAGAGTTCCTAAAAAGTCGGGAGTAATTAGAATATTGCTAAACTTATTTCTCAGTGCATAGTTTATCAATTGAAGTGATTCCACTTGTGATTGGTAGCTTACTAAGGTACTTTAATACTCCCAAAAGGAATTGTTCCAATTTTAAGTGTGCTGGTCACACTGAGCAAAAGTCTGAGCAGGTATCACTACAGGAGTAGAAAGTTTTTCTTGTTTTTGAAGTACCAAGTTATCTGTTTTGGTTTGATCATTACTCAAACCATTTCCAAAGTACATATATGGTTTCTTTGTGTCATTTGGAAGCTAAGCAAGTGTACTAAGCATATCTGAAAAGAAAGGAGGGCAGGTGTGAAGCAGGTTTTGCAGCACCAACTGATTTCCTGAGTGCATCCAACCATCACTCACAACACACCTTGATAATTGCTATTGTAGTTGTTGTTATTGTGGTCATAAGTGTTGTTGTATCTGCCTATAGGAGCTCCATATCTTCATATATTGTATCCTCTTCCTCTCTGATTCTTTGGGTTCTTGAAGAAATGCTTAGTGCTATGGTTGGTTAGTCCACATATGACACAAGATAGGAGCTTTTCAGATCTCCCCCTACAATGCTTACCACCTTTGTCTCTTCCTTTTGAACTTCTCCATCTACCTACAAAGTTAGATTGGGTGGTACTTTTTTCTTCATTGGATTTCTTGTCTTTTCCTTAGAAATATTTGCTTCTACTTTTGTCTTTGTAAAGGGCAGATGATTGGTTATCCTTTTGTGTGTAACTAATCTTCATAATCTTGGCTTCTTGAGTGAAGACTTGTACTATGAATGTGTTGAAATTTGGTACTTGCATGTCCATGTATAAGTCCATGTCAGTGGTGAATGCTTCCCACTTGTATCTACTTTGATTCCATTGATGACTTGTCTGAAACATTTTCGTCATCTATAATCTCTCCAATGATTCCTAATTGATTATCCAAGGTTCTACCTATCTGATCAAATGGATAAACTAATTAATGTTACCATATCTTCACTTCAATGGCTCAAAGAAGTTGAGAGACAAGCTATACACAAGAATAGTGAGCATTAGTTGGGGATGATGATAAAAACATCAAGTATATGTATTGAAATGTAAACTACAATACATGAAGGTGTTGGAGGAATCTGCTAGTTGGCCGCCGGATTGGGAAGATGTAACCGAATCTTGTTCGCACGAGTGAAAAAAGTAGTTACAAATAGTTTGTAAAAAGTTATATAAATCAAGAAGACGCGCAGAGACGAGAACGTGATGGATCACCAGACTGTCTGTCTGGGTGACTGAGCGAATCGTACCTGTAGTGTCTGTTTTTGCATAATCTCCAGTGTTCTAAGATTCTTGTTCGTCTTTGGTTTGTCTATCGCTCTTGTCTTGTCTTGTCTGCTGTTGATACCTGTTATGTTGTCAACAAATGAAAAGATTCGTGGAATCACCAGACTGTTCGTCTGGGGTATTGCCTGAACACTACTGTAGCGCTGTTGTCTAACTTCTGTGTACTCCGATTGTACTGTGTGCATCTGTGTTTTGTTTCCTATCGACCTCTGTTGAGGTTGCGAGTTCCATTCACAACTAAGAGATCGTGGACTGTTGTCTGAGTAAGTTGTTTGTGAATCTCTATTGAGTTGTGGTGTTAGTCCGCACATTGTGTGTTACCCATTCTTGGAATGTTCTACCAGTGGTTGGTGAAATCTGAGCAACTGTAGTAGCATTCTGGTATTCGGATCTGTACTGTGTTGTCTGTAATGTTGGAATCTGTCTTCATATGGTAAAGTTAAGTACAGTAGGGATCTTTCTAAGTTGTGCACTGAGCCTGTAGTACGATGTGGTAACTCTCAAGTTCTCTGTGTCTACGGTGTGCCTGACTGATTAGATCCAGTCGGTAAAGGTTAACAATTACTCTTGTTCCGGCATTCCCAGTAAGTTTATGTGTAGATGCAACACAACATTTTAGTGTATTCGGTACACGTGGTTGAGCTAAGACTATGATGGTAATATCTAAGTACGGCAATCGTTGATAGATCTCTCAGCATTAGTATAGTGCTGAGTGTGAGCAGCAAGTTTGGGAAGTAAGTACAGGGCCTCTGTCTAACAGACCCCTACCACTCCCAAGAACCCACTTAGGTGCTTAAATGCGGTTCTGACAGTTAGCCTCGCGTTTAAGAAGCGTTTAACATTGGCGCCGTCTGTGGGAAGGTGGCATCAAGATTGGCGTTTATCTATGGGAAGGTGGCAACAGATCAAATTGTTGCAAACCTGTTGTGGAAACGTGACTGTAAATTTTTTTTTTCGACAGTATAGTACGCGATTAGTACAAAAGATGATACATTCCGGTTACTCGATCCGGTGAAACGTATCCAAAGAACCGCCTGCCTGGGGTACTTAATTGGCTAAAAATGACTCCGGGAGGTAGCAGTACAACTAGGTCTAACCCAATTGTCAAGAAAGTAAAAAACGTTAGTAGTGATTCCGGTCATATTCCGGTGGAACGTGTTTCGCCTCTGGTAAATTCCGGTACTATTTCAGCACCATCTGTCAAAGATATAGTAACTCCAGAATCTACCAGGATGCAGCCTGAAGTCAGTTTAAGAACATTGGGTAAAGATTCAATTTTGTTTACGATTAGAAACACTTTAGCCAAAGAAATTAGCGAAGGCGAAAAAACACCTGGTTTTGGCAAAAACTCGACACATTTCGGTGATATTTCGGTAACAAGGTCGCAGTTTTCCGGCGACGGTTTACCATTCTTCGGTGAATCTTCAGCCCAGTCACCGCTATTGGGAGTAAAGCTTCCCTACATTTGACATCAAGAAGGAAGGTAGCTTGTTTGAAACCGAGATTCGAAGCATACTGAACAAGATTATCGAACCGGAAAGTGCACAGTCCGACGATACAGATTCCGATAGTTCAGATATTCAGCCTCGGGATACAGAAGATAGTCACAATACACTTGTCATGAACGGGCAACAACAACAACAGCAGCAACAACAACAACAACAGCAGTAGCAACAACAACTATGCCCACCAAGGCCGACTCTGACAGGAGTAACGTACACCAAATTTGGTGGATTCCCAAGTGATGACCCAGATGCTCATGTATGCACATTTGAGATAAGCTACGCAGTACTCAACCATCCACTTGATAAAAGCAAATAGAAATGTCACCGAAGACCCGACCAGACAGATGTACTGCACTACCTGCAAGAATTCAGGCCATACTAGTGCCACTTGTGCACTTAATCAGTTGTTTTGTGCTATCTGCAACACTACCGAACACACCGTCGAAAACTACGCATATAGTGCCAAAGTGCAGGGAATAGCGACTGTCAATGCAATTATATAGGAACCAAGGCAGCCAGCCAATCACTATGTACCTTTGCAAATGAGAAACAACCAGCAACAAGGATATCGAAATTATTGAGGACAGAGAAATAATAAGTATAATGCAAACCGCTGGCAGACCGGACCGCCACCGAAAAATCCCAATTTGCCACTATTGCGCTGCCATTTATGTGGTGAATTTAGTCACATTAGAAGATTTTATAAGGATGCAGCTGAGTATGACCAGAGGAAGAAAGAACGTCAAAACCCAATGGCTAATATGGTACAAATCACACCAGTAGAAACGCACGCTACAATAATTCAGACCCGCTCTGGTAAACAACTGCAACCAGCAGCAGAAATATTTGAACCAGACATACGTGAACAACAAAGGATGTATGATAAAGCTAGTCAATGGACCACCGCACAGCCTCCAGTCTTCCCAGATCCTATTCCGATAACCCAGACTCCGTTAACCGAAGAAGGAACACAACAACAGAATTCCGATTCAGCAGTACGCATATCATCTTCAGCAGGCGCATCATCTTCAGAATCTGTGGAAACAATCCAATCACAAAGGGCCTAGGAAATTTTATCTAAAGCATCCATCACTCTTCCTCTGGGCCAATTGCTTGCACTAGTACCGGGAGTTCGACAACAATTCCAACAACAATTCAGTCCGGTGCCTCCCTGCATTCCAGCAACAGCAACAGTGCAAACGGAACCCGATTCTACGGTCGATCATTCAGTTCCTTTGATTACGGTATGGTATAAAAATCATAAAATCACGCAGGTACTAATTGATGGAGGATCTGGAGTCAACATTGCTATTGCTGCACTGTGTAAAAAGTTAGGGTGGACCGAAATCGAACCAGTTCAGTTTTTTGTCAGAATGGCCGACCAATCAAGAGTCCATCCCATAGGACTTGTACGAAATGTACCAATCACTTTACAAGGTACAACATTTAAAATGACCTTTGTCATACTAGATTTACCAGAATCCACTCTTGATTACAAACTACTTTTCGGCCGACCTTGGCTGAAGCACGCTAAGGTGATACAGGATTGGTCTGCACAAGAACTCACTTTCAAGGATAATAATCGTAAATACGTTGTAAAATTAGATGCTATACAACCTTGCGAGTTGCATGCTAGACCGTATTTTGCGGAACCAGTCCATATGCTAGATGGGTTGTCAGATGATGAAGAAGAAGAGTTTCTGAAAAATAACATTGACTTGATATCCCTAGGAACTGTTGATCTACAATCTGTTGTAGATAATTGGAATCCTTCAGTTTGTACGGTGATGACTGTAACAAAAAAAGATATGAAAGAAGAAACAGCTACCATAGATGACGTTGATCTACAACAACTTTTTAAGCCATCTGAGAATACAGAGAAGCCTCAACAATTTTATGTTCCAGAAGATCAACTGACCACTTACAATTTAGGAGATGAAGCAAATCCACGACCTGTTAAAATAAAAGAAAACTTATCGGAATTATTTCAAGCAGATCTAATCCAACTACTTCGTGAATTTTCTGATGTATTTGCATGGGATTACAAAGATATGAAGGGTTTGGACCCGCGCATCTATCAACACAGGGTCATGCTGAAGCTAGAAGCAAAACCACTTAAGCAACCAAGCTACCGGATGAACCCGAACTATGCATCACAGGTAAAGGTAGAACTTGATAGGCTACTCAAAGTCGGATTTATTGTACCAGTAGAGCATGCTGAATGGATCTCTCCAATTGTTATTGTCCCTAAAAAGAATAAGCAGTTACGAATATGTGTAGATTACCGAAAACTAAACGCAGCTACAGTGCCTGATCCATTTCCGCTACCTTTTCTGGACACAATGCTTGATAGAGTAGCAGGACATGAAATGTACTCATTCCTAGATGGATACAGTGGGTATAATCAAGTTAGAATGGCTGAACAGGATATACCGAAGACCACCTTCATAACCAACTGGGGCGTGTTCGCATGTACTGTTATGTGGTTTGGATTAAGGAATGCCCCAAGTACGTTCCAAAGGTGTATGCAGGAAATATTTTCTCCTTACCTTACCTCTTTTATGCAAGAATATCTTTATGATTTTTCAATTTTCGGTAAGATGATAGCACACCTGTCCCATTTACGGTGCTGCTTTGAAAAGTGCAGAGAATACAGACTCTGTTTGAACCCAAACAAATCTGTGTTTGCGGTTTCATGTGGCAAGCTACTCGGTCACATTGTATCTGCACAAGGTATACAGGTAGACCCAGATAAAATTTCAGCTGTGTTAGAAGCTCCGGTGCCCACTACACCGAAGGAAGTAATGCGCTTCATGGGCCAAGTAAGATGGCATGGACGACACCTACGATGGCTTGCTCACTTGGCAATACCACTGAACAGATTAATCACCAAGACTCCTCGACAATTTGAGTGGACTCAGGAATATCAGATAGCATTTGATCGCTTAAAGTCTTTATTAACACAAGTTCCCATCTTACAGCCTCCTGACTGGGATCGCCCATTTCATGTATTTGTTGATGCTTCAGATATAGCAATAGGGAGCGTTTTAATGCAACAAACTGATAAGTGGTTTAGACCAGTGTACTATGCAAGTCAAAGATTAGCCCCTGCTGAAAAGAATTACTCTGTAACAGAAAGAGAATGTCTAGGTCTAGTATATTCTGTCAAGAAATTCAGACATTATTTGTTGGGCCCTAAATTTACTTTTCATGTAGATCATGCTGCACTTGTTTATCTGGTTCGGCAACAGCATCTAGGTGGTCGTTTAGCATGATGGGTTCTGCTTTTATAGGAGTTTGACTACGAATTCATTCATCGGCCAGTCAGTTCACATGCCTTAGCAGATTTTCTCTCTCGCTTAGATTCTGGTGAAGCTCCGATAGGTATAGATGACACAACTCTGGCGATTTATGTCTCTGAACCAACGAATGATGAAATTACACACCAGCCTATGCCATCTACATACTATGATCAAATATTGACCTTTCTCACTGATGGATGCCTTCCATCTCAGACTTCTACGGCAATACGCAAGAAAATTGCAGTTTTTAGCCGCCGATTTTGGTTGATTGCTAGGGAATTATACTATGTGGATCATACTGGAATTTTACTTCGATGTATTCCACCACATGAAGTTAACTCAGTTATTACTTTGGCTCACTCAATTCCTTCCGGTGGCCATTTTGCTGTAGACTTAACACACCGGAAAATTCTACAAAGTGGTCTCTGGTGGCCTACTATGTACAGGGATGTATTGCAGTTTGTAAAAAAATGTGATAATTGTCAGAGGTCTGGACAACCGTTACCACGTCATTATTTACCGCTACAACCTGTCCTGCCATTAGAACCTTTTCAGAAGTGGGGTCTAGATTTCATTGGACCTATTACACCACCAGCAATCCTCAGTAACAATCGTTATATTTTGACATGTACTGATTATGCTACCAGATGGGCAGAAGCCTGGGCTTTACGGTCTGCTACAGCTGTTGCGGTAGCAAAGTGTCTGCTAACCGATGTCTTTCCACGTTTTGGTTTACCCCTAGAACTTGTTACAGATCAAGGCACTCATTTTATCAACAATTTAATGAAAGTACTCACACATTCGTTTCAAGTCACACATAAATTTAGTTCACCATATTACCCTCGTGCAAATGGCCTGGCTGAGAGTACAAACAAATCTTTGTTGAATATGCTCCGAAAACTCATTTTAGAAGCACCGGAAAGATGGGATCAACTGCTACCTGCAGTATTATGGGCATATCGGACTACATACAAGGTAACAACAGGATTAACCCCGTTCAAACTAGCTTATGGATTAGAAGCAATAGCACCGATGGAGATAGTTATACCAAACTTACGAGTAGCAATCGCTCAAAAACTGCTACCAAAAGACTCACTGTCATTTCGGTTGGATACACTCAGAGAATTAGACGAGCATCGATGGCATAGTTTTTTGACTATGCAGGAAGTACAGCTAAGACAAGCTCGAACACATGATCGATATCTAAAGACTCCAATTTTTACGGTGGGACAACTTGTACTCTTTTACAATGCAAAGTCGAATCGGTCTGCTGGCAAATTCAAATTACGATGGTTTGGTCCCTACCGGATTTCTGAACAAGTGGGCCCAGCAACTTTTTGGTTGACTATGTTGACCGGAATCCCTCTTCCGAAAGTCATCAACGGTTCGAAGCTGCGGCCGTATCAACACACCTCTAAGCCACACTGAAACGTTTCACTTACCCGCGTTTTTTTTTACGTTCTCTTTTCTTTATTTTTCTTTTCTTTTTTGGCGTGCTTAATAAAACAAGTCTGTAAGTATCCGCGTTTTGATACCTAATTATGTCCACCACCACCCTGCCCTTGCCAGCTACTCACGCATGCACACCGAAGTTAAGAATTATCATTTCAATACCGCACGATGATTAATCATCCTTCATTGCTCTCCATTGCGACACATCTACTTAACCTTTTCTGTTTCGCCGAAAGACGCTATTGTGTTTGTGTGATTTGTGCTCTGTGTGCTTACCCTATGCTTTGCGTACTTGTGTTTGCTGTCTTTGTCTGCGCCATGGAAGCTTTGGCTAACTACGCCGCCTTCCGTGATGGACTCCCTGCAGACGTAGGAGAGTTCCTGCGCATTCGTGGGCTATCCAACTTTGCTGAACTGCCTTGGCATTTAGTAGAGTCCCACCCATTCTTCACCCAAATCATCTCTGCCATCGCCAACACACCTGCCACCGAGCAGAGTTGGCCGATCACCTCCCTCCCATCCCGTACACTTATCACATTCCAAGCCTTTGCACAAGCCTTTAGACTCCCTTCGCAAGGTCGGGAAAATGGCCCGAGTCTGCCAATCGCTAGAATGGTAGAGTTATTCCCTAGGTATTCATCCAACGAGTATGCAATTCTCTGCCGACCGGAACTAGAAAGATCAGCCCTCTAGTTTTTAGTAGCCATTCTCAACCTACAGAAATGCACATATGGAATATCCCGCCCCTTCTACTCCGCCATAGAATTAGCTGCGCAAGAACCAGTAAACTTCGCATCCTTCTTCTTCCACCGCATTCACCGAGAATGCGTGTCCATTATGAAACAGGTAAACAAGGGAGGCATGCCAAGATCCAGACTGCCGCACATCCTTTCATTCCTCTTTCTGGCAATACTCGCAGCACAACCACCACCCAGAGGGCCTGTTCTGTGACATGAAGAATCATTACAACTGTGGGACGATGAGGAAGAAGATGAAGAAGAGCTAAACCAACTCTTTCGCAGAAAGAGGATCAGAATCAGTTCTTCTGAGAGTGAAGCACAAGGATCTGCCGAAGGAAACAAGGATGACGACAAAGAAGAAGAAAAACAGGACGAGGAAACATTCCACGACACCACAACATCAATGCAGAATGAATCCTCTACACAATCTTCCCAGGAGCAACAACAGGAAAATCATACTGAAGCTGACACATCCTCTATCGAAGAAGAATCACAGCAACAGTCTGAAGGAGAACAACAAGCAGATGAAGAACAAGTGGCTAAACAAGCACTCGAAAGGCTGCTTAAGGCAATTGAGTCCATAGCCGAAGATACTGCACAACAAAACGTCGATCAGGTAACGCAATCTCAGACTGTCATTCCCTCTCCCCCGCCGGAACCACCAATCGACCCCATTATCCCCATCCAACCCATCCACCCTGCCAAACCCGCTGCCTCCTCGTCCTCATCCCTCAACTACTCTCCACCGAACTCCCAACAATTGCTCACCGCCTCCTCATCCCAACCATGACCTCAGCTTCCATTTCCCTCGATTTTTGTAATTTTTGAATTGGCCAACATGGGTCAATTACTCATTAACCTATCACAACAACTGCCAGTCCAAATGAAAGAAGCCACAGACAACATCCGGAATGAGCTACAACACAAAGTGGACATCCTAGAAGCAGACATCATGCCACTGCAAGAAGAGATAGATGCAGTTAAAGCCGAAAACCATCAGCTCAACTCACAGATTGCCTAGCTCCAAGCTCAAATTGCCGATCAACAGAAAATTACAGAACAGAGAGATGCAGCCGTGGCGGAGCTCTCAAAGAAAGAAGAGTTATTACAGACTGCAAATGAGGAAATCAATAAAATGAAACAAGATATCCAGGACAAGGAAGATGCAAGGATCGCGTTAGGTAATCTATTGGAAGAAACCACAAATCAGCTACACGAATTAGTGCAGCAGATTCAAGAATAGCAGATGCAGGTTAAAAGAACAGAAGAAGAGCTTCAGAGGACCAATGAAAATTTAGCAGATGTCAATAATATGCTCAAACATTACTTAACCAAGGAGAAACAGACACAGAAACTAATTACAGATCTCAGACACGAAAAAGAGTCATATACAAGAATAGTAAATTTTCAGATTCAGGAAATCGAGAGACGGGAAAATCAACAAGTGGCCGAAATGAAGATTTCAAGAGATGCGGCTTTATCCAATGAATTTTACTTACAGGAAGCCTTTCTGCAGACCCAAGTAGAAATTTTGCTAAATGAAGCCATAGCTCTAAGCTCTGTACAAATAGGTGCGCAATTACTAGAACCGGACACCCTAAAACAGTTATTAGAAACCCTCAAGAAAAAGATCGCCCGTACCTTTAGATTAGCTAGAAATATGTACTTAGAAGGAATCATAGATGAACAATAGTTTTGTAAAAGCTGCGGGTTCGAGTCCATCGGGCATGCCAGAGTGTTAGTCGGCCGCCGGATTGGGAAGATGTAACCGAATCTTGTTCGCACGAGTGAAAAAAGTAGTTACAAACAGTTTGTAAAAAGTTATATAAATCAAGAAGACGCGCAGATATGAGAACGTGATGGATCACCAGACTGTCTGTCGGGGTGACTGAGCGAATCGTACCTGTAGTGTCTGTTTTTGCATAATCTCCAGTGTTCTAAGCTTCTTGTTCGTCTTTGGCTTGTCTGTCGCTCTTGTCTTGTCTTATCTGCTGTCGATACCTGTTCTGATGTCAACAAATGAAACGATTCATGGAATCACCAGACTGTTCGTCTGGGGGATTGCCTGAACATTACTGTAGCGTTGTTGTCTAACTTCTGCGTACTCCGATTGTACTGTGTGCATCTGTGTTTTGTTTCCTATTGACTTCTGTTGAGGTTGCGAGTTCCATTCACAACTAAGAGATCGTGGACTGTTTTCTAAGTAAGTTGTTTGTGAATCTCTATTGAGTTGTGGTGTGAGTCCGTGCATTGTGTGTTACCCATTCTTGGAATGTTCTGCCAGTGGTTGGTGAAATCTGAGCAACTGTAGTAGCATTCTGGTATTCAGATCTATACTGTGTTGTCTGTAATGTTGGAATCTGTCTTCATACGGTAAAGTTAAGTGCAGTAGGGATCTTTCTAAGTTGTGCACTGAGCCTGCAGTACGGTGTGGTTGAACTCTCAAGTTCTCTGTGTCTACAGTGTGCCTGACTGAGTAGATCCAGTCGGTAAAGGTTAACGATTACTCTTGTTCCGGCATTCCCAGTAAGTTTATGTGTAGATGCAACACAACGTTTTAGTGTATTCGGTACACGTGGTTGAGCTAAGACTGTGATGGTAATATCTAAGTACGGCAATCGTTGATAGATCTCTCAGCATTAGTATAGTGCTGAGTGTGAGCAGCAAGTTTGGGAAGTAAGTACAGGGCCTTTGTCTAACAGACCCCTACCACTCCCAAGAACCCACTTAGGTGCTTAAATGCGGTTCTGATAGTTAGCCTCGCGTTTAAGAAGCCTTTAACAAATCCAAGGACTAGGATATGAATACACTCAACACTCATGGTGTGAGTGAAATCTCTACCATATCCCTGACTAATTTTGTGAAGTATATGTACATGTTTATCTTTATTATTAGAAGATGATTGTTGATTGAGTCAACCTAAATATCCCTCTTGCATTTAGGTGTACATTTGAATTTGGAATTCAAATTTGAGTTGTGAATTTTGGCTCCTTTTATACTTATTTTGAATCTCTAGTTTCTATCCTCAAATTTTATTTTCAAATGGAGAAAAAAATGAGATGATTTTTATCTTTGGAAGTGAACTAAGGATATATATATGTACACATTACTTTCTCATAGCTTAATGAATTCCAAAGAATATGTTCGAGCACTTATGCTTGCCATATGCACCAACATTATCATCATCATTTTTCCAAATCATTTGATATGTTAGAGAGTCTACTAGTGTTCAAAGCAAGAAATAGGCTCATCTAGAGAAGGTTCTTGAAAAGTCCCTCTCATTTCTATACTCTTCCATCACCTCCTCACAATACAAACATACATACATGCATAATGATAACAGAAAAACATTTTATCAAACATAAGGGGTTATTGAAGACTAACAGTCATTAGAATATATGAAAAAAATGTATTTACAACTTCATTGGTGATCTAGATTAGTTTCATCAAATGAGTAGGAAGAAGATGCATCTATCTTGGTTCAGGAAGGAAGTATGCATAATTGGGCGTGTTATATGTTTCTATTACATATACCAAAAGGAAAGGAGTTATCTTTTTAAGATATACCAATACATGAAGATACACAAGGGATGGGTATATTTCTTGAGAACTAATGGTTCCATTGGACTATCTAGAAGTTTGAATTAGGTAGAATTTATGTTGAGCATCATGCCTCGTAAAGAAACACAATGACAAGGGATAGGCATTAGCTACCTTAACATGATTTTACTTACATTCTACCGACATATGTATGCATACATACTTACTAATTTGGAGGATCAATACTCAATTATCAAAATCTTGAACTAACTGTGAAGAGAGTCACTTCTCAGAACGTGTGCTGCACATAACTCATTCTTTGACTGATCAAATGTGTAAAGTTCTTTTATACAGCTTTGCAGAAGCTGTCATCTATAGTTTGGGCACCTTCTCCAAGTCAAATCATCTCAAAAGATTAAGTATATATTGAGAAATGAATCAAACAATTCACCTATGTCTGAAACTGTTCTCGTTTATATTGGACTTTGACACCTGCAACTTCTAAAGCATGGTTCTCCCAAAGTACAACCCATTTAGTCAAATTCTTTTAGCCATAGGTAGCCTACCTTCCAACTTAAAGAATGAGTGCTTGGTTGCTCAAAACTTTACACTATGGAAGGAGAAATGATCAAATCATTAGCATCAAATTTTGCACCTATTACAACTTCACTTCTTCACATTTACACATGTAAATGTTCCTACTCTCAATTCTCTCAGATTGATCATAATTCAGATCTAAAAACTTGTACAGAGGTCAATCAATTATAAATGTAGACTTGTACAAAAGCATTTCACAAAAGATTAAACACAGAAGGAGTACTCAACAAAATATCGAACACAATATTTCTTCTTCTCTGAAAATATTTTACATCTGGATGAGAGAGATCTTCCTCACTTCTAAAGTGTCTAATGACTTCTAATTCTTCTCATCTCATGCTCTCTCATACTTGCCCCGAATTTTTATTTGTATATATAGGGAAAATATGTACAAGCTCATGACCATACAAAAGGTATAAGTGAGCTAACTATAAGTTTAATGTACATATGTATACAAGCCTTCATTTTCTAAATGTGCACTATCTTCAGGCTTCATAGACTAATCTTTTCTTCAATCTTTGACTTCAATCCTTCATCCACAACATCAATTGGTGGTTGACTTGCACCAACAGCTCTCCCTCAATCATCAATTGAGGTTTTCTCCATCTTATACCTGTCATGTCTTCGAACCTTTGTAGCTTTGGTCCATCCAAGCTTTTGGTTAGCATATCTGCAATCTGATCTTTTGTTGAAGTATGTATGACTTCAATCTCCTTATCAATCACCTTCTCTCTTAAGAAATGATACTGAATCTCAATGTTTTTAGTCGTGGCATGAAAAATAGGGTTAGAAACTAGATACAATGAACTCATGTTATCTCCATGAATATTGGGTGTACTCTGAATGATGTCAAAACTCTTCATAAGAGTCTTTAGCCATATGACTTCCTTTGCAGCTTCAACCATACCTTTATACTTTGCCTCTATAGATGATAAAGCAACTGTGTGTTGCTTCTTAGAACACCAAGAGATTAACTTATCTCCCACATAACACAAGTATCCATATGTTGAACTCCTATCATCAAGATTACCTACCCAATCTGTATCACTATATATCTTGATGTTTGTATCTGATGTAAAACCATAATACAAACCTTCCTTGAGTGTACCCTTAATGTACTTCAACACCCTTTGTGCTGCAATCCAATGTTCTTTCCTAGGACAATGCATGAATTGAGATAATACTCCAACTGCATATGACAAATCAGGCCTAATTAATGTAGCATATATTAGACTACCAACCAAACTTTGATATAACTTCATGTCCTTGAATTCTTCTCCTCCATATCTGCTCAATTTGTGATTCACCTCCATTGGAGTAGGGGCTACCTTGCAATCATCCATTTTAAACTTGACCAACAAGTTCTTCAAATACCTTTCTTGAGTCACATACACTCCATGTTGAGTATATGAAATCTCCATGCCCAAGAAATATGACAAGTCTCCCAAGTCACTAATCTTGAACTCTTTCTCCATTTTTTCCTTGGACTTTGTATGCCCTTCTCATTTGTACCTGTAAGAATTATATCATCAACATATGTGCACATGTAAATGAACCCATCATCACTTGCTTTGACAAGCAAGCTAGTATCTGCTTTAGATACTTAAAAACCAAGTTCCTTCAAGAACTTCACAAGTCTATAATTCCATGCCCTTGGGGCCTGCTTTAAACCATACAAAGCTCTCTTGAGCTTACATACATGATCTGGATACCTTTTATCTCTTAATCCTTTTGGTTGCTCCACAAAAACATAATCTGAAATATAGTCATTAAGAAAAGCATTCTTCACATCTAATTGACATAGTTTCCAACCTTTACATGCAACAATGGCTATGAGTGTCATGATGGTTCTCATCTTTGCCACAAGGCTATAAGTCTCATCATAGTCTATTCGATATGTCTGAGCAAACCCTTTCATAACAACTCTAGCTTTATACCTAGACACACTTCCATCTGCATACCTCTTGGTTTTGTAAACCCATTTGCATCCAATGATCTTCTGACTATTTGGTTTAGGAACCAAATCACATGTCGCATTCTCCATCAATCCATCATACTCTTCCTGCATAGCTTTCTCCCAATTTTCCTTACCTTTTGCCTCTTCATATGTAGAAGGGTCTTCATCTGCTCTCACCATGTAAGCATAGTCTTTAGTAGTCAAAAAAGAAGTGTCATAGCTATACCTTGTAGGTTGCCATTTGTGTCTTGATGAACTTCTGAGTTCTCCACCTCTTGAGGTTTCTAGTTCATCACATTCTGGATCAAATCTTGGCACTTCTTCAACTTCAACTTGTACTTCGTTGTTCTCTTCTTCATCAAATATCTGAACCTTTGATTTACCTTTCTTTTGATTCAAAACTTCTTCATCACCTGCATAGATACCAAGTACCTTGCTCATCAAATGTAACATCCTTTGATACAAGGAATTGTTTTGTGGATGGACTCCACAACCTATATCCCATCTGCTTATCATCATATCCAATGAACACATACTTTTCAACTTTAGGTTCCAATTTATGCCTCAACTGAGATGGCACATATGCATAAGCCAAACATCCAAATACTTTGCAATGATCTAAGGTAGGTCTCTTACCCCACCATGCCTCATATGGTGTCATACCCTACAAAGCTTTACATGGTAACCTATTTACCAAATATGTGGTTGTATTTATAGCCTCAACCCACAAGTAATTTGGACAATTTTTCTCCTTCATCATTGATCTTGCAAACTCAACAAGAGTTGTACTTCTCCTTTCTGCTACACCATTTTGTTGAGGAGAATACTTGCAAGTAACTACCCTTTTTATACCTGCATTCCATAAGTAATCACTGAACTCATTAGAGAAATACTCTCCCCCTCCATCTGACCTTAGTCTCTTCAACTTTTGACCTCTAATTCTTTTTGCATACACATCATAATGTTTAAATGTGTTAAATAACTTTGATTTATCTTTGATCACATAGATAATGATCCACCTGGTAGCATCATCAACATAAATCACATAATATCTTGAACCATTTATACTGAAATCCTGTGATGGACCCCACACATCTATGTGTACCAATTCAAGCTTCTCTTATACATAAATCCATGCTTATTGTATGATTGCTTATGAGCCTTACCTAATTGTCATGCCTCACATCTATATGTCATATCTTGACCTGCAACATTAGGCAATCCAAGCACTGAACCATTGTTAACCATATCCTTAATACCTCTTTCATTGAAATGTCCAAGACTTTTGTGCCAAAGATCTAACTCAAAGATCTTATGTCGTCCATAAGTGAACAAGGCATGACCAACATTACCTTGAATCTTCAATGTGAGGAGTCTTCCTTCTTTCTTCACTGAAAAAATTTGTTTATACCCGTTGCTAGGGTCTTCCACAAAAACTCCATCATTAGTGAACCTTACTTCACTACTCTTATCATTAGTGAACCTTACTTGCTAGGGCCTTCCACAAAAACTCCATCATTAGTCCTACACTTATCAGACTCTTAAGAATTGTAGGAACATACAAGACCTTACTCATAAGACTGCTTCCATCCTTGGCCTTCACTAATCCAATTGACCTCACATTGTGCTTTGTATTATCACCTTTTGAACTACATGAGTAGTTACCTTATTTTCCAAGTCACTCATCAAGGCTTACCACTCTGGTGATTGCGACACCCTGAGTCAATATAGAAGACTCTTTGATCTTCACTTTTTCTTTCACAAGTTGCATTCATAATCAAGGTTGAATCCTCCTTCTGATCTGAAGCATAATTGTAGTAGGTATTGTTGTAGAATTGACTTTGGAAACCTCTACATGCATTTCTTCCAAAGTAACCTCTACTACCTCTACCTCTGAAATTACCTCTTTCGTTTCTGCCACCTCTTCCTCTTGAATTAAAGTTCTGAATATATCCTCTGTTATTCTGATTATTATGCCAACAATCATGAGCTAGATGACTTGACTTACCACAAATCCAGCAAGCTTTGGCTCCATCTTTATTGCTTCTACCGTTTCCTCTACCTTTGGCACCTCCTCTTCCTCTTAGGAAGTTGGCTTGACTAGTTGTACCTTCATCTTCATTTGCTTGTTGCTTGCCTTTGCTATTCTTCTTCTTATCCTTTGAATACATTGCTTCACCTACACTCTTATCACCATCACCTTTGACATCCTGCTCAAAAGTTAGCATGTGTCCTAACAACTGATTTAAATCGGGAGTGAAATGATCTAGTGACAATTCAATAGACAAAATGAATGGCTTCCATTTTTGATCTCCTCTGAAAGCTGTGAGGATTTGGCTTACCAATTTATCCTCCTCAAACATGAGAGGGTATATAAGACTAACCATCATTACAATATTTGCAAAAATTATATGTGTATAATTTCATGGGAGATCTAGACTAGTCTCATCAAATGCGTGGATAGGATTGGTTAAGGGGCTAAAGATCATATGAGTTGTCTACATCTCCATCAGGCAGGCATTGATGACTCTAGAGATGACACGGTGATCTCTAAAGTAAAATTTGATGCTTATCTACTCAATGTAGTGTGGTATTGCGTTGATATATGGAGTGTGTCTATCCATGACCAAAACATAAATTGGCTTCATCAATATGGATAGAAGAAGACTATGAGTGGAAAACAATGATACTTTTTCCTCAACATTATTTCAAATATGTTCGGAAAGCTCATAAGCTTGAATAACCACTCATAGACACTCACTTCACACACTTCATGTTGAACATCTATAATCACCTCATCAACACCTCACCTCACACCTAGGATTATCTAGAAATGGGTACCCAAAAAGTCCCAAATCCAAGAAGATCTATTCTAGAAATCTTTACAAGTTATCATTGCTAAAAGCTATAATCCCATGCTGAAAGTTTGGAGAATTAAACCTTGTAATAAACCCCCTGACCTGAATTTGTAACTTCATTTGCACAAGAGTAGATGCATTCTGGTACAATGCACATCGAGAGTATGCATCTAGGGAAATCACTAACCTCCTAACTGACACTCATAGATGCAAGGAACACCTCACTCATGAACTCCCTAACCACTATAGGTATCATGGTGGTATTGTAAAGGGGACAATGTATCATCATGTTTTAGATGCAATGCTAATATGATTTCCTTCTTTAGCAAATTTAGAGAAAAACACTATTACTAGCATCATGGTTGAAGTAGCAGGCATGAGTTCTCAAGCGAGAACAAGCCAATAGATTGTAGACATAGAAATCCTATCCATCATGCCAGAACTCAAAAATCAGACAAAGGAGGTATAGGCAATGCAAGTTATCCCCCATACAAGATCCTCCCATGGACCACACGACAAGGGTCAGAACCAAGGATAGAGATGAAAAGAAGATCAACTCACCTCTTTGGCCATAGTAAGAAAACAATCAACATTGGTATCGGTTCAAAAGCCAAAAGCACAAGTAGCTCCCACAGAACCACAGAGCGAACTAGGAGGGATACAAAATTTAAGAAACCATCCAAAGATGAAGAGGCCAAAAGTGATTTGTATGTGACAGAACATTGTTCTAAAATGGATCCCTATAAGGAGGAATGATTAATTGTCATTCAATCATCGATCAATTGCATCATTTTGAAATACATTGCATGCCTCCAAACTACTGGCACCAATGTCTACAAGTACGATTGGATGCTTGGACATGTGAAAACCATGTCCCCTTTACATAACCCCCTCTTTTGCACCATTTACATCATGCATTTCCACAGTATGCATTAATATGGGGCCACATTACAAGGTTGTGCATAGACAAATGGTGAATCCCATGCACATGAGACATATTTGACATACGTAAACTATTTTATTGATACTAACCTCTTTCTTCTTTTTTTGTGACATTGTTCCCCTTACAAAAAGAAAAAAAAAAGAGAAAGAAAAAGAGAAGGAATAGGACCATGCACTCAAAGAATCTCATCAGTGAACCATCAATAAGGACATCCATCAACAACGAAAGATAATCCAATGCTCAACGAAGAGCTGAACATTGACCGACTTTTCACCATGGTAAGAATGCCCTACTGTGGCAACACTATGATAATGATAGATTAACAATCCTTTTCATCAACATACCCTTGATCACTTAGTTCAAGACCCAATTTTTTGCACCATACTTCTTACAATGCATTCCCCAAGTAAGCATGCATAGGGCCACATTAAAAGGCGTGCACAAGGCACATATTTTCTTCCAGCCCATGCACTAACACACTTACCCATCATTCATTATGGATTACAAGTACTTGGCATGATAACTATGAAACCCATGTTTGAAAGATCTAGATGACATCAAGGTTACAACATTAGTACCCATGAACCAATTTACATTTGACTATTGGTCAAAAGAAACATTGAAAACCTCTCTTGAGCAACTAGCAATTTTTGAAAGTTCACAAATACACAATCATGCAAGAATCCAAGGAAGAAGTACATACAAAGGGACTAAAACTTGCAAAGGTTAGCAGTTACAAAATGAAGAGTAGGACAACCCACCCTGCTACATTTAGAAGACAAACTGCTCTTTGTTGATACATGATGGACACTACCTCTCAATGTAATACATGGAACACCCACTCCAACAAGGGTCTATCAGGGATGACAAACTCGATATTTGGGGGGGGGGGGTGTCGATACTCAAGGTCAAGCACAAGGTGCAAGAATGCATATAAGCAGTGTACACAAAAGAAGAGGGAGCACGTAGAGAGCTCAAAGAAGTATATGTCAAATTTTTAGAAGAACCCCTTATAAAAAGAGTGATTTTGATAATTTAAACCATTGTAAATATCATTTCACATTTTTCAACTCCATTTTTTTCAAGCCATGCAATCCCCAAGCTTGAGGAGTATTAGAAGTATCTATATACCAATTTTCATGTTTTTTAGACTCCGTTGAGCCCTCAAATAAGCCTTGGAACCTAATTTTTAACTATGTTGGACACTAGTTCTAGACCAGGCCAAAGCTAGTGAAAAACTATAAAAAGAGCTAGAAAGCTCATTTTTTAGGTTAGATAGTTGGAGAATGAACTTATTATTGAGCATGCATACTTTCTTTGAGCGTGCTAATAGAGTATTCCAATTCTCCACTCTTTGTCTTACCTTATGTGTGCATGTGTGTGTGTGTATGTGTGTGCATACGTGCATGCTTCTCACTCAGCTACTTGTGTACTCCACTTGCTCCTGGTCATCATAGCACCCTCATGTCTCCTCGTATTGGCAATTATGAAGTGGATCTCCTCACGTTGGTACTTCCCATTGTGTTAGAGTGACAATTCCCCAAAAAATGGATGCATAATCCACAATAATCTGGGCACAAATATGAGTGTTTGGGTCCTCATCCGTTTTACCATTCAATTGATTAAAGTGCATATTGGTAATGAGTTGTGTTGGAACCACCATTTAATGCACTAATTGTACTTGAACTCTAGTGTTACGAGTAGCCATTAGAGTGACTTCTATTTCCAACTTCACTTCATTGTCGATATGAAATCCTTGGAGTTGCTTTGCCTAGCTGAATTTAAAAGTTAGGTCTTCACACTTGACCTCTAATAACTAAGTGACTAATGGATATGAAATTACACCACACTCTACAAGAGATAGGAGCCATTCACGTATACAGAGGTTTCCTACTACACCCATGATAGTTTTGTCCTTAGAATTCTAAAAAGCATGAAGAAAAAACCATTGGTGCACACATAAGGATCATAGCAACTAGCCTAATCAGAGTTAGAAAAAGTATGTAAATCTCATGGCAATGATCCCCCCTTGGGATAAAACAATCCAAGTAGCTGGGAACCACTCAAGTAGCAAAAGATGCACTCAACTATCTGCCAATGCTTGACACTTGAGCAATGCATAAACTTGGTCATCTTTGAGACAACAAACTGAATATCACATTGAGTTATGCATAAGTAAACATCTATCAGATGGATGTAAAAAATACATTCTAGCATTAGAAGTTGTATGTCACAACTACCTAAGTGGTTAGAACTAGTCAATCACTACCCAAAAGGTAGGAAATAGGTGGCATATTCAAAATTCAAATTCACTTCATGACTATAAAACTACATGTCTTTTAGTTGTGGGTATGGAGCAAAGAAGGAGTTATTGAGCTTCACGATTGTGGCTACATTAAGCCCACATATGTATGAGTAATCCTACATCTCCCGTGTATCATAGTTTCAAAATTATATACACTTGATTCATTTAGTGCAAGTCATTCTCTGTGTACAATTGTTTGTTGCAAAGTCTTCATTTCAATGATTTTGATCAGTCATGTTATTTGCATATACTCATCCATTTGATGTGATTCAACTTGGAATATGTAGAATTGTCTGTCGACTTGTCATATATCAATTTTCATATCATTTGGTTCATTAGATTGTGAGATAAATTCTCTACAAGCAACCTATGTCTGCTCACTTTCATCTTCCTAAAAACTCGAGATTACAACCCCAACTTCTTAATATCATATCTCATCATATATGCAACCTAAATTAGTGAAATAACTTCTAATAGTGAGCTAAGGTCTTCCTTTAGCTATATCTAAAAGCTCTTGGGTCAATTCTAATCAATGAATGAGCACTGAGTAATTTTTTGAGAGGAACCTAGTCCATAAATAACACGTTTTTGGAACACTTCAACTCTGGAAGTTATCTATTTTGAAATAGCTATTTGAGGATGATGCTCCAAGGTACATAATGGGTCCAAATGCATAGTTGGGAAGCTAAAGGTGTCTACTGAGGTACTCTAAAGCTACATTGGCATGTATAGAGCAGGATTTGTGCAACACCACCTCATCTTTGGAGTGTATCCAACCATCTCCTCACACTTCTGATAAAGAGGCAAATCAGAAAGGTGAAAACCGTGATCTATGGGAGTGATCATGGGGCAGAGGGGAATACTCCACATATCATACCTATACGCATTTGTGAAGACAAAAATTTTAAAGGGGGGAAGAATGTTGTATAACTATGGGTCCAAGCAGCAAAAGACATGGGTATTGAGGGTCCAAACTCACTTGGAGACCCCTTGGAGATTTTTGAGAAACCCTTGGTAAAGTGTCTCCAAGAGTATGGTTTGAACCCTTGAGCTATTTGGGTTTATTTGCTCCCAACTGAAGGGTTATGACCCCTAGGATTGATATTTCCTAAGGTTATGGTATTTAACCCTTAGGGAGGCCTCTCAATCCTTTAGAATTGTACATACAAGGCTCCGAGAGATCTTTTTAGAATCCATGTGAGATCTATGTGATTTCCAAAATTAGAAGGCATTTAGCATCCATGTGGAGGGGACACTTGGTAGGATATTCTCACATTTCCCCATATATATATATATATATATATATATATATATATATATATATATATATATATATATATATATATATATATATATATATATATATATATATATATATATATATATATATATATATATATGGGTGGAGTTGGTTGGGTGGAGACATGCATCTCTCACCCCTTGGGTTCTTAGTCTTGTTAGGATATTGATCTTGCTAGTTGCTTAGAGTAGTTGCTTTACAATAGGAGGTGAGTAGATGCTCATGTTAAGGTGCATGAGAAGCACATGTAAGAAGGAAAAAATTAAAGAGCTATAGGTGATGGATTATAAGAGGAAATCCTTCAATTATCGATGAAAGTATACAGAAATCATGGCACTAAAATAAAATGGAAAGAATGTCAAAACATTGCAAAAGTATGATATGCACAACAGATGCTATCAAACACATATAAAGATAATAAACTAACTCTAAATCTTCCAAGAAAGAGGACAATTTTGAGGCAAGGGGAGCCAAAGAGCCCACAAAATTTTCCAAAGAAATGATTCAAGTAATGATAGTAAAGGATGCTCGAATTGTGGTAAACCTGGACACTTTGAATGTGATTGCAAGTTAAAGAATCAAAATTACTTGAGGTTGTAAAATGACCATGTATCCAAAGTGCAAATGATTTTGAGAACTATTCATGGTCCAACATCATATGATGAATAGGATGTTTTTTTATGTTTTGAAATCGAATGTTAATGTCTGGTATGTTGATTTTAGGGGCTTCAAATCACATGACCAGTCATGTATAATGGTTTAGTAGTTTGTAAAAATTACCACTTCTTGGATATGTTGAAATAGGTGATGACACATCACATCCTATTGAGCATATAGGAAACATAGCACTATCTATGGACTATGGGAAGGTAAAACATCTTGTTGATGTGTTGCATGTTCTGAATATAACAAAGAATCTAGATTTTCTTGGACAAATGGTTGACCAAGGATTACAAGTCAGGCTCAATACTCATGGGTTATATGTAGAAGAGTACAAACAAGATGGAAGATTGATCCCAAATGGACACAAAGTGGGTAGGATGTTCACCTTAAATGTAAAAAATTTTGAAATGAATGCATCCATGTTTGCAAAAGGTGCAGACATAGAGATTTGGCACAAGCAAATTGTTGATATAGATATTTGGCACAAGCAAATTGGACATGAAAATTTGCAAAGGCTGAAATTGATGCACTAAAAGGAGCTTGTCAATGGACTACCAAATTTCAAGGTTGTAGAAATGCAAAATGTATGTGTAACATGTCAGTTTGGTAAACAACTAAGGGCACCATTTTTGCATGACAAACATGTTAGCAAGAATGTGCTACAAATAGTACATATAGATGTTTGGGGTTTTGAAAAGACCACATCTATGGGAGGATGCATGTTTTCTGTCACTTTCATTGATGAACATACACGAAAAGTATGGGTTTACTTCATGAAAGAGAAGAGTGAAGTGTTTACTCACTTTTAGAATTTCAAGGCTATGGTGGAAAAGTAGGTATGCAAGTATATTCACACATTAAGATCTGATGGACGAGGTGAATACATGTCAAATGAGTTCAATAGCTTTCTAAAAAGTAATGGAATTTGATGGTAGTTTTCATGCAGGTACACACCATAACACAATGGCATTGTTGAATGCAAAAATAGAAATATTGTAGAAATAGCAAGAGCCTTGATGGTTGAGGTGACAATTCAGTAGACAAAATGAATGGCTTCCCTCCTCTCAAACCTGTGAGGATTTGCCTTACCAATTTATCTTCCTCAATATCTTCATCAACTGCTCCTAATGCATCTGCAATGTCCTTCATCCTTGTTACATAATCAGAGATGGATTGAGAGGCCTTCTTCTTGAATGTGGTAAACTCAGCCCATAAAGATGCCTTCCTTGACTGTGGAAATGCTCCTCCAAAGCATTCCATATATCACTTGCACTTTCAAGACCTCTAATGTGAGGTAGCAAGTATTCATTGACTCCCATGTAGATAATGCTCCTTGCTTGAGCATCCTTCTTCATCTAAGTCTTCAAATCTGATAGTTCATCCCTGGTTGGAACACGAGGATCTCTGAATTGTGGTTTTTCTTCTTCGCCTATAATGTAAAGACTTTGCTCATGAGATGAGCTTCCATCCTCATTGACCATGCTAGATAGTTTTCTCTATCCAAATTCTCTATCTGAAGAGAATCTCCCATCCTTTCTTCACCTATGTATTAAATTCTTCAAGCTTTATGAGGAATAGGTGTACCTTTACTTTGAATGAAGTTCCTTTTGATCTTCTTGATAGCTTCAGACCTCCTTCTCAAGCTTTCACTTCAAACTTTCACCTTTTGAAAATTCAAGTGTTGATTTCTTTATAACTGCAGTAGTCGGGGTCCTGCTTTCTTCAATTTTGATGATTCTTGCTCTGATACCACTGATGGAGAGTGTTAATCTTCAAAAGAACAAGCTATCCTTGATGTTAGAGCACCTCTATATCAAGAATAACTCAAAACCTTTACCAATTTGGAGGATTAATACTCAATTATCAAAATCTTGACTAAACTGTGAAGAGAGTTAATACTCAGAAAGTCTACTGCACATAATTCACTCATTGACTGATCAAATATGTAAAGGTTTTTATAAAACTTTGCACAAGGTGTCCCCTATAGTTTTTGCACCTTCTCCAAGTTAATTCATCTCAAAAGACTTAGTAAATCTTGAGAAATAATCTAAACAATTCACCTATGTCTAAAACTATACTTCTTTACAGTCGACTTTGACACCTATAACTTTTAACACATAGTTCTCCCAAATTATAACCCATTTATTCAAATGCTTTTAGCCATAGGTAGCTTACCTTCAAACTTAAAGAATTAGTGCTTGCTTGCTCAAAACTTTACACTGTAGAAGGAGAACTGACCAAAACATTAGCATCAAATTTTGCACCTCTTGCAACCTCACTTCTTCACATTTACACATGTAAATGTTCCTACTCTCAATTCTCTCAACCTGGTCAGAATTAGGATCTGAAAACTTGTAGAGAAGTCAATCAACTATAGAATTATACTTGTACAAAATCATTTGACAAAATATTAAACACAGAAGGAGTACTAAGCAAAAGATCGGGTGCAATATTTCTTCATTCGTGAAAAGTTTTACATCTTAGTGATGAGAGAGATCTACCTCATTTCTAAAATGTCTAATTACTCTTAAACTTCTAATTCTTCTCTTCACATGCTCTCTCATATTTGCCTTGACTTTTTACTTGTATATATAGGCATATATGTACAAGATCATGACGATACAAAAGGTATATGTGAGCTAACTACAAAGTAATGTACATATGTATACAAGTCTTCATCTTTTGAACATGTACTATCTTCAAGCTTCATAAACCAAACTTTTCTTCATTCTTTGACTTCAAGTCTTTATTCAAAACATCAATTGGTGGTTGAATTGCACCAAAATCCACACCACTTGAGATAGGATTTAGGTTCTCAATTGAGGATTCCAATGATGCATTTGACACTTCTCTTTATCAGCAAGCAATGGAATGTCTTATATATGCATGTAAAATAAGGCAGGATATATGGTATGCAGTTTCCTAGATGAGTCGATTCATGCATAGCCCTAGCACTAAGCATTGGCAGGCAGTGATCATCGTCAATAGAGAGATCTTCTACATCCGTCCATCTTCTCTGTGTCTCTTGATGTGTTTCTACTTATTGTGTGTGCTTCTCCTGTGTCTCTCTCACTTCTACACACACTCAAAAGGAAGGGGGTACTTTGAGGAGTCCAAACTATCCTCCTACTTTACATCATTTGAGCATTCTTGAATCTATGTGTGTGTGTGTGTGTGTGTGTGTGTGTGTGTGTGTGTGGGAACTTGCAAAGGTTAATACCTAAAGAATTGTGGAAAGGGGTTTTTATATAGGCCTCATTTCACTTTTTCTTCTTCAATCAATTAGAGATTTAAATATTTTAGTTAAAACTTCATACCTCATGGTTTATGTATGCATTATTTTCCTTAAGAACACCTCCTCTAAGTCTTTTATATTGTTCTCCCAAGGTAGGGATTATGGAAAAACAATTCAACACCTCATACTTGTGTAATGAAACCATTGAGGACATCCATGAGTGTGTTAGGCTTTCATTGGTGCATATATCCAAGTTGTAATTCTCGTAACTCTTAATAAGAACTCAACCATTTCTTGTCCTATAACTATTGTATGGAAGTTCTTTCAACATTGTTTCCAGATTGTACTGATGTTTGGAATAGCCTAATGCAATATAGTATTTTTTTGTGATCTATCAATTTCTTAGTATTCTGCTTTGTCTATCTAAGTTCAAGTTCCCGATTTTGTCGATAAGTTATATATTGTAATCTATGATAAAGGAAAAGAAATGCATTGAGTTATTCTTGATAGTCCCAATTCTTGCTTTATACTTGTTTATTAAACCATCTGAATTCTTTTTTACCTTATAGATCCATCTAGATCCAATGATCTTCATGGATGGCTTCTTGGGAACTAGGTCCCAATTTTGATTCTCTTGAAGAGCTTCAATCTCTTCCTCCATTGCTTCTCTCCACTTTGATTTTCTATTGGCTTCTTCAAATGTTGATGGCTCCTTTGAGTGGATATCCTCAGCAATATAGATTGAATTCTTAGTGACCAGAGAGGTGTCAAATCCATACCTTTCTTGATTCTTCTTTTCCCTAGTTGATCTCCTTATTGTTCATTGAGAAGATTATGCAATATCTCTCAACTCCTGCATCTTCTCTTTGCCTTTATTGTTCCATGCATTGATGTTCCTCTTTGGTTTCTTCTGATCATTATCAGAATCATTTGTATCTTCATGTAGTTGATCATTTACCTTTTGTAATGATGGAAAGTCCTCCTCTAGGTCATAAGGTAGCTTGACTTTCCTACAATCATCTTCAAACCAGGAGATTTTCTCATCAAATACAACATCTCTTCTACCAATAAAGCCTTTAGTACTTGGATTATACAACTTGTACCCTTTTTTATTTAGATCATATTCAATAAACACACATTTCTCTACCATAGGATCCAATTTACCTCTGATTTGTGATGGAACATGTGCATAGGCTATGCATCCAAGTCTTCTTCCATTCCAAGCTTCATAGGGTGTCATTCCATTGAATGCCTTTGATGGGAGTCTATTAATGAGATAGGTGGTTGTAGACACAACCTCTACCCATAGATAATTAGGCAATTTCTTCTCATTAACCATGGACCTTGCAGCTTCAACTATGGTCCTATTCCTTCTCACTACCACTCCATTTTTCTTTGGAGTGTACTTGGTTGTGATCTCTCTCTTGATGCCCCTATCTTGCAGATAGGCATCAAGTTCATGGAGAAGTATCCTCCCCCTCCATCTGACCTTAGCCTCTTTAATGTTTTCCCTGTTTGATTTTCAACAAGAGCAAGATATTTGTTGAAGCAATTGAATACTTCATCCTTGTGCTTCATAAAATATAGGATGGTCCATCTGCTAGAATCATCAATAAAAGATACATAGTACATGGATCCTGAATTTGATGGTTCATTATTAGGTCCCCAAACATCTGTGTGGACTAGTTCCAATAGATCACCATGGATGTAACCTTTCTTCATAAAGGGTTGTCTGTGTGACTTTGATCTTCCTCTTCCATAGCTTCCTCTGATGAAGCATCTTCCTCTCTGATTTCTAGGATTCTTGAAACAATTCTGAATTGTATGGTTAGTCAAGCCACATATGGCACATGGAGAAGAGCTTTGGAATCTCCCCCTACCTTGTCTACCTCCTCTACCTCTTCCTCTTCTACCTCTTCCTCTTCTACCTCTACCTCTTCCTACAAAATTAGCTTGGGAGGTACTAGCTTCATCATCAGATCTTTCACCTTTGCCTTTGCTATCCTTATTCTTATTCTTATCAGTGTATAGGGTAGAGAATTGGTTACCTTTTGAGTTTTCATTCTTCACAAGCTTGGCTTCATGAGTGAATAGTTGCCCCGTGAGAGTATTGAAGTCAGCTACTTGCATATCCATGTATAGGTCCATTGTTGTGGTGAATGCTTCCCATTTATCATCTGCTTTGATTCCATTGATCACTTATCTCACAATCTGCTCCTCTTCAATGCAATGCTTCCAAGTTTGCCAACTAGGTCCTTCATTTTGGTGACATAGTCATTCACACTTTGCTTGGGCATTTTCTTGAGTATTATGAATTCAATCCAGAGTTGGTTCTTCCTAGCTCTAGTATTTGAAGAGAAGAATGCTTCAAGAGTATTCCATGTCTCTTGTGATGTCTTACAATTCCTAATGTGTGGAAGTAAGAAATCAAAAACTGAGTTGAGAATATAAGACCTAGTTAAAGCATCCTTTGAGCACCATGTTGTTAACCTTTCTTGTTCTTCTTGAGTAGGTTAATCTTTGCTTCTGAGTATTGGCATCAACTCATCTCTTGATATGTAACCATAGAGATTACCTTGAAGATATGCTTCCATTCTAAGTGACCAAGTAGAGTAATTACCTCAATCCAATTCGTCAATAGATGATGGGAATCCATCTCCCATGTTGAGTTGATGATTGCTTTGATACCACTATCAGGAAATGGTTGGATACACTCCAAAAATGAGGTGGTGCTACACAAATCCTGCTATAAACCTGCCAATTAGCCTTTGAGTACCTTATTAGACACGTTTAGCTTCCCAAATATGCATTTGGACCCACTATGTACCTTGGAGCATCATCCTCAAATAGTTATATCAAAACAGATAACATCTAGAGTTGAAGTGTTCCAAAGACTTGATATTTATGGACTAGGTTCCTCTCAAAACTCACTAATTACAATTGAGTTCACAGCTTTTAGACATAGCTAAATGAAGACCTTAGCTCAAGTTGATAGTGAGAAAACATAGGTTGCTTGTAGAGAACTTATCTCACAATGCAATTAACCAAATGATATGAAAATTGATATGTCACAAGTAGACAAATCATGCTACGTATTTCAAGTCGAATCACATCAAATGGATGAGTATATGCACAGAACTCAACTAATCAAATTCACTGAAATGAACACTTTGCAACAGACAATAGTACACAGAGAATGACTTGCGCTAAATGAATCAAATGTATATAATTCTAAAAGTATGATATAGGGGAGATGATGTAGGCTTACTCATACATATGTGGGCTTATTGTAGCCACAATCTTGAAGCTCAGTAACTCCTTCTTCTCTGCTCCATACCCATGACTAAAACTCATGTAGTTTTATAGTCATGAAGTGAATTCGAATTTTGAATCTACCACCTAAAGGTGTTCCTACCTTTTTGGTAGTGATTTATTTGATTCTAACCACTTAGGTAGTTGTGACATACAACTCATAATGCTACAAGATTCCTTCAATCAATTTATTTTACTTTTATGTCAAGAGTAAAACTTCAATCTTTTTACAAGAGGTGTTCATATATGGTCTATGAGTAATCAACCAATCATATGGAATAAAGCTTTAATATTTGTTCAAGCATCAAGGCTTGCCAAATGTACCAACAAGAAGGGTATTCTATCTCATATTGGATCTCAAAAGAAGGGAATCCACTTGTGGGCTAATCCCTATCCAAATCATTCTAATACTACTTAACTTTGCACGTAAAACACTAAACCAAGTGCTACATATGGACAAAACGATAAGGGTGGGTTAATACATGCCTTCTTGATTCAATGTTTTGCTATGTGCGAACTACACGTCCATTGCGTAACATATGAACTAACGGATCCCAAGACTCCCCTGCTAATTTGCTATGTGGGTCCATTTTTATGCACTACTTGTGCATGGATTAGAAAGTAGGTGGATCACTCGCTAGTTTTAAGATTTCGAGAAGTCTCCTTAAGTTGAGGTTGACTAAAACATCTAACTAAGATGCTTTTGACTATGCTCTACTTCTTAACCAACATCTATCAATCCCTTTTTCCAAATACTAGACTACCATGTCCTACTAGGCTTTTAGAGTCAAGGTAGAATGTAGGAAAGAAGTGATACATTTCCACTTTTAGGATAGTTCTCAAAAGACTTAACTTCTTTAGGACTTTTAGAAAATAGTTTCTAACTCTTTTTGAAAAGTTTGAGAGAAATTTTGATTCTTCATCCATTGATTTTAAAGCAATAATTAATGGATGAATTATTTCTCTTAAACTCAAGTGTCTTTTGAAATTGAAGTGGTTCTATACAAAACATCCATCTTTTGATGTTTAATTTGGTTATCCATTCCATCTAGCTAAACCTAATCTAGGAATGACTTCGAAGATTCCTTCCAAGTCAAATCCATGGTTTGGAAAAGCAAGAAGGAAGAATCAAAACTCGATGTAACCGGTTCAACTTCTAAACCTCTAAAATGATTTGAGTCAAATCAAATGAGACTCAAAACTTTAAGGATTTAATCTAGCTAATGGTTTGAAGCATTTTTTCTATATTTATGAGATTGAATATGAATTCTCAAAAAGATCCTTTTGGTAAGGTTAAACCATCATCCATCTACCAAACTCTAGTGGTATAAAACATCGGTTTCTCAAGCCACCAGGTTTTTATGATGTTCAACTTTACTCTCAGAATATGATGCTTTACACATCTTAATTAAGAAGTTAGTCCCTTTCAATCTCTTGAGACTCCTATAGACTAGAATACCAATTCTAGTATAGATCTCTTACTTTAGGAGATTGATTACCTTGTTGTACTATCAACAAGATGCTTTGGACTAACTTAGTCTGACTCCAATTATATGGATAACTAAGTCAATTATCTCTTGATACACCTTTATTCTAAAAGGCATAAATTTGAGTCAAGATATTGACTCACTTAGTTGTACTGTCAACTAAGTGATTAGTCCTAGATTGACTTTGATGAACTTTCCTTGCTTAAAAGATCTTTCCAAGTTCTCTCTCCAAAAATCCATGTAGCATTTCAGATAAAGAACTACAATATCCTTAAAGAAACTACACTAGTCTTATTGAAAATCTTTATGAAGATCTAGAAAGTGATTTCGCTTCATGATCTTCAAAATTTCTCAGTTACTTGATATTTGAAGTGCTTCATGTTAATATTATTGACAATCCTATACTTCATTTTTATCTATGAATTTTTAGTTTCCATTGGGATGGAGTTTCACTCCAACTCATGATCCCAAGACTAAAAGATACCTATCATATCAAGGTTTGATGTCCCATACAATCATTCCTACATTAATGTGAATATAAATTATAGTGTCCCATACCACCATACTTTATATCCAACATTGATGTGTGGAAGATATTTATCTTAAAGTCTAGAAGCTTAATCTAACTATAGAGTACCCTTTACTCAGATTCTTCTTGCTAGAATCTGAAGTGAAGGAATTACTTCTATGTTTTCCACCTTGCTTAGGGAACTAGGACTTCCAACACAAGATCTCTCTATTATCCCAAACTTATATTCGAAGCTCTAAACATTTTGATAAAAATTCATCCTGATGGAATAGACATCCATCCTTTCTTTCTAAGGTTTTGAGTGTGATTCCAAGTGTCTTGAATCGTATTCAAGATCTAGCTAGTTCTTCCTTAAATAAATTGAAGTGACAAGAGATTATTCTTTCCTTTTAGATTCCTTTCTTTATCCAAAGATTTCAAAAAGCTACGCCAAGGTTTTTGAGGAATCGCATTACTACTAAAGTCAACAATTACAAATGCTTTTGGATCTCGAAATCCCTTTAAGGATAGGTGAATACAAGTTTCACCTTCTATAGACTTAAGTACGATTTTTCATGATTGTAGACCTCCTATTTGAAATTCTGATTATTATTTGTACTTCTCTTAAAGAAGTTTAGGCCTTGGTATGCCCTATCACATGGTGGCTGCAACCTATCTTCTTCAAATTATTTCTACCATTGGAAGCTTTTTGATTCTTATGATGTGAAGTTATATTTTCAACAACTCCTACTTTACTACATCTATAACCTAAAAGATATTCTTTAGATGGTATTTTGTATCCATGATTCTATACTCATGTAATAAAGTGTACCAATTTTGATAAGTTTGGTACTTTCTTTCCCCCTTTAGAGTTTTTGTCCTCAAAAACGGTATGGCTTCATTCATAACTAGAGAGTCACATCTATGCTTCCTCTCATAATTGGACTAATTAAATTCTCTTATAGTTGTGTGTGCCTTGAGAGTTTCTAGAAGATGAACTAGAAATGAATTCTAGTTTTGGTGTTCATTAAAACATCTTCTAGAGGTAGCTCAATGACCACCTATCCTAACATACTCATGAGCTTCTTCATGACCTTTGGGGATGAATTCTCTTGTTCCCAAAAAGTGCAAGTTCATGTTCATTTCTTGTTAGTAGAGGTGGCAGTAGGTTTCAATTCTAATAAAAGTATAAATTTATTATTCTAAAGAGGTTCTTAAGGGTACATCTTCTTCTTTGTACCTTAAGAATTTGAAGTTTCTCATTGAAAAACTATTGCATTTCCTGTAGAAAAGCCTTTCCTGGATTTATTTTTGAAATCCACATCTCTTGAATGAAGCCTTAAGTAATTTGGAAGTTCTTACAAGAGGATAGAATTCTCAAATATTTTCTGATGAATTTATATACGTAAAACCATGTTTTGTTGGTGAAAGTACACTTTGATTGAAGTTATAAGCTCAATTTCTCATATTCTACTTCCATCACAGACTTTGATGAATCCAAATAAAAGTTCTCTATCAAGAAATTTTCAAAACCATATTGGAGTGATATCCTAGTTAGCATATATTACCAAAAGATCCTTTGAAATATTTTTTAATTAACTACCTCTAAGTATGTCTTGTACTTAGAGTATTAGTATTATAGGTTCTCTAAAAATCATCTACATCATTGAAAATATTACATGTATTTGGGTATCATCTACATGAATGTATACATGACATCGGACCTATCTTTAAGTGAAAAAAAAATCTAACCCCAAAATCTTCCACAACCATAAAATGACTTGGATATACTTTGGTTTTAGCTATTTCATGCACACATTGCTTTAGGCTAAAAATTGTATTGAAAAGAATTGACCCGAAGAGTTTTTTCTATGTTACTCAAGAACTTTGTTGTGTTCATTTATTCTTCAATTCCTTTCTTCCTTTTAATGACTTTGTAAGGGATTTTCCTCCTTAGGTTTACTTCATTGGTAGGCAAGTCATACTTAATGTATTCATAACATTAATTATATGATACATTAGTATCCTTTTTGGAAAGACAATGCTAAGTACTTATATTGCAAAATCTAATTAGCTTGATTTTGCAAGTACCTTAGCTTCATTCCTTTCCAAATGTCTTGCTTCTATAAGAAGTAAACCCCCACTCGAGACTATGATTAATTCCTTGGTTTCATATTTTCTGAAAAAAACAAGTTGCTTATGTCTTCCTTTTTGTGCACAAAAATGTGCCTCTCTTCCATGCATCATCATGCCAATGCACATGTTCTTGTGCATCTCAATATAATTCTTTTGAAAGGAAGCATTTGGAGGTGACTTTGTGCATTCGAGTTAACCTTTTGGTAAGAAATAAAATGCACATACATCCATTCTTTTCAGTGCTAGATGCATGTAAGTGCTTGAGGTGCTTGATCCCAATCTTCAATTATGATTGTTAGTAAAGATGATGAAAGCTAAGGTAAGCAATATGAAAATCAAGTGTTATTTAACAAAATAGTTACCTTTATTTGAAGCTTCATCCTTCCTTTGATTCTTGTGAATAGCCATCCTTCACCTTTGAGCTCCTTGCAATGACTTTGAGATGGCTTTGAGGAGTTCATAATGCTTTGTTGTAGATATATTGCCTCCATCCTTCATATCTTCAGATACAAGATCTCCTATTCAGTTGATGTTCTCCATCATCTTGGTATCACGTATATGTGTGAAACGTTATGAAGAGGATCAATTGTTATATGAACTCCTAAAAGAAGTCTTCTCCCACTCCTTAGTGAAGAAGAGGAAGGGCTCACTAATGATTTGTATCTACTTGCTATCGGGCAATGATGACATTCCTACTCATTTTGGAATGGGGGCCTATAAGTTTGTGCTATAAAAAAAAACCCACATTCGATGGTTTCCAAGTCCTTAGCCATTCTTATAGGGCTGAATGGCAAACCATCTGTAGGCAAAGACATCAAAAAGCATGCTGCTCAGTATTTAACTCAGGTCTCCAATGAAGTTCACACTCTGATATCACGTGGCCAATTAGCGATATGACTGTTGTCACCTATGATAGTTTATAGGGGGTCACCCAAAGCTTATTTTTTGAGCTTCAAAAGTGTCAAAAACCTCCATGGACAACAAAATCCAAGGTATGAAAAGGGCCAAGAAGTGGCTTGCAAAGGACCAATGCTCAGGAGTAAAGTCTGCGAATATATTCGTGAAGAATTTCTACAAGGACTTGTGCTAGCTCTCATATGGATCCTAAAAGGATCTCTCCCAAGCTTTTATGAGCAATTCTCAAGGCTTGAGAGGCCTCCCTAAGGGTTAGATACCATAGCCTTAGGAAATATCAATCCTAAGGGTCAAAACCCTTCAATTGGGATTAAATAAGTCCAAATAGCTCAAGGGTTCAAACCATACTCTTGGAGACGCTTTTCTAAGGGTTTCTCAACAAACTCCAAGGGTTTTCCAAGTGAGTTTGGACCCTCGAAACCCAAGTCTTTTGCTACTTGAAACTATATTTATACAACATTGTTCCCCGCTTTAACATTTTTGTCCTCAAAAATGTGTGTAGGTATAATATGTGGAGTATTCCCCGTGCCCCATGATCATTCCCATAGATCACAATTTTCATCTCTCTGATTCACCTCTTTGTCAGAAGGGGATTCTATCTATTTTATCTTGTGATGAATTGACCAAGGGCCATATTAGCTCCTACAAAATGTCCCATGAAGCTTGGAAGATCCTCCAAGATCTTTAGGAGGAAAAAACTCCTTCAAAAATCTACACCTTACAGGATGAGTCTCACAACCTATCAATTAAGCCCCAAGATCCCATTATTAAAGTGATTGGGACATTTGAAGACTAACAATGCAAGGTAGCATTGTGTGGCCGACAAGTTTCTAGCAAGGACATGGCCATTAGCCTTCTCAATATGCTCCCACAATCTTATGAAACTTCTGTGACAACCCTTTATAATCGTGGCCAGGTATTGATTGGGGAAGAAGTTCATTGACTTTTGCTCCTCCATGACCCTTGGGAAAAGTCAGAATCCTCACAAGAAATCGCAATGAAAGTCAAGAGACTCTTCAGTAGGGCAAGACATGCTAGTCAAAACTCTAGCAACACACCTAAACAAAGTTCAAACAATTCATCAAAGAAGTTTAGCTACAATTACTATGGAAAAATGGGGAATCTTGAGAAATTTTGCTACAAAAATAACAATAGCCCTAAGGCCTCTACCTTCAAGAACCAATCTATCCTCTTAGCATAGGTCTCACTACTCTAGTGAAGACCTATTTATCTCCACAAAAGTGAATACCCTAGTTACTTCTAGTTCCTCTTAAGAATGGATATTTGATAGTGAAGCCACATCTCATATGCACAAAGATCTTGATTCCTTCCAAGATATCGAAGATCTCACTAGTCAAGTCTACTTAGGCAACAACAAAAGTCTCCCCATCAAAGGAAAAGGAAAAGTTTAAATCAGTAATCACCATGAGGAATGTAAAGCTTTATCCAATGTATTGTTTGTCCCAAACTTGTGCGTGAACCTACTCTCAATTAAAGCCATCATTGATCATGATAAACAAGTTTTGTTTGATAACACATATGTAAAGGTGATTGACCATACAACTAAAGACATCATTGCACAAGGAGTTGGAGATAAAGATTTGTATAAACTATCATGTTTTTTTATCTAAGGAATCCTGTTCTAGCCTCTGGCATCAAAGATATGAGCACACCTCATACCTAACCAAAATTTCCACATCACATATCGTTAATTGATTGCCCAAGATCGGGAAAGTACACGATATCTCCCAAACGTGCACCCAAGGCAAGTAACACAGGGCTCCCTTCCCAAGGAGGCTTCCACCAGAGCTATGAACCCTCTAGCCCTCGTCAACATGGACCTTTGTGGACACATGAACAACCCTTCTCTAAGTGGATCCATCTACTTTTTTCTCCTAGTAGATGATCACTCAAGATATATTTGGGTATAATTTTTGGAGTCAAAGGCAGATACCTTTTCCAAGTTTTAAGAATGGATATCTCAAGTTGAGAATGAAGCATCTAATTCTATCAAGACTATTTGATTAGATGGAGGTGGTGAGTTCATCAATCATAACTTGAAAATTTCTTAAAGCAAAAGGGCATTAAGAGGAAAGTCACGCAACCTCACACTCCATCCCATAATGGAGTAGCTGGGCACAAGATTCAAAGCATAATGGAAATGAAATGCACTATGCTTCATAACAAAGCATTACCCTTCAAGTTTTAAGTGAAAGCAATACACACTGCAATGCACATCATCAATAGAGGCTTCATAAGTTCCTTAATCAAGAAAAATAATTTTGAAGCATATTATGGATGCAAGCATAATGTCAATTGCCTTAGAGTATTTGGTAGTGAAGCTTTTGTATGTGTGCCAAAGGAAGATTGAAGCAAGTAACAGTCCAAGTCCAAGAAACATATCTTCATTGGCTATAGTGAACAATATAAAGCTTATAGTTTGTATGATCTTGAAAACCACTCCATCACCATCTTAAAATATTTAATATTTAATGACGCTTCAACATACTCAACTAAAGATCCAAGTCTAAGCTTGAGTCCACCCATCTACACTTCAGAGGGGGACAAAATCTTTTCTAATAAAAACTCAAAGGCAAGTACTTCTCACCAACAAAGAAGATCTCAAATCCTCATTGAAAATTAGCAACGTGAACAAAGTCACTATGTAAATTATGCACTTATGCATCAGATTCATCACATTCTAGAGCCTTCTAAATACAAAAAAGCCCAAGGTCAGCCTAATGAGAAGAAGCAGAGGTGGATGCAATTGAGAAGAGCAACACTTGGACACTTGTTCCTAAGCCTTCAAATCATCAAGTCATAGGAGTTAAGTGGCTATATAAAGTCAAGTACGAATCAAGTGGCACATTGGATAAGTACAAAGTGAGGCCTGTAATGAAGGGATATAAGTAAAAGTATGGCATTGATTATGAAGAAACATTCTCCCCTATTACAAGGTTTACAACCCTAAGAATCATCCTTGCACTAAGTGCACACTTCAAATTGCCCATTTTCCAACTTGACATAAAAACTGCCTTCCTCAATGGAGATCTTCAAGAAGGAGTATATGTTAAACAACTTGAAGGATTCAAGATCAAAGGAAAGGAAGATCAAGTGTACAAGCTTCACAAAGCACTTTACGAGCTTAAGCAAGCTCGTAGGGCCTAGTATGAAAGGATCTACAAGTCCTTCCAAGATACGAGATTTTAAAGATGCAAAGAATGGCTAAGAATGTGCAAAAGGATTATGGGGGTCTGGGCATTATGGATATTGAAGGCATGGCTAACAAGTTGGTGGCAAAATGGATCATCAAGGCTTGGTGCAACTCTGAGACTTCTTGGGCCAAGCTCATTCTCCAGAACAAGAACGTTATCATGCTGGTGGGCCTCCCGGGTAGGTAGAACTTGGGCCTCCCTACCCTTTTATTCTCCCCGATCTCGGTTTCCCCTAAAGGCTCGAATCTTGTGCACTCCCTATGGAGTGAACTATGAAGAACGGACTCTCATTCAAGGCAGATGTTTTGCCTAGGATCGATAAAAAACCTGGCTCCTCATGGGGCAGGATCCACCATGCCATGAGGGTCTTATTTGGCACAACCGCAATTGCTTGTCCAAAATTCCTAGAATCAAGGTGAACAAAGGCTATCATATCACGCTCAATAAGAAGTCGTGCCTGACCTAGACAAGGCTATGTTTGGATTTGAAGTTCATGTTTATTTGGAACCCCCTCATCGAAATCAAAAAGTCACTGCTTATGTGGCAAATTCTCCACCGTGGTATCTCGACCAATCTAAAGGCTAGCAAAATTTGTGGAGCTCCGTCGTGGTGCAAGCGATGCCATCACAGCATGGAGGATTTGGGTCACATCTTCTTCGCTTGCCCCAAGTCTCTACGGCTATGGCAGACCCTTGGGACTATTTTGAGATTGCAGGAACAAATCACGTGGAAGCAAGCGCTTTTGGGTAACACGATCGGCTTCTCAGCAGCGATGTGGAATGCTATAAGAGGGGAAAGCCTCTGGAAGATTTGGAGGGAGTGGTGTGTAAGAAAATAACAGCACAGCGGAATAGACCTGTAGACAGAGTTGAGAGAAAAACGCAGACAAAGATAGACGCAGACTGAGAGGTAGAGAACTCAAATTCTCAGATTGCAAAGCATAATGCAGTTACAATGATGGTGCTATCCACCCGTGCGCTCCCACTGTGGAGCTTAGATGGCGATCTAGACAGACTCTAGATGAAGGGCTTACTAGTGCGCAATGCTGTATAAAGCTCAACCTGGGCTGTGCTTATATAGCTTTTACAAGGCGGTTCGGTATAGATAAACGTAGTCGGGAGATACAAATTAGTCGGTAAAATATATGATCCGACAATATCTCCACGACCAGAAGTCCTACCGTCTCGGCCCTACGGGCCGGGGGGATAGGCCCCCCGGACCCCGCAGAAGGGGGCAAGCCCCCCTCTGCACTCCCCCCATTAAGGTTCTATGGGGAAACCGCGCGACGCCACAAGGCCTTTATTTTCACCTTAAATGATAACCCAATGGCCTGGAAGTTTATGCCCTACCTAACCTGACGGCTAGGCTCACAAAGATCATCTATAACCATCAACGGTCACACATAGACCTCATCTAACTTGGAAGTTAGGGTTCCACAAATGTCCGGGCTCTCATAATGGCTTCTCCTCATAATGGGGGCCTTACAACTTAGAGCACCATGGATCATTTGTGGTCACATGAGGGTGGAGTATTGAGCATATCTAACATGGTGTGCCTAGAATTTTGGACACCCTCCTAAAGAGTGGTTGATCTTCCTCCTTGGAAAAAGAATCTTCAACTGCAAGAGGTCCCTTACCCTTTAGGCATCATAAAGTGTTTCTCATTGAGAACAACCAAGTGGGCCCCACATGAGGGGGATGAGAGGTTCATTAACCTCCTTTGCAACAAGCTTAAATCCAAGTGGGCCCCACATGAGGTGGACGAGAGGGTCATTAACCTCCTTTGCCCCTGCTTTGTGGGATTTGGGTGGTCCTTTACTCTTTCCCCTCACTTCCATGTACTCGTACTAAAAGTAGTGGGTTAATTAAATCACCACTCTATCCTCATATTGAGAAGGACATTATTCTCCTTTATTTGATAGTTCATATAGCTCATAGACATGTTGCCACGTAATCCTAGAAGCACATGGATGGACCACACCTTAAGAGAGAGGATTAAGAAGTGATCCTCAATTATGGCTTTTGCAGAAAATGGTTAGTTTATCATACTCATACTTGAAAGGTTATGGGTTCAATTCCCAACACATATATGGATCGATCTTAGTGTTCAAATCAGGGATAAGCGGACGAGTAGGAAAATCCTGACTAATTTCTTCATTTGTTTAAATAAGAAAAGATTGTTTGTTTGTAAAAGAGATTCAACGTAAGTTGTACTCTTGACATTTATTAGAAGGAAACATTTCAAGATGAATTAAAGATATTAGCGATTTCCTTGTCGAACATCTTAAGCCTTAAGGCCAATGATTTTTTGGCATTATGTGTTCAATCATTTCTTGTTCATGGAGAGAAGCTTGTTTGTTGCCAACTCGGCAAGTCCGTGCTTGTAGGTGAATATCTTAGTACTGAAGTTGATGCGAAACAGAGAATTAAAGTTCAGAGAAGATGGAGCCAAGAAGTACAACAAAAGCTTGATGCCTTCAACGTTGTTGTGGTATCATATTGAAGATGATAGAAGACATCCTCCAAGGCCCAACAGTCCCATCAAACACCGGAAGCCAATTGGACCCCCTTAATTACAAAAATATTTATGTCCATCTTAGGAAGAAGCCATACCTTTTGTCTGCACTTCATGTCTCATGTCCATATGCAGTAAGAAACTTGTTTAATATGAGCCTCTTTTTGACCATGGCATTGACTCTGAATCTGCACCTTTTTGCTGATGATGTTGTTGATCTCTTTACTTCAATATAGAATGAAAAGGTTGAGTTTTGCATTGTACTTCATAATGGTTCCAACACCTATACAAGGGGAAGGGGTGCTTACTATAATGCTTGATTAATACATTCTCCTTTCTACTCAAAAACAGGCTCTACACACCTTCTCTACTCTATGCCTTGTTCATGCATCCACATGAAGATTTCACAAGCTATGTAGGTAGCTTGCTTCTGTTTTGAAGGCTAAACCAAGAAGAAGAAGAAGGAACCGTGTAGCTGTTATGAAGGTTAAACCAAGAAGAAGGAACCATGTAGCTGTTATGGTCATGCCCTGCATCCTTTGGGAGCTTCTATGAAAAGCTTAATTTTTCTACCTCCTAGAAAAGCGAATGGCTGTGTTTGTCAGTTATCAGTCTCCAAGAAATGGGTCCCCCATCTCCTTTCTGTGCGGAAAACTATTGGCACTTCGAACGTCATAAAAATGTCAAAAGCGAGGTCAAGGGACTCCGCAGTCCACAACTTTTGTATCTACAGGCTACGAATAACGCCATTGCAATATATAAGCACTCTTCAAAGAATCTTAGCTCTTCTTAAGGAGGGCGAGCCACACAGGCCACGGTCATTTATGCTGAAAGCTCTCCCCCTCTCTCTCTCTCTCTCTCTCTCTCTCTCATACACAGATCTGTGCAATTGGCTATGGGCTGCGCTTCCTTTCTCCCTTCGTACTCGCCATCTCCAATCATCTTCTGCTTCATCAGCGTCATCACATTGTCTTCGCTACATGTTCATTACTGTGCGACTCCCATTTTCAATGCGAAGCTCAATCATCTTCTGAACACACGCCCTCACCTTATCCCGTCGCACACCAGCTCTTCCTTACTCTATCAGTCACGAGCAGGCCGCTCCTTGAATGGCAGCCAAGGGGATGGAAACTACGCATACAAAACTTTGTTCTACACGCAGACACTGGACCATTTCAGCTTTACCCCTTCCTCATATCGTACATTTCAGCAGAGGTACCTTGTGAACGAAGACCATTGGGGTGGTGCAAATTCGAGTGCTCCGATCTTCGTTTACTGCGGCAACGAGGGAGATATCGAATGGTTCGCTAGCAACACCGGCTTTCTATGGGAGATCGCTCCCATGTATTCAGCTATGGTCGTCTTCATTGAGGTAGAGAGAGAGAGAGAGAGAGAGAGAGAGAGAGAGAGAGAGAGGGAGAGAGAGAGAAGCAACAATATCTTCGAATTTCCTCCAGAAAGAGAATATTAAACTATAATTGCATAAACAGAGTTAAGTTAGCTGATGATAGCCAGGGTAGAGAGATCAATTGCCGATCTGAGCAGCTTACTCCGTGATTAATTCAAGTATTACGAGCAGTATTTAGGCTGTTATGTCGTGGTCAATGAGCACATTAACATTCTTCTGTCATGAAGACGGAATATCTTAACCGTCTACGCATGCGAGCTGTATATTGTCGAGAACCTCCACGGCTTGTTGACAAATGGAGATTGGACTATGGGTAAATGAAGAAGAATGGCATGTAATACTATAGGTTCTGTATCGCAATATATATGCCCTTACAATGTACATGTATGAGACAATTTGAGATTTCTAGCGTCTCATATGCTATTCACTTACAGCTCCATCGCCATAGGCGCTCGAATGAGTACCCCAAGATCACTTGGCTCCGATGCGGGTCATTGCATCTCTCGCTGCGACGTGGTTGATTGCGTCTTTCCCCTTGCATCGCCTGGCGGGGTCCACATTTGTAACTCAAGTTTTCAAGGGGTTTTCCTTAGCTGCATTCTTCCCTCTGTCTATGTCTCTGTGCGTGCGCATCCAATGAAAAGAATCCAATACGCGACGTTTCCTACGGTATATCTATGATTCCTCGTAGATACACGATCATTTGATCGGGCAACGCAATAGCTTTCTTATTTCGGCAACAGGCGTCTTTCAGTGCATAGTACCTGATTCGAGGGTAGGCTGATGAGGGAATGCAAGGTTGGATCTTCAACAAATATAATGATCCTGTAAACATACGTTTCTTTTGTATTGCTCAAAGCTATTTGATCGATGTCGTACGAATACTGTGATTGCTTCCTTCTGGCGTTCTTTTTATTGAGCTCTGTGTAGTAAGCATCAATGGAGACGTAATCCTGAATGGAAGCTTGAATTGTGCGACTGAGGTGGGAATCAGCACACCACAACATACGGCAGACCTTCGAAGTGCACATGATCTGTACTTAAGCGACTGTTTATATGTACCAGCTTTTCTGCATGTTCCAATGTTTAATTGCGTCAGAATTTTCGTTGTTTGCATGAGGGGTAATCTGATCTTAACTTTCGATTCATCGAATGGAACTCGGTAGGGAAGCTCGCCAAAATCGGCGTGCTCTATCTCAAGGGAAAACCTTCGCTTGGGTCGTGAAAGGTGGTCTGCATTGGTTATGCTCATTAAGCTATGTAGACTTCATGTCATTCACAGATCAGATCACTCGGCTCTGGCGGAGTATATGCTGATATTTTGCTGGAACTCAATTAATTGCTCATCGATTCATTACATGAACCGTTACAAGTATAATAGATTTTTGTTCTCGCTTGCGTGAAAGATCGTGTCGGTCAACATTATACACGGAGGTTTTTGTTACAATGCATTACAAGTATGAAATGCATATTCCATGTCCCGTAGGTGGGTTGTTTTGGCACTAATCTCTTGAGGCGGAGGTTTTGTGTTCAACCTTCGAGCTGGACATGTAATGATTTTGGCGAAGTTGGAACTAGGGGAGCAGGTGCTTAAGGGGAATAGGTGCTTGCCGAACCTCCTTTAAAAAAAAAAGTATGAAATGAATATTCATATGGTTATTCTAAGAATTTTGAGTTGGATATGGTTACTCTATGAATTTGAGTTGGATTTCCGTTCATCGAAACGTTGAGTCCCATGTATTTCCTCTTCATTTTAAGCACCCATATTGGCTTTTTATCTTCATAGTCGACTGCTTCGCTATGATATTGTATATCACTCTGCTTGCATGATCATGCACAAAGTGAGCACTTCCTCTGAACGGATTGAAGAGCAGACGTATATCCAGTTTGAGCAGTATGTCTGGAGTGAAAACATCATCAAGTAGCGTTACTGGATGTGATTCGAGCATTGCTTATGTCTTTAAAAGCAGGAAATCATCTGCGCAACGGACGCTTATAGTGTAAAGTAGGAGCTGAAAAGTAGATTAATTGTTGGCGACGCCGGGCAATAATTAGATAACGCATGGGCAATAATTAGATTAATCTGGTAGTCTAAATTAATCAAAATCAAAGAAAGTTAATCCCATTCATGACAAGAATTAATTACGCATTCACGAATTCGTCTTGTCAATAACAGGTAATTAGTTGCAGACGAACAACCAATCATCCTCTTCCGCTAAAATCCGGAAGCGTGATCAATGTTTGATCGAAGTCCATTTGTTTTGCTCCCTTCAGATAGGATTTATGAGCGCCACTCAGTCGCCTTTCAGTTTTAAAGCACCATGTTCTTAAGCACAACAATGATTCACATGAACATTTGAGATGCAAGAGCATTCCTCGATAACCTCCATATCTGCCGATTCAACGAAAAAACAGAAATATCCATATCTGCCGATTCAACGAAAAAACAGAAATATTGACAGTATTCTTGATCATGATGTGGATTTAATACACGTATGCGACTTGTATTACGAGTTCATTACCAGGCATCGCCCTGTCAAACCATTCTACGGAATCTGGTAGTCTAAATTAATCAAAATTAAAGAACATTAATCCCATTGATGACATGAATCTATTACGTATTCACGAACTCCTCTTGTCAATAACAGGCAATTATTTGTAGACGAACAATCAATTTGATCATCCTCTTCCACTAGAATCCGGAAGCGTGATCAATGTCTGATCGAAGTCCATTTGTTTTGCTCCCTTCAGATAGGATTTATGAGCACCACTCAGTCGCCTTCCAGTTTTAAAGCACCATGTTCTTAATGACAACAATGATTTACATGAACATTTGAGATGCAAGAGCATTCCTCCCTAACCTCCGTATCCGCCGATTCAAGGAAAAAACAGAAATATTGACAGTATTTCTAATCATGATGTGGATTTAATACACATATACGACGTATTACGAGTTCATTTCACATCATTAGGAGATTAATTATTCTTTGATTATCGCCTCTTGGGAATGAATGCGTCTGCCTTTCTGCAGCACCGTTACTACGGAGAGTCCATACCAGACATCGCCCAATCAAACCATTCTACGGAAACTCTTGGCTACCTGACGTCTGAGCAGGCTCTTGCTGATTACGCTGCTTTAATCCGAGATTTCAAAAGAAACCTCTCAGCAGAAGATTGTCCTGTTGTGGCATTCGGGGGCTCTTATGGTGGAAGTAAGACCCACTTGACAATTATACGAAATAAATGATCAGCAGGACAACCGATCCCGTAGATCGCTAAGTTAATGCATTTGTGAACCGTTTATTAAAAAGGATTTTGTTGTATACGGCAGTGTTGGCCGCATGGTTTCGACTAAAATACCCACATATCGTCGTGGGCGCACTTGCTTCTTCTGCACCGATTCTACATTTTGACAACGAAGCTCCGTTGGATGGATTCTACAGAATTGTATCAGAGAACTTTAAGGTAAATTTACACGAATTTCCTGCAAGAAATCGCACTTCTGAAGAACACTATCAGCATTGTTTTACTTTATAGCATGATTTACTGATAACCTTGCCTGTCTATACGAACATTCCCATAAGAATGTGAGCAGCGAATGCTTCGAGACAATCAGTAGTTCATGGGATGCATTAAGTGCAGCCTACACAGAAAGCGGGGCGGAAGAGAAAATCTCGAGGCTGTTCGGATTCTGTAGGTAATGTGACAAAACGTTTAATGGAACCGGGATTCATCATAAGCTTCTTAATTTCAGCATAATCATAAACCTGTAAATTGATCAGAAACTTTCTAAGGAATTGATTCCTAGCGTATCGATTGAGCACGCAAATTTGTTCCGCGCATTCCGATTGAAAAGTAATAAATTTTAACATGTTCTTCGGCTATTGCTTAGTACTCATGCATGCATCTATCTATATAAACATTTGCGGCGATTTGTAAATCATAAGCATCTTAATTTCATCATAAGAATCTTAATTTCAGTATAATCATAAACCTGATTGATTCATAGCGTATCAATTTAACATGTTCTTGGGCTATTGTTGAATACTCATCAATGCATCTATCTATACAAGCATTTGCGGCGATTTGTATGCATGAAAGTGATGAGAAATCAGATTAATGACTTGAGCAAGATGGTCATGTAACAGAAACGTATCGGCAGATTTGTCCTCAGTGCAGGGTTTCCTGTACACTGCGTGGGTGTACATGGCGATGACAAACTACCCTTATCCAAGCAATTTTTTGGAGCCCATGCCGGGTAACCCAGTTGCAAAGGTCTCTCTCTCTCTCTCTCTCTCTCTCTCTCTCTCTCTCTCTCTCTCCGACACGTACGCCTACGCATACCTCTGCGTGTGTAGGCATGCGAAGCAATGGACGCTTTGCCACCGAATGCCAGCATTCTGGAGAGGATTGTGGCAGGAGTTAACATCTACTACAACGGCACGGGGGAGACTAATTGTTTCGAATTCGGATCGGACACGCATGGGCTGTCTTTGTGGACTTGGCAAGTATGTATCTATAACTAGGTGATAGTTAATTCAATTTCTTGCAGCTTAGAAACTTTCATGGTTTGTCGCTAGGCCTGCACGGAAATGGTAATGCCGATGAGCAGCGATCCGGAAAATAGTATGTTTCCCCCTTACAATTACTCCTTCGAGAGTACCGAAGAGAGCTGTCTCTCCGCATATGGGGTTCGCCCACGGCCTCATTGGATCACGCTGCAGTATGGAGGTCCTGTGAGTACCGTTTCTTCTGTGTCTCTGTGTGTGTGTGTGTGTTGTCTCTGTGTGTGTAGTGTGTGTGAGAGAGAGAGAGTGTGGAAAAAGGTAGACTTTAAAATTTATGTGATTATTTTCCTGTTTTTTCTTTAATTATAAAATAAGAGGGGTTCGATCTTACTGCATTGTATTTTTTAGTGTAGACAGATCATCTTCTTGTCTTTTCTTTTGAGACCTTACATTAGAGTAAATTCACACAAAAGCAGCACAATATTTAGGTTCAAGATTATACAAAAAAAAATATTCTATACCATTTTCTTCTTCCACCGCTTTGTATGCACAAAAGCATGTTGAAAAGAAAGGCCAGAAATCACACATAAGGCATAAACCATAGTCTATGTTGAATTTATTCAGATAACTCTAAAAAGCATAGTGAAAAAGGAATACCACATACATGTAGTCTCTTTGTTATTTTTCCCTTCTTTTTGCAAATGGAGGTTCGGCAAGCGCTTACTTTCCCAAGCTTTGATTTGAAAGAACAACTTTACAGGTGAAGCTTTATCAGATCCAGTTTTCTACATTGTTGCTCAAGCACTAATGCATATGCAAGACAAGCAAAGACACATAGATGAGAAACAAATGGCTTCTGACCATGCCAAGCCTCACACTACAACAGATCGATGGTATACCGAGGTTTTTACCGAGGGAAATGAACGCGGCTTTATTTGTCGCGACGCCGGTGTAAAGGTCGGTATGCGCGTCGGTACCAAAGCGCCGGTATAAGCGTGCATATGTGCATCGGTATACGCGTCGGTATATGCGTCGGTAATACCGATGCCCATATCGAGGCCTCTGCTGGAAGTTCCGACGCGTATACCGTCGCCTGCTGGGTGTACTGACGCATATTCTGATGACATTACTGGGAGTACCATCGCGTATACCGACGACCATACCTGCAAAATTTTTTTTTGGGCAGAGTGTGTTGTCTTTTGCTACAACAACATTACCATGATGTTGCTTAACAAAAGACAATACACTCAGCCCAAAAAAAATCGAGTACATGTGATGTGTACTCTAATGTCAACCGAAATATGATTTCATGAAACAGAGTATTATTGGACACAAAAGAGATAATCAGAATGAACCATGAACCATGTACAAAAGAAGTTATATATTTCAATAATGAAGCATGTACAAGAGTGTTGCAAACCACTGTCATATATGACGCTTTTATAAAATGTGGCAAAGCAATGCATTGCCATATGAAAATCAAATACAAAATTTTGGTGTTCCACTGCCATACACATGCAAAGAACGTTCCATATCAACAGTCCTGCAACAAATAACATTAATGTAATGAGATAAATTCACATGAAAATTACAAACAAGTAAAAACTAAGTTTATAAATTAATTACCTCATCGCAAATGCTCCTATGAAACGACCGCACCGCGTCCCTCCAAGTCCTCCAATAGTGCAATCAACCTATGACGATATCCGTAAGACTCCTCCGTTCGTGTTGGAGGGCGACCCATTGCCACATTTACACATCCAATGATGATAATACAATCTAATGTACAATGAAGTACGGTGTTTCAAATATTGAAATCTTATGCCTCTTGCACCAATTTTACAAAGGTATTTATCCCCTTTGATGCATCCTTCTACAAGCCCCCAATTTTCACCTAGTAAACCCTTCAGCTGCTCATATGTGACATCTTTTAACATGAACATTGTTGAAGTCTCGAGATTGTTAATATCTGAGATAGATGTAAAAAACAATGAATAGGAACACACCAATGCAATCCTACAATTTCATGCTTGACATTGTAAAAACATGTTGTACAATGATAACTTTTTCAAAGTTTTTGAGTTTTTTGAAGCCCAATTGCTTCCCTTTCTAATGAAGATCCAAATTTCCACGATCTCTTACACAATGAGGGCCAACACCAAAGGGTTGCATGTACACCCATGCACCTTTGTAGAACTCATGTCCTAACCAATTTCCTTCTACAGCCTTGATATTGTGACATTTTAATGCGATAACCTCATCTTTTGGATGCCTACAGGATTTAGGTTTCTCCATTGGAGTTCAAGCTATGGAAGTGACATTAGGAATTCAAAGAGGAAGGTGCATAGAGAAAGAAATGCAGACACAAGAGCTTCAATGGTGTGCTAGGGAGAGAAAGTAGTGGAAAGAGATGACTTTTGGAATTGGGTATGAAAGCGTGAGGTTTTGGAGGGAGAAAGTTGCATTTTGAGTTATTTTTTAAAAAAGTCACTTTTTTCAGGTTAGTTCATGCACAGATTTTGGTTTAGAAGTAAAAAATAGCACTTTTGATCTTGAAAAGTGGTTGAGGGGGGCCATTGGATTGTGTTATGATGAGTTTTAAAACTTTCTAAAATTTTTGATTTTTTGCTCCCAAGCAACTTACAAGATTCCTTTCTCTCTATAGAGGCAAAACCTGAACATAGGGGAATCTTGTCCCCTCCTCTCCCCTCATCCTAGTAATTTATAGGCTATAGACTGTGTCCATCACCATCTTCTGATTGCTCCATCACTAATCACTTCTTAACCCAAAAAGGCCCATGCAGTGTTCATTTTTTTCCCTAATGTACCTCGCAAAGGTCGCACCAACCATTTATGCATAGTTTTTTCCTCCTCTATATGAGCCCTCTCATCAACAAGTGCATCATGTAAATCTGGATCAGAAATGGAATGATGTGCATCATCATGTGAAACCTCTTAAGATTGAGAAATTACCTCATTTGGACTAGCATTTGACTACCCACCTATAAAAAGAGGGAGCAAAGTACCATATATATCTTTGGAGCTAACTGAAGCTTATGGTTGACATAAATAATAGACTTTTTTTCTTGAACTACACCCAAGAAAAATACATTTTATTGCTTTATCATCCAGTTTTCTACATTGTTGTTCAAGCACTAATGCATATGCCAAACAACGAAAGAAACATAGATGAGAAATAGATGGCTTTTGACCATGCCAAGCCTCAAATGGAGTGACCTCAAGCCTGAAGCTATGTGGTAAAGCTCGACGTTTGACCATACACCTCACCAATCTCATGAGTGACCTGTTCTTCCTTTCAGCAACTCCATTATGTTGAGGTGTATACAACATCTTACATTGATGTGTTATCCCACATTCAACCAAAAATGCATTAAAGTCAAAAGACATGTATTCCCCCCTCAATAAGAATGTATGTTGCCCGTTTTACATGCTTATAAACTTTCAACCAAAACCAAAAACTATTTGAAGCACATAAACACTTTGGACTTTGCCTTCGATGGGTTCACCCATGCATGCGCAGAACAATAATAAATTAAAGTCACAAAGTAAAGGTAGTTCCCAAAAGACGATGTCTCCATAAGACCACAAACATCACTATGAATAAGCTGCAATTTATGAGTAGCTCAAACTGAACCATCTTTTGGAAGGAGGAACAATGCATTTTTGCCCAAAATACAACCTTCAAAAACATGTTTATAAGGTCCCTCAAGTTTGGGCATAAAGGATATCATTTTAGATTTCTACAGGTATAGCAAATGAGCATAATTCAAATGACCAAAGCATGCATGAAAAAGCTTTGCATCTGACATAGCCTAAGAATCTTCAATTGCACATGTTGATTCATTCACAAATTTTGCATAATCTATGATCTTATACAACCAATGACATAAAATTCCAAAAGCAATAATAACATCACCATTTCTGATAGGTCATGAATCATACATCTATCATCAATGAATTTCACAACCAAGCTGATTCTAGCTAATGCTGAAATTGATGATAAATTTTTCTTGATCCTTTGCACAAACAAAGCATTTGACAATGTGAAACAACTACCATCAAGAGTAGCCAGAATGATCTTACCAACTTCCATTACAAGATAAGAGGAGTTGTTAGCGCATGTAATAGTATTTCATATAGGGGCATATCAAATGAACTAAAGAAACTACACTGCAACGTAATATGTTTGGTTGCTCCATTGTCAACGTACCAAACATATGACTCTACTAAAACATACACTATTCATGAGAAGATGGGTCATAACTACAAATAGTACTCTATTGTTCGTTCTCGACAAGGTTAGCAAACTCTTTTTAGGTGTAGAGGGCTTTGCAATAACTTTTCCAACCTCTTTTTTCTTTACCTCTTTTGCAACCAGTTTCGGAAAACTCTTTATGACATGATCATTTCCTTTATAGTATTTGCAAAATAAGTTCTACTTTCTATTTTCTTCTCTTCTTTGTCTTCCTTTTTTGATTACGCAAAGTTAGCAGATTTTTGCTTACTAGTAGATGAGCTCTATTTACCTTTGCCCTTCTTACTAGCTAAGAAAGCTTGATCTGCTACACGGATGGATCTATTGTGCCTAGATTGTTCTTCCTGCAACAAAACAAAGAGTAACTCCTCAAACGTTAGGGAATTTTGATTTCCTTTCAACATTACCGAAGAGTAGAAGCAAAACTCTAATTTCCTTTCAACATTACCATTCAAAATAGTCTATACAAGTGAACTATTTGGCAACACTTCATCAACAAAAAATCAACTACTCGTTTAAGTCTTTGATATTTTTTAAAGAACTATCCATAGAATCTTCTTCATTTATATGCTCACTCTCCTACTATTTTCGGACTTAAGCAACATGAGCCTCATTTATTGCCTAGTACAAAGTGGTAAGTGTATCCCAAGCATCCTTTTCTCTTTTGCAAGAGAGAATATGAGGGATAATAGCACGTTTGATAGACAAGGATATCAATGCATGTGCCTGAGCATCTCTACCATCCGAACAAAGTTTCTCTACAGTAGCTGCAGCAAGAACTGAAGCATGAACATGAACTTGAAGCTTGTCAACCTCAATGCCATCTCCATCACCTTCAATAAATGTATTTGTAGATGTAGTAGGTCGTTTTTCACACCATGCACAATATTCCACAACCCTTTTGTCGCCAATGCATGACACATCATATATGCCCATAATGGGTAACTGGTACCATCCAACTTATCCTCAACAACCATCATATGGAATACATCATTGCTTTTATCCATGGCCACTGACTAGAATACCTTGATGCATCAAAATGAATGTATTTAAAAAAGTTGAGTAGAACTACCCTTTCTACTAAACATGTAGTAGACTTTGAGGTACTTGTACTAGTGAATTGAAACTTGTATATATGTTTGGCATAAAAAGAGAAAAATTCCTACACAGGCATTGTGATAGTGCATTTGGAGGCCTCAACAATCTCATATCAAAACTTTGACATGACAGAGAGAAACAATTTTGATCTCCTAATCACCCTAAGTATGTTCACCAAATTTTGTGTTTTGAGACTTTGACTAGAGGGTTTTGACAATGCCCTAGATGAAGCAGCAACTTGCTCTAAAACCAATTGTTGGAGTTTGAGGTCTACAGTAGCACACAAACAACATAAGGAAGAAGAAGAAGCTTGGAGCACAACACACAATACTCAATGTATTACCAAGTGAATGTACAAAGATAAGTAACATGTTCAGGTTATAGGTGTATATACAAGCTCGAGGAAAAAACATCTTAAAGAGAGAAAAACATGCCCCGGTGGTCCTAAGTGTATTCACACACATCACTACCAATATTTATTAACACCATCTAGCAAGATTTCATAAGCAAAAATGAATTGCTTCTTAAAATCTTTTATCTTTTTCAAAAAAGTATCCACAGAATCTCTTTCGTTCATATGTTCACTCTCCAACTATTTTTGGAGGTAAATAACACAAGCCTCATCTCTTTCTTGATTTAATGTCCTAAGAGTATCCTAAGCATCTTTTTCTATCTTGTAAGAGAAAATATGAGGGATAATGGCATGTTTCACATACAAGATTATCAGTGCATGTGCCTGGGCATCTCTACAATCCCATCAAAGTTTCTCTGCCATATGTGGAATGAGATTTGTATCATGATCAAGTAATTGAAGGTCATCATCTTCAACACCATCTGCATACTCTTCAATAATTATATTTGCATGTGTAGATGGGATCCCAATTTCCATTGACTTCAGCATGCGAAGGAATTGCTTTCTGAGAAAATTCATCTTTGATCAATATCTAAAACTGGTTCTTTTATTTGTCATATGCATCCATGATTCTTTACTTCATAGAATAAATTGTACCAACTTTGATAAGTTTTTGTACTTTCTTCCCCCCTTTGAAGAGTTTTCTTCCTCCAAAACTATAAAATTTATGGATTCATTCACAACAAGAGAGTCACTACTATGAATCCTCACATGATTGGCCTAATCACCTACTCTTATACTTATGTGGAGCTTTTTGTATTCAATGAACATATCCTAGAGGTAGTTGGGCAACCACCTATCCTAACATACTCATGAACTTCTTTTTTGAATGCTCATGAATTCTCATGATCCCTAATAATGCAAGTCCATGTTTATCTGTGTTAGGAGAGGTGGATTTAAATTTCAAGGCTAATCAAAGCATAGGATTTTTGAAAGTACTGTGAAATAAAAAAATATTTTGATTTCATCATTGTACCTACAAAGCTTTAAGTTCCTTGCATTAAGAGCCATTGCATCTCCTAAAAAAGGCCTTGCTTGGATTTCTTCTTGAGGTGCAAATCTCTTGGATGAATGAAGAATTAAACTAACTTGGAAGTTTTTCCAAGAGGAGCAAGTTTTCACATTTTCATGATGTCTTGAATACCTTTCATCATTTGTGTTGGTGAAAGCAAGCTTTGCTCATCAGTTTCTTTGATGGAATCAACTTAGACCTTTACACAATGAGACCATTGAAACCATTTTGTAGTGCCATCCTATTTAGGAATTGTTTTGGATTCTTTTTCAATTAACTACCTGTAAATATTTCTTATACTCATAGTAGTAGTATTATGGGTTCTCTAAAGCAATGTAATGATGTGCCCTAACTTGTGAAAGAAATCATCTACATAATTAAAGACATTAGATGTATTTGGGTGCCATCTTCTTAAGACATTTCATCTAAAATCTTGCTTTGGAACCATCTGTAAGTATGTATTATACTTATAACATTCAATTTGCTAGGCTCTTTTATACCAATTTATACATGAATTTGAGCCTATATGAAAAACCTTTGTAGTAATAAATTTTCTAAGTCAATTAAACAACTTAGTTATATTTAGCTACTCACCATTTCATGTATACATTGCTTTCTTACCATCTATATGGTAAGAGAATATTTTTAAAATGCTACTTTTGTACCTAATAAACAAGACATTATGTTGTTGATATGTCAGTATCATTTTGGGAATGTATTGCTAGATATTTTATTTTGCAAAATGTAGTTGGCATGATTTTGTAGCTACTTTGGCTTTGTTGCTCAGACATGCCATAAGTTTTATGAAATTTTAGAATTCCATAAGAGGTTCTTTAACCTTAATGATTTCATCTAATCTGGAGTTTATTTAGATCAATTCAAGAACATAGGAATTAAATTGGTTACTATCGCCAATTATCCCCATCATCATTATTCCTATGTTCTTTTAAAGTTCGATCCTACTTAGTTTCCCTCTTAAATACCCATGCAATCTGTTTCTTATGCATACATACTATATGCCAACAATATTCTCATCTTCATGGGAAGAGGTGTAGCCATAAGGTTTTTGAAACCAAAACCCTCCTTAAAGCATGCAAAGTTCCAATTTAGAACATTATTTCTTTTAAGAAATGGTGCAAACTTCTCTGCATCTTTCCAAAATGCACAGGATGCATTCATCCTAAATCATGAACATGGTATGCACAATGGATTCTTTCTTTTCCTAAACAAATTTGATGTATAAATTCAAAATCTCCATGCCTAATTGTATATATACCCTAAAAACTTAGGCCATGAATGGTTATGCATCCATTTTCAAATTCATATGCATGCATTACATGTTCTATGCAAAAAGAAGTTGGCATAAAACATATCTAATAATCGTGCTTTGTCCATCCGTAGACTTTGAGAAGAGCCATGCTACATTCGATTTCCAATCGCTTCATCCATGCTTGCTCAATTGATAGTTCCATTGTTTTGGAAAGAAAATACTAAACTCCTTCTCAATGCACTATTTCTTCTTTGAAATATGTATATTTGCTTACTCAAAGATACAATGGTGATTCTAAGTGTTATGGCAAACAAGTATTGGATTCAAATCTAACTAAAAAAATACTTAGCTTGAAAAAAACTATGTCCATCCTTTGAGGCTCAAGAAGATCCATTCTTCATCTTACTAATGACCTCTTGTATTGAACTATATCCTCTCTCCAATCGGATGCTCCATGTTAGAGTACATATAAGTACCCTTGAAGTGTGAAAAGGAGAGTAGATATAGCTATTGGCAAAGTGTTGAAAGCCATAGGAAGCTTCTGCAGATTCTTTCCACTTTGGCCAACTCTTTCTCCTTAGGTCTCGAACACGAGATAAAGTAAATAGTCGTAGAAAGCATAAATGAGTTAACAACCATTGCACGCCCTGCCAAGTTCTGGTTGAGATTGCACACCATCATAGAATTTGCCCAACGCATGCTTCCATTGTGGGCACCAAGTCATAGGATAAAGGATTGCCCACTAAAGCAAAATTCCAATAAAAACAAGCTTAAACCAGATGGGGCCCTGGAACCTTTACCTCAAGTTGGCACTCGGGGGCATCCCCCTCCGATGGAGGAAGAAGAGGGCACGCGTGTGGCAGAAACAGATTCAGAAGGGTTCACCGAAGTAAGGCGTAAGAGGAAAGTCAGCCCTCGAAGATCATTAGCAAGGAACGTTACAACCATCGCTCCTTCGAATAACATGTATTCCAGCCTTGAAAAGGACATTAACAAGGTCGACCTCCCTGGGGATAACATTTACGAAGAAGATCCGACTGACAATTCCATTGGATGATCTACTAGCAAAGAAGACAACCAAGAAGGCTACACCACCAGTAAAGAGGATGGCTTCACTACTAGCAATGAAGACAACCTAGACAGTGAAAGCTCCTCTCTTGGCCCTACTCTTCCAGTTTGCATGCCAAGCTTACCTCATCAAAAGTCAAAGCTTAAAGGGAAACAACCTTCGGACATGCCTTGGAAGAGCCCCCTCAAGAGTAGGATCCTAAATCAAGAAGCTGGGAGGAAAAAAGATGATCAAAAGAAGAAAAAAGCTTGGGTCCCTCCCCTCAAAGAGGGCAACCATCAATAATGAAAATCACTTCGCTAAACATCAGGGGTTTGTCGGACCCTTAAAGAGCAGTGATTCTTGGTCAATGGTTCAAAGACAAGTGCCTCAACCCTGACTTTATCTCCCTACAAGAGATTAAAATCAACGCAGAGGATCTCCAGAAACGGCTTAAATGCATTTCTCCAAACCACCTTTGGCTCTCCACTTCGCACCCTAGGGGGGCGGGGAGTGCTGCAATCGGTATTAGTCACTCTTGGTCCGGTAGATTGACATCGACTTGTGAAGATCGGAATCATCGTTGGATTGCTGCCTCTATTGGGCCACCTAATCAGTTCACTGTGGTCTCAATTTATGCCCCTAATGGAGAGACCGACAGAATCGACACTTGGACTTCCCTTGACTCCCTCTCTCACAATGTTTTGCTTTGCGGGGACTTCAACATGGTTGAATTTCCTGAGGACCGTTGGAATAACAAGGGGAAAATTATCGATGGTCAGGAGAAAGAGATATGGGATAAAATTAAGCTCCATCTCGACCTGGTAGAGGTGAAAGACATGAAGGGGTTCTCCTGGTCTAACCTCCAATTGGGGGACTCTTTGAGGAAAGCTAGACTTGACAGATGTTACATCGACCAAAACACCATCCGCCAGTGGGGTATTCCTTCGATTTCCCAACACATGGACCTGACTATCTCGGACCACTACCCGATTACTCTTTCCTTCAAACCGATTCCCACGCTCCGAAAAGCTCCTTGGTTTCAAGCCTGCCAGACGTCATTTTCCCTCCCCTCGGTCCACCAAGAAATTTCCACAGTTTGGGCGGAGGCGTTTGCCCACTGTAATGAACCGGCTAAATGCTGGAGAAGCGCGGTGGAAAGGGCTAGGCAAATTTTGATCAGGACGCATAAGGCCATAAGAAATATCCGGAATAAAAGGAATGGTGTATCGAAGGCTCTCACGTCTTGAAGAAGAAGTGAACAAAGGTAACTTGCAATGCCAACAAGGGCTTCTGAAAATTAGGGGAAGGCTAAGACTCGAGGAAGAGGTTCAAAGGAAAAACCTACAATTTTTTTTCAAAGACTGGTGGGCGGGGAAGGTTGACAAACCTTTGAAAGAGATGTGTAACATCCTCAAAAGGAAGCAAGCTAGGGAATCTATTCCCTTCTTGCTCGATAACAATGGGGTCGAGTGTAGCACTGATGTTGAGAATAGATCTATCATCGTGGAGCACTTTACCCATCTTCTCGGAGTATCGACTCCTCTCTCCCCGCACAGGCGTGACTCCATGGCAACCATCTCAAGGGTTGCTCAATCTAGAATACCACAAAACATGAATTCTCTACTGGATGCTAACATTTTTGAGAATGAAATTATCGAGGTGATTGATGCTCTTCCCAATGGGAAAAGTCCGGGTCGTGATGGCCTCACCAATGAGTTTTTCAAGTCCTTCAAGCATGAGGTGGCCACCCCACTAAGTCAAGTGTGGCAAGAGTCTTTCTCCTTTGGTGCCCTCCCTGAGTGTCTTAATAATGGTGTCATCAAGTTAATTCACAAAAGGGGAGACAAGAACAAAATAGAAAATTGGCGGCCTATTACCATGCTCCAAATTGGATACAAGATACTAGCCAAAGTTATCGCCAAGAGAATCTCTTGTCATTTAAAGTCATGGCTTTGTGAGGACCAGAAAGGCTTTATCAAATGTAGATCTATACTTGAAGCAATTGTTGATATTTGGGAAGGCCTTGCATTTGCTGAGGAGTCTGCACAAGATCTGGTATTCATTAAGATCGACTTCGACAAAGCGTATGACAGATTGGAATGGGACTTTATTCTCCAATCACTGAAAGACCTTGGATGCATCCAAAAGTTCACGAAAATGGTTTCCACTCTTCTCGGAAATGCTTCAACTAAAATAAATATCAATGGTAAGCTCTCTGAGCCCATACGTTTAAAAAGATCTATCAGACAAGGCTGCCCTCTGGCTCCTCTACTCTTCGCTATTGCCTCGGACGGCCTCAGTCGCCTATTAAAGCATCACATGGACTCTGGCAATCTCAGGGGTCTTTCCCTACCTCTAAATCACGGCCAAATGATTGCTAGACTCTTTGCCGATGACATGAATGCCTTTGTGCATAACGATTTGAACAGCATTGAGGTGTTCTGGAGTTGCCTTGACACCTTTTGTGTGGCATTAGGTTCAAAAATCAACCATGCGAAAACAGCTTTCAGAGCAATCCGCGGACCCCCACCCCAATTGTTGTTAGATCAGGGGTGTCAAGTTATCCCTAGAGGTCATGTCTTCCGTCTCCTCGGAATCCCGATGGGCTTCGACATCACAATGGACCAACGATGGAGTTGGGTGCTGGCCAAGCTCGATAGCAAACTAAATCATTGGAAATGAATGCAAGTCAATTTGGCAGGGTGGGCTATGGTTGTTAATACATTTATGCTTTCTTCGACTATTTACTTTATCTCGTGTTGGAGACCGAAGGAGAAAGAGTTGGCCAAAGTGGAAAGAATCTGCAAAAACTTCCTTTGGACTGGGGATCCCAAGAGGAGGGGGATTCCCAAAATCAATTGGGAACTTGCATTAGCTCGAAAGACTCAGGGGGCTTGGGTATTTTGGATATCGTTGGGTTGGCTGACAAGCTGGCAGTTAAGTGGCTTCTAAAGGCTTGGAGCAATGGTGAGTCCTCCTGGGCTAAATTGCTATTCAGAAACTTGAAAGACCTTACTTTAGTTGGCCATCCTGGCTGGAAGGACATAGGGATTCTCACGCTTTTGTTCTCCCCCCACCCGGTGTCCCCTAAAGGTTCTAGCCTCGTGTGTTCTTTATGGAAGAGTTGGAACAAGGCCAAACAATTCATCAGAATTAGTGACGAGTGGAAGTGGGCTGCTGGGTTAAGACAAAATGACTCTATCTGGTTCCCGATCAGCGGCATTAGAGGAGTGGAGCCTCGGAACATCCACACTGTAAAGCGATTATGGAACAAGGGGTTCAAACAGTGGAAATAGCTATGGAATCAAGGGACCAACCAGTGGATTAGGTTCGAAGAATTAGACCCGAGACTTAGAGTTACCCTCAAGGAGTGGACTCTTCTTCAAGGCAGGTGCTTAGTGTGGGACCGCTCATCTACCCGCCTCCTTTGCGGACATGATCGTCCTTAAATGGAGGGCCTCAAATGGAGCAATGGTAAGAAAATTTCCAGAATCCCCAGCTTCAAAGAGATCTTAGATGTTCATCACACCCTTAACAAGAGGTGGTGCCTTTCTTGCACCAAACTTCGATGGGAACTAAAGTTCATGTCTATTTGGCACCCCCTAATTGAGATCAAAAAGTCTGTTCTCATGTGGCAGATCTTGCATAAGGGAATCTGGTCCAATGCAAGGGCTAACAAAATCTGTGGTGTGCCGCCTTGGTGCAAGCGTTGCCACCATTGCATCGAAGATCTAGCTCACTTGTTCTTTGATTGCCCCAAGTCCCGTGTTATCTGGCATCACGTGACATGGATATTGAGACTCACGAACCAAATTAATTGGCAACAGGTGCTGTTGGGTGAGGCGGTCGGCTGCTCATCGAGGCTGTGGAATGCCATCAGGGCTGAGACTCTTTGGAAGATTTGGCGGGAGCGATATGCTATCAATTTTGGCCAAACTCCTAAGGAATGGTCGATCGAGAAATCCTTGTTTCTTCTAGGTAAAAGAATCTCCCGAGATAAGAGATCTCCACCGTTTAGACATCACTGTATTTATTTCCTTGGAAACAACAAGCTGAAACCCAAATGGGTCCCACATGAAGGTGATGATAGATTTATCCGTCTCATTTGTAATGCACTCTAGCTTTCCATTTTCCTCCCCTGCATTGTGGGATTTGGGGGGTCCCATGGGCACTAGTCCCCTTCACTTGTAACCTTTCTTTATTTTAATTAAAGTCCAGGAGAATAGGCTAAGGCCGAACTTCCTTTTATAAAAAAAAAAAGTTCTGGTTGAGATTTTCAATAAATTGTTTGTTGGTGTAGTTTAAAACATGGCCTCGCTGAGAGAGAGAGAGAGAGAGAGAGAGAGAGAGAGAGAAATAACAGTCAGACGAAAGCGTGAATTAATGTGCTCAACATTTTCAATATTTTGCAGAATCTTCTGACGACGTTGAAGCGATTCGGAAGCAATATAGTGTTCTCTAATGGCCTTCTGGATCCATGGAGCATTGGAGGGTACTACTGTTAGAAAGCTTTTCCTGCACAGGTACTGCCTTGTTAACGCTCTTCAGTTTGATTTTCATCTGGGCATTTTTGCAGTGTCTTGACGAGCTTATCAGACAGCATTGTTGCGCTGGTGACATCTAAAGGTAAATCAGTGCCCATAGAATCTGTCTCTCTCCTCTCTCTCTCTCTCTCTCTCTCACCACACACACACAAACACACACGGAGAGAGCTTCTTTGCAGCTGTCTATTTCCACTTCTGATGCTCCAACGGGGTCCTTGTCTGACAAACAATCGCATGTCAATGCTGAACGTGGGAGACAAAAGCGGACACTGAGGCATATCCTCTTCGATGTACGCTGCGCAGATCGTGTCCTTGCTTTAGCATATTCATCCCTTAAGACAAGGCTTTTAGGGTTTTCTCGGGAGTTCGCTCCAGCCTCCATGACTGTTCATGGACGCTGGAAACCTGAAGTTCATCACTGCTCCCAAGCTTCGTCACGGTGTGGTATGAGGAGCTGTTCAAGCAATTCCGTGCGTTGAGGAATTAACATTGGAATTTTGGGCTCCATCTACGTCACCGAGCAAGAGCCAGGACGCAGAGTCCAGACGGAAGGACTAACACAGAAGACCATCTCTTTGTCTCAATCTTCTACAAATCACGACTTCCGTGCTCTGGAAACGAGCATAACAGAAAGTCTGCATGCGCACGTGCACACACAGTGTGAGAAAAGGAAACGGCCAGCTTTATCAGCAGAACGATGTCGTGTGATCTATTGCGTGATTCTGTTTCGTGCGCGTGCGCTTGTGTGTGTGTGTGTGAGAGAGAGAGAGAGAGAGAGAGAGAGAGAGATAGAACTCTGGAGTCTGGACTATCCAGGTGCGCACCATTTGGACCTCAGAGCTGCCACAGACAGCGACCCTGGGTGGCTGGTGGAGCAACGTGACGAGGAAAAGAGGCACATCTCCCGCTGGCTTAGCACTTACTACGCCGACTACCGGAGCTCTCGCCGACATGGCGCACCTTTGTCGGCAGCTTTTGACAGTTGCAGTCCGTAGAAAGAGAGGCTACCTGCCGGACCCTTCGTATCGACCATCACGTTAAAGTCCAGTGTAGTGCTTCATCGCCCACTATCCACTCTCTTCTGCGCGAAGATCATCATCATCTTGGCTTCCGAGTCCCAGCTCGTCTCTCTCTCTCTCTCTCTCTCTCTCTCCTCAAATCCACATACACGCACGGGCGTCGCACATATGTCTCACATTACATCACCATCTCTGTCTCTCATGAAGGACAACGCATCACGCCGTTCCTACATGGTTTCGCACAGAGCGCCGCATTTGAAGGTGCCGTAGTAACTTCAACTATTTGACTACTCTGATTCATCGCCATTCCCGTTCTTGCAAGTCTGCAAAGACCATAACCTAAATATTTGCTATAATCATAGCTCACTATGATTCAAGGAAACCCCAACAGTGTACACTCATAGTTTATTGTTCATTGTACACTCATGCTTTGTTGTTCTCCACTTATATAGTGACAAAAACCAGTTCCAAGGAGAAGTCGAACTAAACCATATGCCATTTTACTTATTTCCATGTATTAAATTCTAACCAGGCTATTATGATTTAGGATGTGTACCGTCTTTCTTATGATTTAGGATGTGTGTCTTTCTTATGAGTTAGATGTGTCCTCTTTTCTCTTCAAAAGCTTAAAGTTATAAGAGATGCATGGTGTAGTGGCAAACACTTTCTTTTTTCACTAAAGCAATTTCTAGGGTTGAAGTCTTGCCAACTACTTGATGTTAATCTTTGAGAATTAGGGGATATAAGAGGCCCCCAAAGTATCTACATCGTTCTTTCTCAATTTAGAACATAATGAAAAGTCATGTCCCCCCCCCCCCCCCCCCCCCCCCCTTGACTACTAGCATGAACAATTCTTTTAGGTTCTAAGGGAATGATCATTTTTCTCTCTCAATGCTAACCTCTACGAAGTTTTAAGAATTGCTCGTTTAAGTGACTCGAAACAAGGAGTAGGATAAGTATGGCAATCAAAATACCTATCTTTGTAGTATAATGAAAGTATAATGAAAGAAGTATACTATAGGAATTTAAGGGGGCCCGGGTTCATACCACAATAATATCATGTATACAAAACTTAGGTGATTTGAAGTCTAGTGATCCTCAACATCTTATACATGTGAACTTGGTGAGCCATAGTAGACATGTTTGGAAATTCGACAAATAGATCATCATTTACATTTGTATCTATTGACCTAAGATCTGGTAACATGGTCCAAAGTCAAGTTTCTAGGCTATCATATGCGTTCCCTCCTCCTCCACCCCCTTAAAAGAATTTTCTATCCTTGGAAATGAGTGGAGATACATACCTTGGAATATTCTTCCATGTCCCATGATGAATCTCATTGATCATGGTCTTCATCTCTCTAATTCACCTCTTTATTCAGAAAGGGGGATCCTACTTTGACTAAATCTTAAAAGAGGAGAATCCACCTATGGCCTCCTCCTTGCTTTAATCATTCCAAGCACCACCTAGTTTTGCACATGAGAAACTAGGTCAAATTTAAAGTATCAAAAGAATGATAATGGTGGAACACAAAATCCTTGCCTTATTCCTTCTTTAACCTATGTGCAATCTAGGACTTCGTAGTTCAAACATGTTACTTAGGTGAATCCAAAGTTTCTTCAAATAAATTTCTATCTTGGTCACTCCCTATGCACCACTGTGCATGAACCTAGCAAAATAGATGGATACTTCTTAAGGCTTCCTAATCTGATTCATCTATTAGGTCAAAATCTATCTTGTTCTGAAAGGAAGATGAATATTTCATATTCCCTACCCAAATCACTTTATCTTATATGTACACATACTCTTTACCTTTAGGATCAATAAAATGGATGGATTTCTTTTTTGCGATTCATCACCAATAAAGAAATCAATTTAAATAGAGCTGAATTTGCTTTATAATCCTTGCCCAACAAATAGAGTGGTATAAGTGGATTATCTATTTCATTTAAGAGAATATAAATTTACTTTGGAAAGAATAGCTTTACTTAAGGTGGGGTTAAGGCTCTTTCAAAACTTTACTTAGTTTTAGAGTCCACTTTAATGTTGGGCAATGAATGAAAACCCCTATGTTGCTTTGAAGGTTGTAGTCTCTCACAGGTTATTTTCCACAGCAAATTAGAGTCACTATTTTGGCTCTACCTCAAACTATAGAAGTGGAAAAATTATGAAAGTTTCTAGAATAAGACTAGACACCCCTAGCTATCCAGGTTACTTTAAAAAATACTTGCTTTGTATACTCTAGCACAGAGAATCAACCTCTCCAAGATAGAATAGCTATCCTTGTTGCTATCTGCCTATGTGCAAAGACACACCTTCACTAGTTGCAACCTCACTCAAAGCTCACTTAGAGGACAATCGCAAAATTTATACCACACTATAGGTTATTTTCCACAGTGATCTAGAGTCACTTTTTTGGCTCTATCTCAAACTTTAGATGTGGAAAAATATTGAAACTAGACACTCTTAGCTACCCACAACACTTTAAAACACTTGATTTAGATACTAAGCACATAGAACCAAGCTCTGCAAGATACACAAGTTGTCCTTGTTGTCTAACTATGTGCAGAGACATCCTTCACTATTTGCAAACTCACGGAGATCTCACTCAAAGGAAAATAAAAAAAATTATACCATGCTTATTACATTGTATGCTATCAAGCACAAGTTGAATATCTCAAATGGATAATGGAAGGAGTAACTACAACCAAAACGAATTCGTGCTAGAAACTAGCTCATTGCATACAAAAGCAACAAGTAATGGCCAACTAAGCAAGGGGGCTACATGTGGCGACTTCATTACACTCTAAAATAACTTAGGAAGAGAGTAGATGTCATGGACATCCACTCATGAGTAGTGTAAAAGATCCTACTATATTTAAGGTCACAAGTATTCATAATAATAGATTATTCCAACCACTTCATCAATACTTAATTCCTATCGATATTGAGCTCAATCTCAAACCTTAAAGATCTTCTTGATCCTTCAAGAATTCTCTCCTTTCATACTTTTGATCACTTTTTAAGATCTCTTATGTTGACATCATAACTAGATTTTTCTTATTCTTTTTTATTTACTTGAATTATGTTATATCCAAAATATGATCTTTTTGAACTTTCTTTCAAGCTTGGACTAAGAACTTCTTTATGATGCTTGAATTCCAAGTCATACTTTTTGGATGAATCTTTTAGAGCTTCAATCTTTGGATTTTACCTTCAAAATCCAAGAAGGTTATCCTTTCTAACTTATGATATTTATGGATAGATAAAATCTTTACTATTTTGGTGGAAGAATTCTTCTTCCCTTTGATATGATAATTAAAAAAGATGACTATTTCTAGACATTATTTTCTTGCAGTATTCCATTGGATCATGAATTCCTTTTTTTCTAGCCATCAAGAAAAAGTACTTAACGAGAATTAGTTCCCACCATCCCATACTAATGGGTTCTTCATCCAATCCATAGAGCTATGTCTCTATACTTTCATGTTTCACGTTTTCTCCAATTCTCCTTGAATGCAACAATCTATGTTTCTCTGTCCTCTTTAATGCTCTCTATATGATACCGTCTATGGTACCAAATTATGAGGACAAGGACTAAGGTGCTTGGATACACCACAAATAATTTTACTAAATTGTTAACCATTTAATGTGGTCTGATTGATCTTATCAAACTTTAGTGTTTAACTTCACCTTTTCATGTTCAATGTTTTAATCATGGGCTTTATTTGGGGATCTAAGTATTATGCTTCATTCAGGAAACCATTTTATTTAGGTCTATGATAAGGAATACTATTGGAAGAATATTCAAAGCTCATTCTTTGTGTGCCCGTTGAAAAGACCCTTTTTTTAGTTCTTGCCTCAAGAAACTTGAGAAGATAGCTTCTTGAATGAATTCCCAACTTCCATCATAGCTTCCTCTAGGATTCTAAAGTCCTCCAAAAGATATTAGTGTGATGCTAAACACATTTTCTCATGCAATAAAGGAAACGATTGTAGAAAATAATGAAACAAGCTATAAAAATTACTTCCTAAAGTGTCTCCCAATTTGGAATGAAGAAGCGACTCCTTCTCATGAAACTCCAAATGTTCTAGTTCTTACAATTGAGAAGGTGGAAAACACATAACCTTAAGCATAAATGATGCTTTAGGGTCTCACATGTATGTATCAAATAGAAACATTTGGATTAAGGTAAAAAATGGAGGATGAGCTTGCTATGTGCACCAAGCTAGAAAGGGAGAAAAAAAGGGGAAATAATCCCAATAGGATGATAAAATTCCCAAAGATATGTCTATATATTGAACTTTTCATGCAAGAAATCATCAATTTGAAGGAGAGAAGGAACCTCCTCGGGCCATTGGGTTTAGCCTTCTATAGATCACATGGGCAAATAGAGGGGTTGCTTTTTGGCCATGAAGATCTACTAGAGAGTGGGAACTAGCTCCTCAATTGTGCATATGTGCTCCTATTACCAGAGTTTATCCCACATGCGATGCTTCTACCTATTTAGATGATGGAATATAAAAGCTAGAGAAGATGCTCATTAGTCTCAATCTCAACAGGAAGAGAGGAAGTCGGCTAATGGAGCCTGACCATTGAATATGTTCTATCTACCCATGGGTCACTTTTAGTATAGAGGATCTTCAAAAGACATGGGAGATGGTGACATATGCTTAAATTTCTCCTTTTGGGATAAAAAATTAATCCCACATATGAGATCACAAAAAAGCTCAATAGCCTATAGATTCATATTCTCAAATGACTATTAGTATCACAAGAGGGGAGTGATAGCTCAAGAGCTCTTTCTCATTGGCACGTGACAGTTGTGGGTGTCTTATGATTGCACACATCAGGCTCTCATCTAAATGTAACATAAATGTGAGTAGAATTTCAGTTCTTTAAAGGGGAGGTCATGTGAAAAGGTTTTTAAATAATAAATAAGATGAAACTAGCTCTGGTACTAGTGTTCTGTGAGGTCCATAGGGTTCACAATGAATCAACTAAAAAGAATAACTAGCAAAGGCCGCACTAGAGAGAGAGATGCATGTATCGACCTAGCCAACACCTCTGATATATAGCTCCAAGACTAATGGGGTAACTCACCCTCAAGGGGACATGTATACCTTCCATCACATGGATTCCCAAGGTGATCACATGATTTCCAAGCTAAAGAAATCACATGCCTTTTGAAAGAAGACTCTCCAAGATCTCATGTATGAATCTAGTGGCTAGGAGAAGCTTCCAATCAATCCTAAGGCTTTCAACCTTAGTGTTAAATGCTGTTCTAACTGTCAGAAATGCGTTTAAACGAGTATTGGGTTCTTGGGAGTGGAAGGGGTCTGCAAAGACAGAGGCCCTATGCTTGTTTCCCAAAATTACTTCACAACACAATATACCAACATTCAAGATTTTATCAAGAATTGGTATCCCCTTCTCGATCTTTACGGTTCATCATTTTAACTCTATCAGAGTCTGCCAAACACACTGTACCAGACTATCAGTATCGTGATACCGAATTACCTCAGAACCCTTTTTCCGAATACACACTACTGTAACATTTAACAGTAGCTCAACCTTCACTCAACAGCCCTCACAATCCAACAAACCGAAAACATAGAAGGACTCAACAGTTTCAGGCACACAGTGTTGAAGACTAATACATACTGGACATAACCATTACTGTAGCCAAATCTCTCCATACAAGTACAGATCTCAATACTGAAGACAACACAATACAGCTCAGAATCCCAGAACACTACCACAACTACACAGACTTCTTCAACGACTGTCATAACATTCCAAGAAAGAGTACCACGATACGCGTAATTAACACAACAATCGCATTAGGGATTCGCAAACTACTCACTCAGACAACAACCCGACGAACTACTGGATGTCGAGAAAACTCACAACGAATAGGTCTTGATAGACAACAGAACAGAATCAAGAACCATACACTACAGTATACTCAGAATACTTGGAATGAGACAAACAACACTACAGTAACGACACAGACAATCACCCAGATAGACAGTCTGGTGGTTCCACGAATCGTTACCGCCACGTCTCTTTTTCATTGATTTATATAAAGATTACAACCATCTTGTAACAACCTTTCGCTCGTGCTGAATCCAAAAAGATTCAGTTCGATACAAATGCCATTCCGGCGGCCGACTAACACTGGCACGCACGGTGGACTCGAACCCGCAGGTTTTTACAAAATTATTGTTCATCTATAATGCCTTCTAAATACATGTTTCTAGCTAATCTAAAGGTTTGGGCAATTTTCTTCTTTAAAGTTTCTAACATCTGTTTAAGAGTATCCGGTTCTACCAATTGTGCATCTACTCTTACAGAACTTAATGAAATAGCTTCGGTCAGAAAAATTTCTGCCTGAGTCTGCAGAAAGGCTTCTTGTAAATAGAAGTCGTTCGCTAAGGCCGCATCTCTGGAAACCTTCATCTCAACAACTTGCTTTTCCATTCTGACTAATCTATCTTTTTGATTGTCCAGCTGATTTTCCCTTCTTTCGATCTCTTGATTCTGAAACTGTATGGTTCTGGAGTATGCATCCCTTTCTCTTAGGAGATCTGTTATTAACTTCTGTGTTTGAGCTTCCTTGGTCAAATAGTGTTTAAGCATGTTGTTGACATCTGATAAAGTTTCGTTTGTTCGTTGGAGTTCTTCTTCTGTTTTCATAGCCTGCTTATGCTGTTCTTGGCTTTGCTGTACTACTTCGTGTAGCTGAACTCTGGTTTCTTCTAATAAATTGCCTAAGGCTACTCTAGCATCTTCTTTATCTTGTAGCTCTTGCTTTATTTGACTGATGATGGTATTTGCCTCATTTAATAACTCTTCTTTGGTTTTGAGGTCGGCCAATGCCGCATTTCTCTGGTTGGTAAGTGTCTGCTGTTCTGCGAGTTGGGCTTGGAGATGGGTAATCTAGTAGTGCAGCTGATGGTTTTCTGCTTTGACCGCATCTATTTCTTCTTGTAGAGGTGTGATGTCTGCTTCTAGGACATCCACCTTGTGTTGTAACTCATTTCGGATGTTATCAACGACCTCTTTCATCTGGATTGGTAATTGCTGTGATAGATGAATGAGCAATTGACCCATGTTGGCAAGGTCAGAAATTACGGGAATGGACGAGAGCGGAAGGTGAGGATGAGGTTGAGATGAGGATGCGGTGAAGAGTTGTTGGGAGTTGGGTGGTGAGTAATTCGGGGATGAGGATGAAGAAGCCGCGGGTTCGTCGGGGACAATGGGTGGAATAGGAAGGATGGGGTTGAGTGGCGGTTTCGGTGGAGGAATGGGAAGGGTAGGGTTAGGTGCTGTTACCTGTTCTATGGTTTGTTGTGTGGTGTCACGGTATCAGCAACTGTAGATTCTACTGCTCTAAGCAGTTCGTCGAAAACATCTTTAATGATTTGTTCTTCATTTCCTTGTTGTTCCTCCTCAGATTGCTGTTGAGATGCTTGTTTGGACGAGCTTGTGTCAGACTCGTGGTGATCCTCCTGTTCTTGTTGCCTTTCTGACGAAGATTGTACTGATGATTCGTGCTGCATAGATGTTGCGGTGTCATGGAAGGTTTCTTCGTCCTGCTTCTCTTCTTCTTTGTCATCTTCTTTATTTCCTTCGGCTGAAGCCTATGCTTCACTTTTAGAGGAACTGATTCTAATTCTTTTCCGGCGGAAGAGTTGATTGAGTTCCTCTTCGTCTTCTTCTTCATCGTCCCATAATTGTGCCGACTCTTCATGGTGCAGGACAGGGCCTCTCGGTGGTGGTTGTGCGGCAAGTATGGCCGGAAAAAGGAAAGATATTATGTGCGGTAGTCTGGACCTTGGCATTCCTCCCTTGTTTACCTGTTTGATTATTGATACGCATTCCTTGTGAATGCGGTGGAAGAAGTAGGATGCAAAATTGACTGGTTCTCGAGTAGCTAAATCAGTAGCGGAGTAGAAAGGCCTAGAGATGCCATAAGTTTGCTTCTGGAGGTTAAGAATGGCTACGAGGAATTGCAGTGCGGATCTCTCAGGTTTCGATCGACATAGGATCGCGTATTCGTTTGATGAATACCTAGGAAACAATTGTATCATGGTTGCTACTGGGAGGTTCGGGCCATTTTCCCGACCTTGCTGAGGGAGTCGAAATGCATCAGCAAAGTTTTGGAATGTGATTACGGTGCGAGATTGTAGGGAGGTGATTGGCCAACTCTGCTCGGTGGCAGGAGTAGCAGCGATGGTAGCGATTATTTGGGCAAAGAACGGGTGGGATTCCACTGAATGCCAAGGCAATTTAGCGAAATTGGATAACCCACGGGTGCGCAGAAACTCTCCTACCTCGGCAGGGAGTCCGTCACGAAAAGCGACATAGTTTTCCAGAGCTTCCATGGCGCACACGATGACTGCAAGCACAAGACACAATACGCATAGGGTTTATACAATCACACACAATACGCAAACACAATAGCGATTTTTGGCGAAACGGAAAAGGTTAAGTAGATGCGCTGCAAGGGAGAGCAATCAAAATCACTAGTCATCGTTTGTCGTTGAGATGATAACTTCTTAACTTCGGTGTGCATGTATGAGTAGCTGGAAAGGGCAGGGCGGCTATTGACATAATTAGGTATCAAAACACGGGTATTTACAGGCTTATTTTATTAAGCGTGCCAAAACAAAAGGAAAGAAAAGAAAATAAAAAGAAAGAAAAGAGAACACCAAAAGACGCGGCCAACCGCGAAACGTTTTAGTGCGGGTTAGATGTTTGTTGATACGGCCGCAGCTTCAAACCGTTGATGACTTTCGAAAGAGGATTTCCAATCAAAGTAGTCAACCGAAAAGTTGCTGGGCCCATTTGTTCAGAAATCCGGTAGGGGCCAAACCATCGTAACTTGAATTTGCCAGGAGAGCGATTCGACTTTGCATTGTAAAAGAGTACAAGTTGTCCCACTGTAAAAACTGGGGTCTTTAGATAGCGATCATGTGTTCGAGCTTATCTTGCTGTATTTCCCGCATAGTCAGAAAACTGTGCCATCGATGCTCATCCAGTTTTCTGAGTGTATCCACCCGAAATGATAGAGATTCTTCAGGTAGTAGTTCCTGGTTGATGGCTACTCGTAAGATTGGTACAATGATCTCCATAGGTGCTATGGCTTCCAATCCATAAGCTAGTTTGAAAGGTGTTAATCCTGTTGCTACCTTGTATGTAGTCCGATATGCCCATAGTACTGCAGGTAACAGTTGATCCCATCTTTCCGGTGATTCCAGAATCAGTTTCCGAAGCATATTCAACAGGGTTTTGTTTGTACTTTCCGCCAAACCATTAGCACGAGGATAATAGGGAGAACTGAATTTATGCGTGATCTGAAAAGAATGTGTAAGTACTTTCATTAAATTGTTGACAAAATGAGTGCCTTGATCTGTAACAAGCTCTAAAGGTAAGCCAAACGGAAATACATCTTTCATTAGACACGTTGCGACCGAAATAGCTGTGGCAGACCTTAAAGCCCAAGCTTCTGCCCATCTGGTTGCATAGTCTGTACAGGTCAGAATATAACGATTACTACTGAGGATTGCCGGTGGTGTAATAGGTCCGATAAAATCTAGACCCCACTTTTGAAAAGGTTCTAATGGCAAGATAGGTTGTAGAGGGAAAAAATGGCATTGTAATGGCTGTCCAGATCTCTGACAATTATCACAATTTTTGACAAATTGCAATACATCCCTGTACATAGTAGGCCACCAAAGTCCACTCTAAAGAATTTTTCGGTGTGTTAAATCTGCAGCAAAATGGCCACCGGAAGGAATTGAGTGATCCAAAGTAATAACTGAATCAACTTCGTGTGGAGGGATACAACGAAGTAAAATTCCAGTGTGATCCATATAGTATAGTTCCCCAGCAATTAACCGAAATCGGCGACTAAAAACTGCAATCTTCCTACGTATTGCAGGAGAAGTCTGAGAGGGAAGGCATCCATCAGTAAGGAATGTCAATATCTGATCATAATAAGTAGATGGCATAGGTGGGTCTGCAATTTCATCATTAGTTGGTTCAAAAGCATAAATCGCTGGTGTCGTGTCATCTACACCAACCGGAGCTTCACAGGAATCTAAACGAGAAAGGAAATCTGCTAAGGCATGTGAACTGCCTGGCCGATGAATAACTTCGTAATCAAACTCTTGTAAAAGCAGAACCCATCGCGCTAATCGACCACCTAGATGTTGTTGCCGTACCAGGTAGACAAGTGCAGCATGATCTACATGAAAAGTAAATTTTCGGCCAAGTAAATAATGCCTAAATTTCTTGACAGAGTATACCAAACCCAGACATTCCCTTTCGGTTACAGAGTAATTCTTCTCAGCAGGAGCAAGCCTTCGGCTGGCATAGTACACAAGCCGAAACCAGTCAGGAGGCTGTAGGATTGGAACCTGTGTTAGTAATCCCTTTAGACGTTCAAAAGCAATTTGGCATTCCTGAGTCCACTCAAATGATCGAGGAGTCTTGGTTATTAACCTGCTCAGTGGTATTGCCAAATGAGCAAGCCATCGTAAGTGCCGACCATGCCATCTTACTTGGCCCATGAAGCGCATTACTTCCTTAGGTGTAGTGGGTACAGGTGCTTCTAACACAGCTGTGATTTTATCTAGATCCACCTGTATACCTTGTGCAGATACAATGTGGCCAAGTAGCTTTCCACACGAAACTGCAAACACGGATTTGTTTAGGTTCAAACAGAGTCTGTATTCTCTGCACTTCTCAAAGCAACACCGTAAATGGAACAAGTGTGCTACCATTTTTCCAAATAACGAAAAATCATCAAGATAAACTTGCATAAACGAGGTAAGGTAAGGGGAGAATATTTCCTGCATACACCTCTGAAAAGTACTTGGGGCATTTCTTAATCCAAACCACATTACGGTACAAGCAAAAACACCCCAATTTGTAATGAAGGCGGTCTTCGGTATATCCTGCTCAGCCATTCTAACTTGATTATACCCACTGTATCCATCTAGGAATGAATACATTTCATGTCTTGCTACTCTATCAAGCATCGTGTCAAGAAAAGGTAGAGGAAATGGATCAGGCACCGTAGCTGCGTTCAGTTTTCGGTAGTCCACACCAGTTCGCAGTTGCTTATTCTTTTTAGGAACAATAACAATTGGTGAGATCCATTCAGCATGCTCTACTGGTACAATGAATCCGACTTTGAATAGCCTATCAAGCTCTGCTTTTACCTGTGATGCATAGTTCAGATTCATCCGGTATCTTGATTGTTTGATTGGTTTTGCTTCCGGCTTTAGCATGACCCTGTGTTGGTAGATGCGCGGGTCCAGACCTTTCATATCTTTGTAATCCCAGGCAAAAATGTCAGAGAACTCTCGGAGTAGCTGAATTAAGTCTGCTTGAAATACTTCCGGTAAGCTTTCCTTTATCTTAACAGGACGTGGATTTTCTTCATCCCCTAAATTATAGGTGATCAGCTGATCCTCTGGAACATAAAATTGTCAAGGTTTCTCTGTATCCTCAGCTGGCTTAAAAAGTCGTTGTAGGTCAGCGTTATCTATAGCAGCAGTATCTTCCTTCTTATCTTCTTCCGTTAGAGGCATCACCGTACAAACTGAGGGACTCCAATTATCTACAACAGATTGTAGATCAACAGTTCCTAGGGAGATCAAGTCAATGTTATTTTTCAGAAACTCTTCTTCTTCATCATCTGACAACCCATCTAACATATGAACTGGTTCTGCAAAATACGGTCTAGCATGCAATTCGCAAGGATGTATAGCATCTAATTTTACAACATATTTACAATTATTATATTTGAAAGTGAGTTCCTGTGCAGACCAATCTTGTATAACCTTAGCTTGCTTCAGCGAAGGACGGCCAAAAAGAATACTATAATCAAGGGTGGATTCCGGTAACTCTAGGATTACAAAAGTCATCTTAAATGTGGTACCCTGCAAAGTTATTGGTACATTCCGAACAAGACCTACTAGATGGACTCTTGACTGGTCAGCCATTCTAACAAAGAACTGAACTGGTTCGATTTCGGTCCATCCTAACTTTTTACATAGTGCAGCAGTAGCAATGTTGACACCAGACCCTCCATCAATTAGTTCCTATGTAATTTTATGATTTTTATACCATACCGTAATTAAAGGAACTGAATGATCGACCGTAGAATCAGGTTTCGGTTGCACTGTTGCTGTTGCCGGAATACAAGAAGATACAGGACTGAACTACTGTTGGAATTGTTGTCGAACTCCTGGTACTAGTGCAAGTAATTGGCCAAGAGGAAGAGTAATGGACGCTTTAGATAAAATTTCCCAGGCCTTATGTGATTGAATTGTGTTTTCCACGGATTCTGAAGATGATGCGCCGGCTGAAGATGATGTATCTGTTGAAGATGATGTGCTTGCTACTGAATTAGAATCTTGTTTTTGTGTTCCTTCCTTGGTTAACGGAGCCTGGGTCACCGGAATAGGATCTGGAAACACTGGAGGTTCGGCGGTGGTCCATTGACTTGCCTTATCATACATCCTTTGTTGTTCACGTATGCCTGGTTCAAAGACTTCTGCTGCTAGTTGTAGTTGCTTACCGGATCGTGTCTGAATTACTGCAGCTTGAGTTTCCACTGGTGTGATTTGTACCATATTAGTCATTGGGTTTTGACGATCTTTCTTCTTCTGATCATACTCAGCTGCATCCTTACAAAATCTTCTAATGTGGCCAAATTCACCACAAAAATGGCAGCGAGGTGGTGGCAAATTAGTATTTTCCTGTATTGGTCCGGCCTTCCAACGGTTTGCATTGTAGTTATTATTTCTCTGTCCTCTGTAATTTCGATAGCCTTGTTGCTGGTTGTTTCTCATTTGCGGAGGTACATAATGATTGGCTGGCTGTCCTGGTTCCTGTATAATAGCATTGACAGTTGCTGGTCCCCGTACTTTGGCGTTATATGCACAGTTTTCGGTGGAGTGTCCGGTAGTGTTGTAGATAGCACAAAACAACTGATTAAGTGCACAAGTGACACTGGTGTGCCCTGAGTTTTTACAAGTGGTGCAGTATATCTATCTGGTCGGATCTTCTGCAACAGTTTTATTACCTTTTAACCACTCCAGGTCTTCTGTAAATCCTCCAACCTTGTTTTCAAGCTGCAAAGCCATTGTTATCACCGCATCTAGTGTCATAGCTCCTACACAACATATGATCATAATCTGTTTGAGTTGCGAAGTCAAACCATTGATAAACCATTGAGTGATAACGTCATCCGGTAGGTTGGCATGTGCTGGAGGTAACTGCCTTAAATGAGTTCTAAATAGGGTGGCATATTCCTGCACTGTTTGATTTATCTTCTGTCTATTGTTTTGTAGGTAGTCGAAAATTTCGGTTGGATTCTTCTTTAGCCTGAATCTCTGCAGAAATGCATCCCTTACTGCTTCATAGGTGCCGAAGTGGTTAATATCATATTCTGTAAGCCATCTGGCTGCTTCATTAACCAATGTAGACTAGAAGACAATAGCTTTATACGCCAGATCAGGTGGATGATTGAGCACTGTGTAACTTATCTCAAATGTGCGTACATGAGCATCTGGGTCATCTCCTAGAAATCCACCGAATTTAGTGTACGTTACTCCTATGGGAGTCAGCCTGGGTGGACATAGTTGTTGTTGTTGTTGCTGCTGCTGTTGTTGTTGCTGTTGGTATTGTTGCCCACTCATCGTGCTGGTGGTTGTGTTATGACTATCTTCTGTATCCTGAGGTGGAATATCTGAATCGTCGAAATCTGTATCGTCAGCCTGTGCACTTTTCGGTTTGATAATATTGTTCAATATGTTGCTGATCTCAGCTTCGAATAGGCTACCCTCCTTTTTGATGTCAAATGTAGGAAAGCTTACTCCCAATAGCGGTGACTAGGCTGAAGATTCACCAAGAAATGGTAAACCGTCGCCGAAAAACTGTGAATTCTTAGTAACTTGTATCGAAATAACATCGGAAGGTGTCGATTTTTCACCAAAACAAAGTAATTTTTCTCCTTCACTGATGGCTTTGGCCAAGACGTTTCTATTCGTGAACAAATTCGAATCTTTACCTAATGGTGTTAAACTAACTTCATGCTGCGTCCTAGTAGATTCTGGAGTTACTATATCTTCGACAGACTGTGCCGAAATCGCACCGAAATCTGCCAGAGATGTAGTACGTTCCATCGGAATATGATCGGAATCGCTACTAGGGTTCTTCACTTTCTTGACAACTGGGCTAGACCTATCTGTGCTTCTACCTCCTGGAGGCATCCTTAGCAAATTAGGTACCCAAGGCTGTCGGTTCTTTGGATACGTTTCACCGGATCGAGTAACTGGCATGTATCATCTTTTGGTATTAATCGCGTACTATTACTGTCGATTTACAATCTAGAGTCGCATTACCACAATCGATTTTGCAACAATCTGATCTGTTGCCACCTTCCCACAGACGGTGCCAGTGTTAAACGTTGTTCTAACTGTCAGAAACGCATTTAAACGAGTATTGGGTTCTTGGGAGTGGAAGGGGTCTACAAAGACAGAGGCCCTATGCTTGTTTCCCAAAATTACTTCACAACACAATATACCAACATTCAAGATTTTATCAAGAATTGGTATCCCCTTCTCAATCTTTACGGTTCATCATTTTAACTCTATCAGAGTCTGCCGAACACACTGTACCAGATTATCAGTATCGTGATACCGAATTACCTCAGAACCCTTTTTCTGAATACACACTACTGTAACATTTAACAGTAGCTCAACCTTCACCGAATAGCGCTCACAATCCAAAAAACCGAAAACACAGAAGGACTCAATAGTTTCAGGCACACAGTGTTGAAGACTAATACATACTGGAGATAACCATTACTGTAGCCAAATCTCTCCGTACAAGTACAGATCTCAATACTGAAGACAACACAATACAGCTCAGAATCCCAGAACACTACCACAACTACACAGACTTCTTCAACGACTGTCATAACATTCCAAGAAAGAGTACCACGATACGCGTAATTAACACAACAATCGCGTTAGGGATTCGCAAACTACTCACTCAGACAACAACCCGACGAACTACTGGATGTCGAGAAAACTCACAACAAACAGGTCTTGATAGACAACAGAAGAGAATCAAGAACCATACACTACAGTATACTCAGAATACTTGGAATTAGACAAACAACACTACAATAACGACACAGACAATCACCTAGACAGACAGTCTGGTGATTCCACGAATCGTTACCGGCGCGTCTCTTTTTCATTTCTTTATATAAAGATTACAACCATCTTGTAACAACCTTTCGCTCGTGCTGAATCTAAAAAGATTCAGTTTTATACAAATGCCAATCCGACGGCCGACTAACACTTAGAGAATTAACCCAAACATTGAGGAAACTTCAAATAGGGATAAATAAATGACAAATCCAAAGGGTTTCACACCTAGAAACCATGAATGGTTGATGGCCTTGTTTGGACATTGAAAAGTGCAATGCCTTGTTCTCCACATCAAAAGCAAAGTCCCAATCTTTTAGCCCACTCCAAGAGATCAGAATCACGTTGCCAGTGCACAACTTGTTGCTTTTTAGGTATATCCATCTGCTTCGGCTTAGTTTTTCCTCCTTGACCATTAATAGATTTAGTTGATTTCTGTCCATTCTGATTTATTGAAATAGTTCTTGGGGGTCCATGTCCTATTGAGATAAACCTTGATTTGGATGTCTTTTTCATAGTAAACTTCTCCATGTTCTCAAAGTTCTCTACTTTTGCAACCGCATCAAGAAAATCTACACATCCGGACCCCTTTACTTGATAGGGAAGCTCTTCTCACAAACCCTCAATAAATTTGCTCTTCAAGGCATCTCCAAAAACTTCTAGTGCATACTTATGTAAACGCAAAAATTTCTCCTTATATTCTTCAACAGACAAGTTATATTTATCATCCTCATATTGCTTGAAAGAGTAGAATTCCATTTTCTTTTCCATCTATAATGTGGAGGACAATAACGATTCTGCTTGCTCTCTGTTGAGCCCATACAAGTTATATTGGTCAAAGCCAACTGTAGTCAAAGTCAAAAGGGTCAAAGTCGAATTGGTCAAAGACAACAAGGTCAAGGTCAAAGTCAATTGGTGCAAAGTCAAAGTGCTAAAGTGCAGGTGTCAAAGTGCACAGGTAGTCCACAATTAATTGTCCACAAAGGGTAAATTGGAGAAAGTGGGTTGCAGGTTGTAGAGGTATTTCTCTAATTTCCCTAAGGTTCAAAGTATTTTTAAAGCGTTTTGGAAGGTTCAGGTGAACCCCCTCTTATGTGCAAAAGTGAAGACTTAAAAGGAAAATGTGAAGGTACGTGAAGCGGCAGCGTTCGCAGAAGTGAAAGTATGGCCCCCGAATTAAAATTTTTGTTTTAGACTAAAGTCACTACAGGACAAAACAGGGAGTCATTGGCTGGCACTTGTGAAGACAATCTTGGGACATCAAAGTGAGCACCAAGATACTCTTGCAGTTAGGAGCGTACGTGAATCGACACACTCAAATCAAGGCAAGGACCATTCTTGGACCATCCTAAGTGTAAGCAAGAGGGAGCATAGTCTAAGTGAAGCAAGAGAGAGAAGTGCAAGAGACACACACTGTGTGACGCAGAGAAGTGAAGTGCAAGGTGTGCATGAAGAGTGACCAAGGAAGTGTGCAGAGGAGTGCTAAGCTTGTTCCCCAAGGATCCCAAGGTCTTACTGAAGTGTGCGCGCACCGACAAAAGGTATCCATCCCTTCCCCTTAGTGGAAGCTTGCTGCAAGGTGTGCATAAGAGCAGGCTTGTAGAAGGTGGAGGTTTGGTGTAGAGGAGGCCGCAACAACAAGTCCCTTGGGTATTTGGTATTTTGTAATTGATCACTCTGTGAGATTTTGCACAGAAGCATTGGTTGTATTGTGCTTCAATCTTGTATTTGTCTTACTGTAATCAATCAACAAAGGCTTCCAATGTGTATTTTCTCTTCTGGTCTTCCCCTTTTCTCCTACAAACACTCAAATCCCTTCTTGTCTAAGAATCCCCCAACAAAATTTGGCACGCCTGGTGGGACTTCCAAGGAGATTTGAGCTTAGGAGAAACCAAGTGTAAAGTATAGAAGAGACCAAGTGTCGACAGTACTACAATGCTACTTCATTAACCAAAAGGTAAATATTCTTATCAAGTGTCTCATATTAAGTGGACTATGAACAACTCATGACTGCAACCCGGTCTCAAACATTGAGGGTCACCTGCAAGCAAACAAGAAGGAAGGCTGTTAGAAGATCCTCGAGTCCATTATCTTCAACCTCATCAGTAAAGAGCATGGCGGGACAGGTAGACTTGGAAACCTTACTCTCAAGATTAAATATAAAATTTCCTTCTTTCAAAGGCCTAGCTCAGGAGGATCCAGATGATCATACTATAAGATTTTTGGCACTATGCAAGACTAGAGTCTTAATGGGCAGGGAGGATGCTTTTTTGATACTCTTCCCTGCCACATTAGAAGGATTAGCAGATAAATGGTTCAATCAATTTGCTGAGAACCATTTTACAACTTGGGATTTGATGAAAGATGCATTTAAGAATCGATTCCAGCATGGAAATACTGCAAAGATCATTATAGAAGAACTAGAAAATTTGAGATTGGGTCTAGGTGAAAAGTTCCCAGAGTTTGTGACTAGGGCCAAGGCACTAATGGCTAAATTGCCAGATCCACCACATGATTTTTTTGTTAAGAAATGGCTAGCTAAGCCACTTCCAGTGGCCACCCAATGCAAAATCAAGGAATTAGTGTTGCCTACAGCCTCCATAGAGGAGTTCATCAACACAGCTACACGACTGGAGCAGATAAGGCAACAATATGGAGCAACTTCTTCTCAACTACAATATTCCACAGAAATGGAGGATCCAGTGATCCAGCTAAAGAAGGAGCTAGAGGGCTTAAAAAGGAATAAGCCCCACAAAGAGGAGGAAAATGTTGTTACTTAGTTGAGAAGGGAGATTGAAGCATTAAAGCTCCAAAAGGAGGAGGAGGCCCAAGCAGAGGAATTGGCCCAATTGCGACAGGAGCTGTAGGAACTCAAAGGGGGTGGCATCAAGAGTGGACTTTGGTGTTCCATGTGCAGCAAGCAAGGGCATATAGTAAGCGAATGTCCATTGTTAAGTGTGACTTGCCAATTATGTAGGAAAGCTGGTCATGAGGCCCAGGAATGCCAATCAAGGGGAATACCTGCAACAACATATTGGACACAAGGAGGACCCCTACCACCAGCAAATGTAATGGCAGTTGCACCCAATCAAGGTAACATATACAACCCTAGACAGAGGAATAACTTTTCAAATGGGCCTAGAAGGCCAATCATTTGTTTCAGATATGGAGAATGTGGGCACTATCAAAGTAGGTGCACTCTACCAGAAAATGCCCCTCCTTGTAGAAACTGCCTAGAGGCCAGAGACCACTATACAATTTGTTGTCCTAAGAATCAAGCCTCTCCATCCGGGCCCCATATTCAAATGATTTCTGTACACAAAGAAGAAATTTTAGATCAGGTCAATGAGCCATCACCATCTACCAGGGTGGTGCAGTTAGAAGAAATAGAATCTTTTACAGTGCAGACAAGAAATAAAGGAAAGGCTCAAGTAGATATAGCTCAACAACCAAGAATTGATGGATTGAACAAAGACAAAGAGACTTCTGAAGACAAGGCCACTGCATGTGTAGATACAAGGCAAAAAGGAGATCCCATATGTACCAGTGATGCCATTGGGCATGCATTCAACAGGGCGCAGGAGGAGTTTGGTAAGTCAATTGGAGCCCATGCTCTTAAGGAATCAGAGGCTTCAAAACTTCTCAAGTCCATGAAAAAGGAGGTTAGTATTTTTTATTTAATAAAGATGGATGGGAAATTCAGGTCAGAACTCTTGCAGATAATTGATGAGGCTTCCACTACAAGTTTGGTAGCAAAGACTGCTGTTTTACATAAAGGAAAAATTGTAGGGGAAGCACCCCTTACAGATTATAAAAGTGCTCGGCTGACAGTATCTATCAAAGGTCATGAATTTCAAGGAGTTATTGTGGATGGCAGTTTTGGCATTAACTTGATGCCTGAACATACAATGGAAAAGACTGGACTCCACCCTTCAAGGCCTGCAAATTTCACTGTTACTTTGGCAGATCAAAGCAAAGTAAGGCCCTTGGGAGTGATCCCAAAAGTTCCACTTGAAGTACACGGTAATCTATTCATTCTCGATTATGTGGTTTTAAGATTGCCCCAGGTTGAAGGAGGATTTCCCCTCTTAATTGGAAGACCATGGCTGAGACATGCAAGTGTCATTCATGATTGGGGCAAGGACACTATGTGGGTACAAAAGAAAGGGCAAGAGCTGACACAGATTCATTTAGAAGAGGGCCCAGATAATCAAGAAAACACCAGCATGATGCAAACAGTTGGCATTTGCATGGAACGAGAATCAGAGGATCAACCCCAAATAGATTTCGAGGAAGAAGAGGATATTCTAAATTGGCTCCAAGCAGGCAATTCTTCCTCTTGTTTTGGATTTTTTCTTAATAATTCTTGCACGACTGCAGGTTATGATGAAGATGAGGAAAAAGTCCAGGTTGATGGATTGGGAGAGCCCATCACAGACCACAGAAGGGGCAGGAAGACACCCCTCAAATACAACTTGGAGGAGGATATGACAACCACAGATAAGGAAGTTACTAAATCTAAAGGCACGGTAAAAGATTCTAGTGAAGAGTGTTCTTTCCCAATTCAAGAAATACCTGCAGGATGGATGCAGGACAAGGAGGAACACATTGAAATCCAAAATATTCCTGCTTATGAAGCAATGCACGAAAAGCTAGTGGAAGAAGACAAGGAAGGAGATGAGCATGAAGATAATCTGGTAGAAAGAAATCTTGTCAAAGAAATACAATTAGACACTCAAGACAATAATCGGCCAGTTTTGGTGGCCACTTGGTTGTGGAACCACCCAAGGCTCCTTGAAAAGGTAAGATCATTCTTGACCCATTATACAGATGTTTTTGCCTGGCATTATAAAGACTTAGAAGGAGTGCCTGCCAATTATGGAGAGCATAGAATCCCTCTGGTTGAGGGAGCCAAACCAATACGAGGAAAGAGTTATAGACTCAACCCAAAATATGCCGAAGCTGTTTATGTAGAAATATAGAAGATGGAGGATGCAGGAATCATTATTCCTGTGGAACACTCAGAGTGGCTCTCACGTATGGTTATAGTGCCAAAGAAGAATACCAATAAAATCAAAATTTGCGTTGACTTTAGAGCACTCAACAAGGTGACAATCCCAGATGGATTCCCAATGCCATTTGCAGAGCAGGTCATTGAAGAAGTGGCTGGACATGCATTATATAGCTTTATGGATGGCTTCAGTGGCTACAATCAAATATCAATACACCTAGAGGATCGTGAAAAGACTGCCTTTATCACACCTTGGGGAACATATGTGTATGTAAAAATGCCATTTGGGCTCAGAAATGCTCCAGCCACCTTTAACAGAACGATCAATCTCATTTTTGGCCCCTTATTGTTGGAATCACTTAGAATCTTCATGGATGACTTCTCTTCGTTTTCAGGTTCTCACAAGGAGACTCCTTTAGATTGTTTGGACCATCACTTGTGCCAGCTGCAGAATGTTTTCAAGAGATGCAGGGAGACTAAGCTAAAGCTCAATCCAAACAAATGTCATTTCCTTATGATAGAAGGAACTCTCTTAGGACATGTGGTGTCGCCTAAAGGTATGGCCCCAGATCCTGACAAAATCATTTCTATATTAAAGTTGCCTAAAGCTAAATCTCCTAAAGAGATTCAGAGTTTCTTGGGGCATATTGGATACCACAGAAGGTTTATAAAAATGTATGCAGAGATAGCCAGACCACTGGCTAGACTTACAGGTAAGGAAATACCTTTTAAATGGGAAGAAGAGGAGGAAAAAACATATCAAACATTACGGTCAAGGTTAGTGTCTGCTCCCATTTTGATCACACCTGAGTGGTCAAAAATCTTTCATATACATGTAGATGCCAGTGCCTATGCAGTGGGGGCACTTTTGACACAACCCAGTGAAGAATTTAAGGTGGACAAACCAATTCAATATGCCCGTATAATTTTGACTAAGGCTGAAAGGAATTATAGCACCACAGAAAGGGAAGCCTTAGCCATGGTTTTTGCTGTCCAAAAATTTCGTCATTACTTACTGGGAGTAAAATTTGTTATTATAACGGATCACCACCCACTAAAATACTTGCTCAACAAACCACAAGCCACTAGTAGAATATGGAGGTGGTTATTGTTGTTCCAAAAGTTTGATTTTTCTTTAGTCCACAGACTAGGTAAAGAAAATGTGATGGTGTATCACCTATCCAAAATCAATATGATGGATCAAGCTAGTGGAATCAATGATGATTTTCCAGATGCTAATCTGTTCGTTGTACAAGCTCAAGGTTGGTATTATGATATCAAGAATTTCATTAAAACTGGTGTGTATCCAGAAAAGGCTAGTGCTGTGCAAAGGAAGAGACTACTAATCAAGAGTAGACCATATACCTTCATTGAAGATAAATTATATAGACAAGGAAAGGATGACAGGTTTAGGAAGTGCTTGGAAGAAGAAGAAGTGAGAGAAGTAATTCAATATGCACATGAAGGAACAGGTGGTGGGCACCTTCCAGGGCATATTATGAGTCAGAGGATCCTTGATGCTGGTTTATGGTGGCCTACATTATTCAAAGATGCTGATGACTGGGGAAAAGCATGTGATGTTTGCTAGAGGTGTGGCCCTAAGCCCACCAAGCAGAGGCATAACCCCTTGATTATTTCCACGTCTTGGCAACCGTTTGAGAAGTGGGGGTTAGATTTTGTAGGGCCTATCTACCCTGCGTTGATTCCTAAAAGAGAGAAGTATTTACTGATAGCCATAGACTATGCGACGAAATGGGCTGAAGCTATTGCATCACCTGACTGCACCGCCCAAACTGTGGCTGATTTCATTTATAGTAGCATCATTTGCAGGTTTGGATGTCCACTTGAAATTTGTACAGACCAGGGTTCTCATTTTGTGAATAAGATCCTCCAAGAAATTTTCAACAGGTATAGAATTCTACATAGGACCTCTTGTGCCTACTACCCAAGAGCTAATGGACAGGCTGAGTCAATGAATAAGGTATTAATTTCCATGTTAAGGAAGGAATGTATGTTACAGCCTACTTCCTGGGGCATTGCTTTTCAAGGTACCCTATGGGCATACAGGTTAGCTTACAAAGAGGCCACCGGATATTCTCCATTTCAACTGGTTTATGGCATACTGCCAATTGAGCCCTTTGAATTTTTACATGGATCCCCTAAAGTGGCATTCATGTAGGGAAAGAAAGATTGTGGTGTCTCTCATAGGCTGGGAGACCTGCATAAAGTGGAGGAGATTCGTCTACTAGCAACAAAACAATTGTTAGAAACTCAGATGAAGAGGAAGGAGGCACATGATCGAAATCTGTGGAACAACGACATAGAGCCAGACATGTTAGTTCTTCTCCATAGACCTCATCTTCAAACACAAGTGAGAGGAAAATGGCTTCCACACTGGGAAGGACCTTATCGAGTTAAAACAATGCTGAATTGCGGTGCTGTGGAGTTAGAGACACTGAAAGGAGAAGCCTTGCCACTGGTCAACATATCAAGGCTCAAGGTCTACCATCAAGACACTTGAAGAAGAATGGATCACCTAGAACTGCAAAATCTGTCCAGGTTGTACATAGCTTTCTCATTTCATTTTGCTCAGTTTTAGTAGTTTTCTTTATCAATTTCATGCTTGTTCCTTGAGTTTTTAGCAAACCTAGAAGGCATTTCATAACATCTGCAAAAGTACAAATTTTGGGTATTTTTGGGAATTTTTGCTAGCATTTTTCTAGCATTTTTTATCCTTTTCCGATATCATTTTCTTGCCAAATAGGAGGAATAAAGGAAGCTCTCTGTGGTTTTGAGTAAGGAAATTGGGCCTAGCCCTTTAGAAAATTTTCTAAGAACTTTTTTTTATTTTTTTGGATTTTTTTGGCTTTTTTTTATTCTTCTCTAATTTTCTCTATTTTTGGATAATTTTTCCAAAACAAAAAAAAAAAGCCCACCCTGGATTTTTCGGGTTTGAGAATTAAAAAAAAAAAAATTCCACCCCTCTCTCCCTCCCCTCTCTCTCTCTCTCTCTCTCTCTCTCTCTCTCCCTCCCCCGCCCCCCGTTCTGACACCTCCCCCCCCCGTTCTGACACCTCCCCCCCCCCGTCCCCCCCCCCCCCCCCCCCCCCCCCCCCCCCCCGTTCTGACACCCCCCCCCCCCCTTTCTGACACCTCCCCCCCATTTTTATTTTTCATTTTTATTTTTTATTTTTTACTTTATTTTATTTTATTTTATTTTATTTTATTTTTATTTTTCTTTTGCTTTTTTTATTTATTTTATCTTCATCATTTTTTTAATTTACTTTTTCTGATGCGTTCACAAAAAAAATAATAATAATGAAAAAAAAAGGGGCAACTTTATATATATTTTTTATTTTTCTTGGTTCAAAACTTTTGTCTCTGGATCGTGCCTCGGTTGGTCGTTTTTTGCAAACTTGGAGTCATTTTCATGTTTTTTGGCACCTCTAGACTCAGTTTTTGACTTTATTTTTCCAAATTCCCACATTTTCTCTGAGTTTTGGTCAAAACTCTCAAGTTTTGAGCACATTTATCACCTGTTTTTATTTATACACATGGTCCACATTGTCTATTCTCACCCCATTTTAACATATATTGCACATTTTCCCATCTGTCCCCTCTGTAGCTCTACTATTTGATCATTTTGGCACCCTACAGACCCCATAATCCTCCTCCCTTACCTCCCTTTATCCTTCTGCCCAGCCATATCCTTACCCCTCCCTGCACTATCCATCTCCACCCCCTCAGCCCTCCCCCTCCCTCTCCTTTCTACCCTCCCATTGCTTTCCTTTGCTTTTCCATGCAAAAATTCCACTTTTAGGTTCTTCTCTGGTGCTTATTCTCTCCTACTCTTGGTGGACGTGGTACCCGCTCAAGTGTCCTTTTGCAAAGTTGGCAGCCCACGCAGTATCGTATACTCTATGCTCAGAGTTTTGGATGTAGCTCTCCGGGACGGAGAGCATATTAGGTGGTGGGCAACTGTTGAGCCCATACAAGTTATATTGGTCAAAGTCAACCGTAGTCAAAGTCAATCGTAGTCAAAGTCAAAAGGGTCAAAGTCAAACTGGTCAAAGTCAACAAGGTCAAGCTCAAAGTCAACTGGTGCAAAGTCAAAGTGCTAAAGTGCAGGTGTCAAAGTGCACAGGTAGTGCACAATTAATTATCCACAAAGGGTAAATTGGAGAAAGTGGGTTGCAGGTTGCAGAGGTATTTCTCTAATTTCCCTAAGGTTCAAAGTATTTTTAAAGTGTTTCGGAAGGTTCAGGTGAATCTCCTCTTATGTGCAAAAGTGAAGACTTAAAAGGAAAATGTGAAGGTATGTGAAGCGGCAGCGTACGCAGAAGTGAAAGTATGGCCCCCCAATTAAAATTTTTGTTTTAGACTAAAGTCACTACAGGACAAAACAGGGAGTCGTTGGCTGCCACTTGTGAAGACAATCTTGGGACATCAAAGTGAGCACCAAGATACTCTTGCAGTTAGGAGCGTACGTGAATCGACACACTCAAATCAAGGCAAGGACCATTCTTGGACCATCCTAAGTGTAAGCAAGAGGGAGCATAGCCTAAGTGAAGCAAGAGAGAGAAGTGCAAGACACACACACTGTGCAACGTAGAGAAGTGAAGTGCAAGGTGTGCATGAAGAGTGACCAAGGAAGTGTGCAGAGGAGTGCTAAGCTTGTTCCCCAAGGATCCCAAGGTCTTACTGAAGTGTGTGCGCGCCGACAGAAGGTATCCATCCCTTCCCCTTAGTGGAAGCTTGGTGCAAGGTGTGCATAAGAGCAAGCTTGTAGAAGGTGGAGGTTTGGTGCAGAGGAGGCCGGAAGCAACAAGTCCCTTGGGTATTTGGTATTTTGTAATTGATCAATCTGTGGTGTTTTGCACAGAAGCATTGGTTGTATTGTGCTTCAATCTTGTATTTGTCTTACTGTAATCAATCAACAGAGGCTTCCAGTGTGTATTTTCTCTTCTGGTCTTCCCCTTTTCTCCTACAAACACTCAAATCCCTTCTTGTCTAAGAATCCCCCAACACTCTCAAAACTCTTTGACCGGACCTTCACGTGTCTTGTGTGCATGTATAATTTCCACCATAGTTTTACGACTCCTCGAGATGCAAAATTGCCACCTTTGCTTTTGATTCCTCACTAAATGTGTGCAGGTTAAAGAAATCTTCAAGTTCCTCAATCCATGCTTCAAGATCCTCACTAGTTTTCTTCTCACCATCAAATTCATTTAATTTTGCTCTTTTAAACACTTGCTTAAGTGCACATTCACCTGCATCATCATCATCTTCAAGTTCACATTGTCGTTTAGCTCTACGTACATTCGATGTGCCTGCACCATTACCACCTTCATCATTGAGGTCCATGAAAGCATTTGCAATACCCTCTTTCTGTTTGTTGGATCTTTCTTTACGTAATTCTGGATTCAATCTATGGATAAGCTCCTCTTGCTCTTCTATCTTCTTCTTCAAAGCGTGCATCTTGTCGCGAAATCCAACTCTACTCTAATACCACTTGTAACAAAGCTCCTAATCTTGAATCACCATCCCACATAGAATAATAGACTTCGGCACAACAAGATATAAAGAAGAAAAACAAAGTATATGTAGAACAAGAAGAGGGAGAACTTTATTATCTCTGTAGATTTTCAAGTAGTTTTAATCTGCGTTACAAAATCTATCAAATAGCTTCAATGTGAAGCCTCATCCATCGTAACATCCCCGAGTTGATCTCAATCCCAATCTCAATCACAACCACAGTCTCAATCCCAATCTCAATCGCAATGACAATCTCAATCCCAATCTCAGTCCTTCCTTATCTTTTAGTCTTCGTCTTTTTGGATCTCCACCTTTTGCCAGCGCATGACCAATCACGCCTTCCTAGACATGCACTCTTAGAATTTGCATGCTATAAGATAGCGTATTTTTGCATGTCTCATGCAAGACTTCCAGAACACCCATGCATCTACTTTTCATGTCCACCTCAAGAATTGTACCTGCAAAAATAGAGGCCATCCCTGCAACACACTCACACACACGTCAATCACCCGAAATAATCCATATACCCATGTGCGTTTTCTAAATCTGTGAACATGAATAAGATGAATGGAGACTCTACCACATGATGAATTGTTTTGTAATGTCAAACAAAAAATTCAAGGAGGGAAATTTCATGAAGTAAACAAGTTCAAGGAAAATGATGGGTTACTATTCTATAAGAACCTACTATACATCCCTCTAGGAAAGCCTAGGATCCAAGTACTCAAGCAACAGCAATATAGCATTAGGACAAGATTTTAGAGTGAATAAAGCAATAGAACTCACATCAAGGGATTTTTGGTGGCCTCAAATATGGAAGGTGTGAGATATGCTCAGTAATCCACCTCCACCCTCAAGTCACCACAAACAATCCATGGTGCTCTAAGAAAGATCCCCAGTATTAGGAGAAACCATTATGAAAGCCTGAATATTTGTGAAAGCCATTGTGAAAGCCATTAGCTCAGGTAAGGCATAAACTTTTGGGCCATTAGGCTACCATTCAAGGTGAAAAGAAAGGCCATGTGGCATCACATGGTTTCCCCATAGAACCTTAATGGGGGGATTGCAGAGGGGGGCGTGCTGCCTTTTGTAGGGTCAGAGGGGCCTATCCCCCTGGCCTAAAGGGCCAAGTTGGTAGGACTTCTTGTCATGGCAATATTCTCCAATTTTATATTTTGTCAACTATTTGGTATCTCCCAACTATGTTTATCTATACCGACTCCCCTTGTAAAAGCTATATAAACATGGTCCATGTTGGGATTTACACAACATTGCACACTCTAAAATCCATTTAGATCACCATTTAAGCTCCACATTGGGAGCACACAAGTGGGTAGCACAATCATTGTAACTGCATTATGCTTGGAAATCTAAGAATTTGAGTTCTCTATGTCTTAGTTTGCATCTATCTTTGTCTACGTTCTTCTCTAAACTCTATCTACTAGTCTATTCCACTGTGCTTTTATTTTTCTTATATGGTATGAGAGCTCAAGAGGATCTGAGTGGTGTTGAAGCAAAAACCCAGAGATTGAAGAGGTTTCAACGACAAAAGAAAGAAGATGTCAAGTTGTACATCATCATCTACAACTAGGAATCAAGGTGCTTTGTCAATAGGAGTAGGTATATCACTGATAGGAGGAGAAATGATGTCAGTCATCCAAACATTGTGGATACGACCACCAACCTTCATAGAAGGTAAACTTGATGGTATGAACTACACCCTGTGAAAGTTGAAAATCACTTCTATCCTTGATTCATATGAGCTTTTGGAGACTTTCTTGGGATTGATCATGAGCACCAATAAACGCCTGATCAAAATAATCATGGTTGAATGATTCCTCCTGATGTTGATCTTCTACATGCTTGGAAATGTAGAAACACAGATGCACCTTGTGCTCTAGTAACAAGTACTGACTCTTATTCAGCATACCATTAAGGTGTCTGAAGCATGGAACGTATTTGGAAAGCAATATGAAACTCATAATCAGACACGGATTCAAAACTTGGAGAATTAGCTAGCAGCAAAAATGTTTGATGATGGGGAGACTCCATAGGTGTTTTTCACTCACATAAAAAATCTACAAGATGAAATGGCAAGAGTAGGTGTACAAAATTTCACAAGGAACGAGATAAGGAAAAGAGCTCACACACACACACACACATTCTCACAATCAAAGAGAAGCACACACACATATTGAGGCAAGGAAGAATGATCTTGTTCTTCTTCTTCTTCTTCTATTACATAAAAGCAATGTAGAAGAATGGCCAAAAACAACAATTCAACAAGTGCAATATATAAACAACAATACATAAGGAAAATCCTAATGTTTGTGAATGAGTGAGCTGGCAAGAAAACAAATGTGTTATCACTCTCGGTAGATAAATCTAATAAATCTCAACGAAGTATCCCTAATGTATACTAGCGTGACCACTATACATGTTAAAGAAATGAAAAAGTGATATGTGTCATCCTAGATCATCACATGTTGAGCTTGATATCTCAACACTCCCCCTGAAGCTCAATGGCATGTCCTATAATTTAAGGATCTTCCAAAACTTATTTAACTTCTTAGCTCCAAGTGCTTTGGTGAAAATATCAGCAAACTGCTCATCTTTCCTCACATAAACAAGATCAATCTCACCTGCTAATACCTTTTCCTTGATGAAATGATAATGTACCTCAATATGCTTTGTTTTAGCATGAAATATAGGGTTCCATGCTAACTGTATGCTGCCAAGATTATCACAATAGATGGTGATAGGCTTTTGCACTTACACACCTAAATCCGCAAGTAGCATCTCTAACTAGGATGCTTCACATGATACCATTTAAGCACCTCTATACTTAGCTTCTATACTCAACAAAGCAATAGTGGGTTGTTTCTTACTACTCCATGTAATAGTTGCACTCCCAAGTGAGAATAGAAAGCCACTAGTAGATCTTCTATGCGGAATGCTACTAGCCCAATCTGCATCGGTGTATCCATGAGCCTGTAAATCTACACTAGCTTCGTAAAACAATGCATAATCCAAAGTAGCACTCACATAATGTAGAGTCAATCTTAGATCATCTAAATGTTTCTTCTTGGGAACCTGCATAAATTGACTTTCAAGTCCAACAATGTAGCTTAGAGCAGGCCTTGTAATTGTGGGATATATCAGACTTCCCACAAATTTTCCTGTACATAGTAGCATTTTCCAATGCTTCACCTGATGTAGTGTTAGAATAGGATTTTTTGTAAAAAAACCCATTATCTTGTAAAATATTTATGAGAATGATGTAAAAATGAGGAAGAGTCCTCATAAGTAGAAAAACCATATGTAATTTCTCTCAGCCTAATCAAGTGGATTAGGAAATCTTTTGTACACATCTAATCTAGAATCTAATCAAGATATGTTCAAAGTTTCATGGTCTAACTCCTTTGAGGTTGTGTGTATGATCAATAGGAACATGTAGATGTAAAGTCTGTAGGTAGACCTCTTAGAGTCGCACATGTTTTGTGTCAGAGTTTTGCTTGGATCTCAGTGCATAGTGTAAAGTTTTTTATAAATGAGCATTCAAAATCTAACTTAGGAGGTAAGGAAGCTATGGCTAAATTCAATTAGCAAAATGGAACTTGTAATGTGAGAAATCAACTTGAGAAGTTGACTATGCCAAAGTCGCTTCTTTAGAAAGATAGTTTATGACATACCTTTGATCTTCATGATTAAATCAGAATTTAAATGATTATTTTGAGAATCTAATCAATGTTATGGTTTCACAAAGATATCTTGGAGGTATATGCATCATTATATTGAAGAAATTTGAGTTTATGTGCATGTAATGAAGTTGAATTCTAAAGCAGACTTCTTGACGAAGATAAAGCTTCACATAAAAAAGTGTTAGTGAATGATTTTGTAAATCAAGGTAAGATTTGTGTAAAGTTTGGTCTATGATTGACATAGGGGTGTTCTTAAATCAGTATAGATCAAGCATTTGGAGATTTAGAGGTCTCCAGCAGTGGTATCAGAGCAAAAGGTGCAATATAAAGTGAAGTAGAGAGCAACTGACGTTCCGATTGTTGCAGATATTGGAGTTTCTTCAAATTGAAGGTGGACAAGATTAAATATTTGAAGAAAACCTGAAGAAGTGTGAAGATTGAGCTTGAAAGGATATGAAAGATTGAAGCTTTGCATTAAAGGTACAAAGCATATTCATTTATCTGAACATTTGCAGAAGACAAAGACCAAAGATGGGAGAAAGCTTGTAGATTGATAAGCTAGATAGGGAAAAGTATCAAGCCTAGTCCATGAGAATGGAGGCACACCTAATGAGAAAAGATTTGATGGCATTCATTACAAGAGAAGAAGAAAATCTTGAGTTTGAAGATCTTAGTATTCCAACTAGGGAAGAACTTGCAGATTAGAAGAATTGGATGAAGAAGGATGCTCAAGCTAGGAGCATCATTTACATGGCTATAAATGATTATCTTCTACCTCATATTAGAGGATTAGAAAGTGGAACGGATGTGTGGAATTCTTTGGAAGAGAATTTTCAAAATACAACCAAGTCAAGGAAGTCATCGTTATGGGCTAAGTTCACAACCTTCAAGAGGAAGAGCTCACAATCAATTTCTGATTATGTGGCAAGGATGAAGGATATTGCAGATAGCTTGGGAGTAGTATATGAAGATATTGAAGAGTACAAGTTGGTAAGACAAATACTTACAGGTCTAAGAGGAGATAAGAACTGGAAGCCTTTCATATTGTCCATAGAATTTTCATTAGATCATTTTACTCCTGATCTTAATCAATTGCTAGGACACATGTTAACTTTTGAGCATGACATTAAGGGAGATAATGATAGGAGTGCAAGCCAAGCTATGTACTCCAAAGATAAGAGAAAGAATTCCAAAGGAAAGCAGTCAACTGATGATGAAGGATCTTCAAGCCAAGTTAATTTCACAAGAGGAAAGACGAATTCAAGAGGTAAAGGAAGAGGAGGTAAGAATAAAGATAATGTTAGAGCTTGTTGGATTTGTGGTAGAACAAATCATTTGGAAAATGATTGTTGGTATAACAATCAAAATGGTGGAAGTCATAATTAGAGTTTCAATCAAAGAGGTAGAGGACACAGAAATCAAAGAGGTAACTTCAGAGGAAGAGTTGGTAGGACTTCATATGCTAGAGGAGGTGAAAGAAGCTTTCAACCTTAGTCCTGCAATAACAACTATTATAATTATGCATCAGATCAGAAGGATGACATGAATCTCATTTTGAATGCACACATGAAGCAATAGGAGAAGATCAAAGGGTATTTTATATTGAGTCAGGATGTAGCAATCATCTGAGTGTCAATATTTCATTGATGACTGATATGGAAGCAAAAGTGAATGGACATATAGTTCAAATAGGAGACAACACCAAGCATAAAGTGGAAAGCATTGGATCAGTGAAGACAAAGAGTGGAAGCACACTCTTAAGCAAGGTACTTTATGTTCGTACTATTCTTAAAAACTTGATAAGTGTAGGACAAATTGTGGAGAAAGGATATGAAGTCAGATTCACAAATGATGGTGTTTATGTGCAAGATCCAAATCAGGGATATTGAAGTATCATTATAGGTAAAAAGGAAGGCGGGCTTTTTACTCTCAAGGTCCAAGGTAATGTGTGACATGCATTGTTTACATATGGAAGTCAAAAGATGTCTGAGTTAGACCTATGGCATAAAAGGCTAGGTCATTTTAATGAGAGATCCATAAAAGAAATGTCAAAGAATGATGTAGAGCTTGGATTGCCAAATGTTGAAGGTCAACACATGGTATACAAGTGTGAATCTTGTCAATTAGGTAAAGCTCAGGATAAATCAGGATACAAGTATTCAAGTTTGCTTGAATTAGTTCATTCATATGTGTGGGGTCCTTCAAGGGACTATAGCATAAATGGATCTAGATATTATGTGTTGTTTGTTGATGATGCAACTAGATGGATTACACTTTATGTAATCAAGGACAAATTTGAAGTGTTCAAGACATTCAAGCATTATCATTCTTATGCAGAAAGGATTACACGACAAAAGCTCAAAAGGTTGAGATGAGATGGAGGGGGAGAATATTTTTCTAAAGAGTTTGATGATTATTTGTGGAATGCACGTATAAAGAGAGAAGTAACTTGCAGGTACTCCCCTCAACAAAATGGAGTTGCAGAAAGAAGAAATAGAACTCTTGTAGAGTTTGCAAGATCAATGATGAAAGAGAAGAATTATCCTAACTACTTATGGGCAAAAGCTATCAACACTGCAACATACCTTGTGAATAGGTTGCCTTGCAAAGCTTTGGATGGTAGAACACCTTATGAAGCATGGTGGGGTAAGAAACCTACTCTTGATCATTGTAAGGTATTTCGATGTTTGGCATACGCTTATGTTCCTTCTCAATTAAGACATAAGTTACAGCCCAAAGCAGAGAAGTATGTGCATGGGTATGATGATAGAAAGATGGGATTCAAATTGTGGAGTCCATCTACAAAGCAATTTCTTGTCACAAAAGATGTTACATTTGATGAGCAAAGCACATGGTATACAGGGTCAACTAATGGTTATGCAGATTTTGAAGAAATACAAAGGAAAGGAAAGACAAAAGTAAAGGTGTATGAAGAAGATATTGAGGATGTTGATTATAAAAGTAAATTGCAGGACAATGATGAAGATAGGCCAAGATTTGATCCATAATAGAATGTGGGTGAGACTTCAAGAAGTCGAGAGGTCAGAAGATCTTTGAGAGAAAGAAAGGAACCTATTAGGTATAGCTATGATACATCTTTTCTCACAACAAAAGACTATGCTTATATTTTGCAGACAGAAGAAGATCCAACCATATATGAAGAAGCTAAAGGAAAACATAATTGGGAGAAGGCAATGCAAGAAGAGTATTATGCTCTACTTGAGAATGAGACATGGGAATTGGTTCCAAGACCAAAGAATCAGAAGGTAATTGGATGTTAGTGGGTGTATAAGACAAAGAGGTTTGCAAATGGTGAGTTGTCTAGGTACAAGGCTAGACTTGTGGTTAAAGGTTATGCCCAAAATTATGGGGTACATTATGATGAAACCTTTAGTCCAGTTGCTAAGATGTCTACAATTAGAGCTCTAATTGCTATTGCTGCTTGTAAAGGGTGGAAGTTGACACAATTAGATATGAAGAATGCATTTTTGAATGGATATATTGCAGATGAGGTGTACATGGAGCAACTAGAGGGTTTCATGGATTGAATTGGATCAGATTATGTATGTAAGCTCAAGAGGGCTTTGTATGGTTTGAAGCAGGCTCCAAGGGCATGGAATCATAGGCTTGTTAAGTTCTTAAATGAATGTGGATATCAAGCTTCAAAAACAGATAGTAGCTTGCTAGTGAAGACAAGTGAACATGGGTCCATATATATGTGTATTTATGTTGATGATATTATTGTCACAGGTACAGATGCTCAAGGAATCAAGGAGCTTAAGAAGCAAATAGAAAAGGAGTTTAAGATAAGTGATTTGGGAAACTTTTCTTATTTCTTAGGAATGCAGATTGTGTATACTCAACATGGAGTATATGTTACACAAGAAAGATACTTGAAGAATCTTCTGGTCAAATTCAACATGGAAGATTGCAAGCCTTCAACCACACCATTTGAGGTAAATCATAAATTTAGTAGACATGGAGGAGAAGAACTTAATGACATGAAGAAATATCAGAGTTTGGTAGGTAGTTTGATCTATGCTACTTTGACAAGACCAAACCTATCATATGTAGTTGGTGTTTTATCACAATTTATGCATTCTCCAAAGAAAAATCATTGGATTGCAGCTCAAAGGGTACTTAGATATATCAAAGGAACCCTGAGTGAAGGTTTGTATTATGGTTTTACTTCTGACATAAGAATCAAAGTGTTTAGTGATGCAGATTGGGTAGGTGATTCAGATGATAGAAGGTCTACTCATGGTTATCTCTATTATATTGGAGATACATTAGTTTCTTGGTGCTCAAAGAAGCAACATACAATTGCTTTGTCATCCACAGAAGCTGAGTATAAAGGAATAGTAGAGGCTGCAAAAGAAGTGATATGGTTGAAGACATTATTGAAGAGTTTTGGAACTGATCAGAGTACTCCAATTATTTTTCAAGACAACATGAGTTCATTATATTTGGCACCTAATCCTATTCTTCATGCCAGGACCAAACACATAGAAATTCAATATCATTCTTGATAGAAAAGGTACTTGACAAAGAGATTGAAGTCTTGTATACATCAACAAAAGAGCAAGTTGTAGATATTTTGACAAAGAGCTTAGATGGACCTAAGCTACAAAAGTTCAAAGAGATGGCAGGAATAGAGAAGAAAGATATAATCACAATTAGTGATTGAGGGGGAGTTGTTGGAACAAAGCAATCTCAAATTGATGATTATGAAGAACTTGAAGCAAGTCAGAAATCAAAGTGAAGTCAAAGAATGTATTGAAGGAAGTGAAGAGATCTTAGAAACGAAGCTTGTATACATATGTACATTACAAGTGAAAATTCTTGTACAATGGATATAGTTGATCATTAGAATGATAAGGAGTAATGTAATAGACGCGGGGTGAGTCTAGGATCATATGTATATAAGTCAATAATGTAAAGAAATGAGAGGGAGAGTCATTAGAAGTCAAGCGTCCATATCATAGATGTGTAGAGAGTCATCTTCTTGAGTTAGCATCGAGTCTTTCTCTGATTTCTCTCAGCCTGATCAAGTGGATCGAGAAATCTTTTGTACACATCTAATATAAAAGCTAATTAAGCTAGGTTCAAAATTCATGGTCTAATTCCTTTCAGGTTGTGTGTATGATCAATAGGAACATGTAGATGTAAAGTCTGCAGGTAGACCTCTTAGAGTTGCACATTTTTCGTGTCAGAGTTTTGCTTGGATCTCAGTGCATAGTGTAAAGTTTTTATAAATGAGCATCCAAAATCTAAGTTAGGAGGTAAGGAAGCTATGGCTAAAAGCATTTAGCAAAATGGGACTTGTACTGTGAGAAATCAAATTGAGAAGTTGACTATGTCAAAGTCACTTCTTCAGAAAGACAATTTATGACATACCTTTGATCTTAATGATCAAATCAGAATTTTAATGATTCTTTTGAGAATCTAATCAGTGTTATGGTTGCATAAAGATAGCTGGAGGTATGTGCATCATTAGATCGAAGAAATTTGAAGTTATGTGCAAGTAATGAAGTTAAATTCTAAACCAGACTTCTAAAGAAGATAAAGCTTCACACATAAAAGTGTGTGTGAATGATTTTGTAAATCAAGGTAACATTTGTGTAAAGTTTGTTCTATGATTGATATAGAGGTGTTCTTAAATCAGTATAGATCAAGCATTTGGAGATTTAGAGGTCTCCACCAATGGAAAGTTGAATGTGTTTATCTTTGCATATTTAGATTGCTTTTTGACCAAGTACTAAGCAATTTTGTTGGTCTTTGGGAAAGATAACTTTATTTGCTAAAAGGAAAGTCAAGTTAAGTAGCTATATGCAAATTGGTTGTGCCATTTACTTGTCCTAGGTGAATTGTTAATCTTTTAGAAAGATTGTTGTTGATACTTGAAGAAAAGTTTATGGATATATCTTTGCACAAATTGATAGTTGCACTTGCTATTATACACTTTTCTTGAGGAACTTTTTTCCATAGTTAAACTAAGAGTACAGTTTGTGCAGCCATATTCATTTTCCAAGATCAGTGGATCTTCAAAAGAAAACCCTAGGTAAATTGGTTTCATTTTATTTAGGGTGAAAAATACCAGAAATCCATAAAAATTGGATTAAAATTGCAAAAAAATTTCTTTTTGTAATGGAACAAGAGATGAGGTGTGTAAAGTGGTGTGAATGAGAGAAATCTGAAGGAGAACTCAAAAAATTAGAGGTATTCCATGAAAAGTCAAATTGTTTGCTATCTTGAATTTTTTTTCAAAAATATACGATTTTTTTATGTTTTGTAGGTGACACTTGGAATAAGAGTTTTTTAAACATATTAGAAGATACCAAGGTGCAAAAGGAAGCAAAAAAATACAATTTGCACAAAAAATCAGAAATCATGATTGTCACATCAGAATCATAATTTTTTGTAGAATGGTAAATTTGCTTCAATGGTGCTTTTGGGCATCCAAGTGAGTTAATAAAATGAAGTGAAATACATGTGAGTTGAGAAAATTTACTTTGAGCCTTCAGGGATAAAAAATTGACAAATTTTAACAACTAATATAGAATCGCAATTTTCATCCTGAGAGGTGAATATGGGAATTTGATTAAAAGTGGATGATGTGACATAAAATTGTCAATGAATATGCATGGTTATGATAATATCAAAATTTGAAGTTCAAATCATCAATTCATTCAGAATTGCGATTTTCATCATATTATAAAAAACACAAAAATCATTTGAAAAATTCATTTGAGTGATTGTGAGTGAGAGAGAGAGAGCAGAAAAATCGTGACTTCCAGCAGACAAAGAAAGTTAGGGATTTGATCTATCAAGTTGCAAGGTATTTTATTGTTAGAATTATTTTTGCATTAATCAGAGTTTGAAAAATCATTTTTGCACAAAAAAATCATAAAAATTACCAAAAACACAGAATCCCGATTTTGAGAGTTTGAGTGTTATCTCACTATTTTTTTTAGATTTTCTAGATTTCTTTTATTGCATGTTGTTTTTATCCTAGGTGCCTCCATTAGTGTGAAGGAAGCATAAAAAAATCAAAATCCAAAAGTAACATCACCTTGCACAGAATTGCGATTTTGTGCAAGGGTCCAAAATCGCAATTTCCAGAAATGTGATTTTCATCAGAAATTCATGTTTTATACAATTGTGAGCAATCATGATTTTCTCGAAATCCAAAATCGTGAAGAACACAATTTTAGATCAAAATCATGAAAAACACGATTTTGGATCAAAGATGTGGAAAAAACATGATTTTGGATCAAAATCATGGAAAACACAATTTTGGATCAAAATCGTGGAAAAAAACACAATTTGGGATCAAAATCATGAAAAAACACGATTTTTTAACAAAATCATGAAAAACACGATTCTGTGCATAGGATTGTGAAAATCACGATTCTCAACCAAAATCATAAAAAATACAATTTTGGAATCAAAATTGTGGGAAACACAATTTTGAGTAATAACAAAACTCAACACCTCATTGACACACTAAAATCGTGATTTTTTGAAAATCAAGAAAAACATGACTTTGATAAGAAAATCATGATTTTCATAAAAAAATCATGATTTTGACAAAACCCTATTTTTTTAAATTTCAAAAAATGAGGTGTATACTTTGAGTAAGTATGAGGTGTTACAAGTATGTAGGTTGTAAATTAAAAATCCTAGATCTATACATAAATCACCAAAATCGTGATTTCAGGCAGAAACATGATTTTGGTCAAATTAGATCAAAAACTTCAAATTTTAGAATGCTTTTGTGGTAAATCTACATAAACAAAAAGAATTGCACACATTTTAGATAATAAAAGTTCTAGAACTCATACACACATTGAAAATTGTGGTTTTAGAGAAAAAAACAAAATTTTCATTAAAAAAAATATAGAAAACAAGTGCATATACAAGGGAGAGTCCATCTAGAGAACTAAGGAGAAGCGGGAGAAGTTGCAAAAAACATTGAAGGCTTTCAGAGCAAACAAATTAGGATTGGACTTGGAAAAATTTGGGAAATAGATCAATTGGTGAAATTGTGAAGACTTTGAATGATTTTGAGATCAGGCACTAAACTATCACATATTCAAACAAAGTTGCAACCAAAAGGGAACATAGATCAGAGTGATTATCAGGAGGAAGAGTTAGATTACACAATCAACATGGAAAACCAAAACATGGAAAATGAGAATCTAGACACAAATGACTACAGGAATATCCTCAAATACATGTATACAAATAGGTTTGGAGCCCATGTGTACCAAGATGGCATGCATAAGTCTCTCATTAGGTTGAGAAACTTAGATATTCCTCTGAACCTGATGCTAGTGGCAGAATTCAGAGATGGCACATATGAGGATAGACAAGGATTTGTCTACATATTTGCACATGATCCAGAAAATTCCAATGATCTTGGTTAGTGTGCAGATAAAAGACCTTGGGATCAAGACCTAAGGCAAACAGATATGCCAAGTAGGAATCGCACTCCCATTGAGACACAAAAGGAAAGAAGAGCATATACCTTTTCTAATCCTTTTGAAAAGGAAGGAGATGAGATGCCTGAATTTCCAATTATAAGGAGGCCACAATGGCAAAATCAAGGTAGGATGCTCAGACCCTATCAGGTGGCTAAGTGCATGAAAAACCAGTATGAGGGTTACTTAGATCCTCATGCACATGTTGCTGAGTTCAGATAGTTGATTAGGGCTGAAGAGGTATAAGACTATAAAGTTCAATTTGAATCTTTAGGCCTAACTTTAACTGGTCTAGCATTGTCTTGGTTTATCCCATTGAGAAAGGAAATGTATTCTGACATAGAGTCATTTCTTGAAGCTTTTATAGGGGAATTTTCCAAAACTTGAATCAAGCATAGTACAACAACTTTGATACATACTTTCAAGCAACAAAAAGATGAAAATGTGAGAGAGGCTGCTAGAAGATTTAAGCAATACATTGATAGGTGTCCAAAAGATGAAGTACCTTCAATGGCTAGGCAAGTTTCGTTCTTCATAGAAGGATTGAGAAGTGCACAATTGAGAACTTTGGTATATTATAGAAGATGTCCTGACCTAGGAGCCTGTGTCAAAGAGGCCATAGATCTAGAGGATAATAGGGGACAAGATCTAATGGCATTTGACCAGCCAAGATCAAATGAATATAGGATACCTCCAACAGAAGAATTAGCAAAAGCTATTGCAAAAGCCTTAGAAGCTAGCACAAAAGCAAATTTGGTAAACATAAGAGTTACACCAAGCAAGAAATGTTTCGATTGTGGGGAAAACCATCAAACATGTCAATGCCCTTACCAAAAACCTCAACATTTGCAAGACAAGAGAACACTTAAATACTGTACCCTGGAGAGAAAATGGACAAATCACACTAGGGATGAGTGTTTCTATAACAAGCAACCTGTGAGAGAGGAGTATACAAACCACTACAATCCACAAAGAGAGTTAGGGTCTGTTGAACAACCTAGACCTATGTTAGGACAACAACCACCGTTACCAACAAATGTAGTGCCACTAAAATACACTCTTGTAGAAGAAGAAAATCAAAGACCTAGACCAACTTACAGAGATGAATATCACTCTTCTGAGGGATATCAAGAAGTATGGGAAGATAGTGATTTAAGAGAACCATACTTACAAGCCTTAGACATGGATACAGGTAGTACAATACACTATACTCGAGGCTGTATTGAGAATCTTGATTTTATATTAGGAGAACATAAGTTTTTGGGTACCTTCCATGTAATTGAAATGAGAGAATGTGATGTAATCATCAGAATGGATTGGTTAGTTCATAACAGTGTCGTGATTGATTGTGAAAGTGGGATCCTTACTTTGAAAATAGAGGGGAAGGAACATCCTCTAGTAGGCGAGTGTAATTCCGGTTTTTCTCCTATTTCTGCTATAAAGTTGATTAGGGCTATTCGACAAGGTTGTGTGACATATTTGTTTTATGTGCATGACCTTCAAGAGAAGAAGAAAGAAGAAGAAATACCTGAATAGGTTAGAAAACATTTAGATCACTATGCAAATGTATTTCCTAATGATCTACTAGGTATGCCCCCTCCTAGGAAAATTGACCATGCTATAGACCTTTATCCAGGAAGTGAGCCTTATTCTAGAGCACCTTATAGGTTCAATATTGATGAATTGAAAGAGTTTAAACTCCAAATGGATGATCTATTGAAGAAGGGGTTGATAAGACCTAGTGTTTCACCTTGGGGAGAACTTGTTTTGTTTTAGAAAAAGAAAGATGGCTCATATAGACTTTGTATCGACTATAGGGGATTGAACAAGAAAACCATTAAGAACAAGTATCCACTTCCACACATAGATGAATTGTTGAGTCAATTGAGTGGTGCCACAATATTCACTAAAATTGACTTAAGATCGGGATATCATCAGATTAGAGTAAAGTCTGAGGACATACCCAAAATCGCTTTTAGAACACGATATGGTCATTATGAGTTCATAGTTTTGCCTTTTGGATTGAAAAATGCTCGTGCAACATTTATGTGTTTGATGTATAATGTGTTTCATGAATATCTCGATCAAAATCCTCTACACAAGAATTATGTTCGTGCTTTCGGAGGCCGAAACGAGCTCAGATCGCGCTTTGGGCACCACAAAATGAAGCTATTTTGAACTCCTAATCACCTTGAGTATGCTCACCAATTTTCATGGTTTTTGAGACTAATGAGAGGGGTATCAACGACACCCTAGACAAAGCAACAACCTGTTTTGATACCAGTTGTTGGAGTTTGAGGTCTGTGGAAGCACATGAACAACAAAAGGAAGAAGAAGAAGCTTGGATCACAACACACAATAAGGAATATATTACCAAGAGAATGAACAAAGATAAGTAACCCGTTAGGGTTATTGGTGTATATACAAGCGGGGGGTAAAAAACTCCTAAAGAGAGAAAAAAGAATCGTGATGGTCCTAGTGTGTTCATACACATAACTACCTAAATATATCAACAATAATCATGTCATCAACATCCCCTCTGTAGCTACATTTTGGTATAGTTGGATGCTAGAGAGGTCCACTAAGCACTGGAGTGGAAATGGAGGTAGAACCTTCGTGAACATGTCTGCCAAGTTCTCCTGTGAGGTACACTGCTCTAGAGTAATCTTCTGAGATATGAAATTCTCACGGATGAAGTGGTACTAGATCTCGATGTGCTTCATCTAAGCATGGAACACTGGATTCTTCGTGATCGCCAAGGTTGACTAGTTGCCCGTGCGAATGCATGTCAGAGTAACATGCAAAACACCAATGTGAGATAATAAAGGTGGAAGCTAGATGGCCTCGCATGCTACAAAGATGGATGCTAAATACTCAGCCTTAGTGGATGATAGAGCAAATGTAGGCTACTTCTTACTTGCCCAAAAGATAGATCTTGGGCGAAGCAAGAATATGTACCCAAAAGTAGACCGTCGAGAATTAGGATTATCAGCCCAATCTGAATTTGAGTATCCAACGAGTTTGATGCCCCCTCTATACCAAAGAACATGATGTCGAGTGAGGGCAAGGTATCGAAGTAGTCTTTGAGCAACATCCCAGTGCCTTTGATGAGGGTTATATGCAAATTGACTGAGAATAGCAATTGCATAGCTATTATCTGGTCTAGTGTTGGCTAGGTAGAGTAATGATCTAACAACCTTTCGATAAGTATGCACATCTACAAGTGATAATGAATCCTCTAGTGTAAGATTGATGTTGGGATCAAGTGGTGTGGATACTTAGCGACATTGGTCCATGTTATATCTTGAAAGAAGATCAGAGTTGTACTTCTTCTATGATAGGAATATGCCTTCTTTTGTTTGCCAAACTTTGATACCTAAGAAGTACTTAATTAGACCAAGATCTATCATAGAGTACTCAAGATGAAGCTATGTGATGATGAATTGGATGCGTTCTTCATCTAAACCTATCAAGATCAATTCATCTACATAGAGGACGATGATGGAAACTAAGGGCTCTTTCTGATAGATGTACAAATTTGCATGGGTATTGCTTCTTTGAAATCCTTTATCTTTGAAGAACTTGTGAATCTTTTCATGCGCAGCCCTTAGAGCTTGTTTAAGTCCATAAAGTCCTTTGTGAAGCTTGTGGACTGGATCTTCCTTTCCTTTGATTTTGAAACCTTCAAGTTGGTCAACGTATACTTCTTCTTGAAGATCTCCATTGAGGAAAGCACTTTTGACGTTGAGTTGGTAGATGGGCCACTTGAAATGTTCACTTAGTGCTAGAATGATTCTTATAGTGGTAAACCTTGTTGTAGGGGCCAAGGTTTCTTCATAATCAATGCCATGTTGCTTATATCCTTTGGCTAGAAGTCTGTATTTGTACTTGTCCAATGTGCCATGTGATTTGTACTTGAATTTATAGATCCACTTAACTTCTATGACTCAATGATTTGTGTGCTTAGGAACAAGTGTCCAAGTGTTTTGCTTCTCAATTGCCTCCATTTTGAGTTGCATAGCTTGATCCCACCATGTTGTCCTTGAGCTTCTTTGTAGTTGGAAGGCCATGGAATCTACTAGATCTGATGCATCAATGCATAATTTACATAATGAATTTGTTCTCGTTGCTACTTCTCAATGAGCCTTTGTGATCTTCTTAATTGATTTGAAGTACTCGCTTCTAAGTGGTGTTTTGAAAAGACTGTGTCCCCCTCTCAAGTGTAGGTGGTTGGACTAAGGCTTACACTTGGATCTTTCATTGCGCATCTTGAAGCTTCATTAACACTAGTGTTGTACTTGGACACTTTAGTGTCGTGAAAAAGACACTATGCTTAATGAATTTTCTAGTTTACTAGAAGGAAACATTTATAAATGTAACTATGGAACATGTTAACATAAGGGTTGAATATTTTTAGAAAATATAGTTTTCTTTAAGGGATAGAAAACATAAGATTTATTAATTACTTTAATTATGCTAATTTCAGTATTGATGCAAAAATTATAGTGATGTCAATTAGTGCTAGTTTTTAATTAAAATCATGATCTCACAATTTTCATTGTTTTAAATGCCATAAAATATATTATTTTATATATGTAAATATGTTTCAATCCATAATCAGAGATTTGTGATGATTTTAACTAGGTTTATTGCATAATATTGATCGCATATGTGTCGTGATAGTGTCATCATCTATGAATTATTTTGCAAAGTGATGGTATGAATATGAACCATTTTTTATTATCAAAATACTATTTGATCATCCTAAAGCTAGAAATATTTTTTTGAAAACCTTAGGAGTCAAATTTTTATGTTCTTTCTTCAAATAAAAAAATACTACTATTTTTCTATGCTAAAAAAATGTCATTTGATGAGAATTTAACATGCTATTTTTTTCTATATAAACTAGTTTATCATGTTTATGAACTATTTTGATTGATATTATATTCCTTATAACATTGATTCAAGCTATTTTTTTAGGATTAAAGTTTATTCTCAATAGAGTGGAGTATGGATATTCAATGAAAATTGAGATTGTTGGTGGTATGTGATATAGATACAAAAATTATTGGCTCAAAGACATGTAGAATATTTGTGTGATGCTATATGATGGTTTTTGAAATAAACAACCAGCCTTTGTAGTGTTTTTATGCATTAAGATCATATAAAAGGCTCCTCTAGTGTATAACTATGTAATGAGCACCCTATATTGTAGTAAATTTCTTATTATAAAAATGATTTTTCTAGTTTGAAAGACTTGTCTTAGATGATTTTATGACTTTAAATTGTTGGTTGCAAATGAGTCCAAGCCTACATACTTGGACAATTAGCATTTATTTCATATAGTCATTTAAAGTCACATATGACTATTCCCTTGTAAAAAGCAGTTTACTTTCATCCTTGTAAAAGTGCATATGATAATTGCACTACTCATGTGAATTTAGGAGGAATCAAATCTCAAATTACTTGGTTATTTGATTGATGAGAAAGTAATTCCTAAAGTTTGGGATTCACTTTATGGTAAGAGTTTGAATTTGACATCAAAAATTGGCTCCAACTCCAAGCTATAAATATGGATCAAAGTCTCGTGTGAAATGAGCCCGATTCGGTCATCATTTGAGAGGGATTCTTAGTGTTTAGTGAGCTCATGATATAGCTCCATCACTAGCCTCACATCGTGACATTGTCAATGTCTTTGTAATTCTATGTGATTTAATACATATAGATTGGTCATATCTCACTCTCTCTTCTCTGTCATGATCATCTCAGAAAAGTGAACTTCTCATACTTGGTTCTCACTGTATACTTGATCATTTGATGTGTTTTAAAGTGGTATAGATTCAACATACTGTCTATTTCATATTTACAAAGTTTCATTGTCATTTCTTTTCTCAATTCCGAGATATAATCACAACTCTGCTCACTAGTCTGCATATTGTTGAAGCCCAAAATTGTTGGGATGCATCCTTAGCTTGCAAAGCTTATTTCTCAGAGTACACTTGATCATTTTAAGTGAAATAACTTGTGATTGGTAGCTATCTAAGTCAATTAGATACTCCGAAAAGGAATTAGATCAATTGCTAGGAGGTCAAGAGCACTGTTCATTTTATTGAGCATGTGTATATACCAAAATAGCAAGTCTTAACTCATAGTTGAATTTCCTCCTCATCTGTTTTGATCCATTGATTAGAGGATCATATTCAAAAGCACTTAGGGAGAAACCCAAATAACTTAGGAAACTGAGTAAATCTAGGCATCACCAATTCAAGAGAATAGGCTCATAAAAAATTTTTGGATGGGCCTAATCGATTGAATCCGTGGTGTCTCCTAGATGATCATTATCATTACAAATCAAGGTAAATTCGCCTAAATGTGATGTCAGCATGTAAGAATTATGAGGAATTAGGTATTGCATGAAGAGCAATCCAAATAACGCATGAAATTGAGTAAATTAGGACACGACCAATTCAAGCAAATAGGCTCATCAGAAAATCTTGGATGCGCCTTATCGCTTGAATGGGTCGTGTCTACTTGATGATCATTGTCATCACAAATAGAGGTAACATCTAATATTGATGATGAATTTCATAGAATAATTTTAGGACACAAAAAATTCAAGAAAATAGGTTCATCAAGAAATCTCGGATGGGCCTAATCGCTTGAATCAGTCGTGTCTTATAGATGATTATATTTGCAATGCAAGTAATTTTGAACATACATTAACTTCATCTTCATCTTGAATCAGTTCTTTTGCATCAATTCTTATTGTTGTTTTGTCCTCAGCAACCTCCATAAATGAGTATTCTTGACCAAACAAGTAACTCCCTAGATCTTTTTGTTGCTGGTCAAAATCTTTATCTACAAGTTTTCACTTCTCTAAAATTACTCTCTCATAGTAGCTTGAAAGAGCTTTAGACAAATCTTTATATGCAGCATTTGACAAGCTGAGTCTAGGATAAAAAATTCCTCTTTATTTTCTTCCTTCTCATTTATAAAATTCCTTGCAAATTCTTTAGATTCAGCTATTGCAGCAAGTTAATAGTCTTCTCTTAGATTGAAGAGCGCTTGAATGCAATATAGAGGAACAAAGTCCTTCTGAGAGATAAAATTATTATGGAAATTTTGCGATAAGAAGTGATTTTTCTGAGATCTTTACATCTTCTACTAACTCTCTTATAGTTTTCTCTACTTTAAAAGTTTCCACATAAAATTCCTAACCTCTTCTTGTTCTACTTGAAGGTTAATCTCTTCAATAATATCTTTGACTTCAATTTCTGAATATTTCTCAGGAGAAAGCTCTAGAGATGCTTCTTTCTCTTCATTTAGGTTCTTTACTTCATTCTTGTCACTTGGGATATGATCAAGCCAAATAAAAACCCAATGTTCAATGGAAGTAAACAACAATTAGTTTCATGTTCTGGGAAAAAGTCCATCTTGCATAGAAAGGGGGAAGTCTTCCTAGATTAGAGCATCGAGTAGTTAAATTTGAGGGAGACACATATATCAACAAGGAGCGAACAATGTACATAATCACCAATGACCCTGATAGGATCAATGAATTTGAAGTAACGATCCCTGAAATGGAAATGGGCCAGGGTACTCAATCCTGATTGGATCCCTCAAGATAACAAAAGTATTGAGTTATTTTTTAATAGAGAGAAATGAGGCATTTTGGAGATATAAGTTTGAGCGACTAAATGAAGTAGGAACAATCACTATCTATGAGTTCAAGGATCCCGACATGCTACGAAAAGTAGTCTATCTAGATAACACATCAGATCAAGTGTTTGTGGTATCAAAGCAAGGAAGGCATGCTTACACATGGAAGGGTGAATTAGTCTTTGCCCCCACCAAGATCAAATGTCTCTTTTGGTTACCAAGGAGCTAGAACATCCCAAGCTCATGGTTCTCAAAGGAAAAAGGGTAGAGAGAGACCCAAGGTAAGATTTGCCAACACGATAGGAAGAGACCGATCAATGATAGAGATAGATAGAATGGAGAGAGAGAGAGAGAGAGAGACCAAGGGAACCTAGACCCCAATAAGGTAGAGATGAGTTTCCTCTACCTAGGCCCAGAGAGCATCCTAGAATATTGAGACTGACTCAATTAGTAAAATCCATGAAAAGCTATTTCGATGGAACAAGTGATCCCTATGACCATGTAACTGAGTTCAAACAAGTGTTGTGAGCTTAACAAGTGGATGACTTGTAATGCATTTGGACTCAACCTTGAAAAACACTACCCTAACCTAGTTCTAGCCCTTAGAACAAAGGCAATTTAGAGACATCCATCACCTACTAGAGACATTTTTCATTGAGTTCTCTAAGAGTAGGATCACGCACAATACCTCATCCTTCATCCATAGCTTTAAGCAAAACCTTCAAGAGATGGTTAGGCTGTGTTGGTGTAATTCACAAGCCTACACATTTGGCTTGATGGATACATTGAAGTCCATACACATATGGAGAAGCATAGGAACTATTGCTAGTGGTTTATTACCACTTTATCTCTTTGTAAAAGTCAAATTGACTTGGAATCTTTGTAAACACCTACCAAAATGATTCGTGGAAAACGTTAGCTTTTGATTGAAGAAATATCTCCTAGGATATAGGAGCTTAATCATAGGGAGCCAAAAGTTTGAATTTGAATTCAAATTTTTTACTCACTCTCTATAAAAGTAGTCATGAAAAAGTCACGGTTAGAACTCATCACTCCCGAGCTTCTCATTTCTGATTCTGAGTGTGTGTGAGGCCTACACTCTAGCCCACACCTATCTACACCATTAGGCAATGACATTAACACCAGTGGTATTGCATACAAGTGTTCATTAATACATACATTCTCATTGTTCATTTCTGAGTTCTCTGTCATACTACTTGAAAGTCTATCAACTTGTGAAGAGCATATCTGAGTCATTTCTCCACCAAATTCAAAGCTCTAAAGCTTGTTGGAACCAGCTCCACGTTTTCTAAATGCTATAAAAGTTTGAAGAGAGTTTATTCCACCATTTCAGAGAAAAGCTCGTCGAGGTGATCACTAGTCATAGTCTGCTACAGTCCTAAAAAATCGGGGGTAAAGGTTTACTTGCTAAATTGATTTCTCTTAGCATAGTTAATCTTTTTACATCATTCCACTTGGAATAGTTAGCTTACTAAGCTAATTAGATACCCCTAAAAGGATTTTTTTCAATTCCTATTGTGCTGGCCATAGTGAGAAAAAGATCTAGCAGGTGTCAAGACATAAATAGAAGGTTTTCTTGAGATTTTGAATTTCAAAGTTATCTGTTTTGATTCAATCATTACACACATCATTTCCAAAGTACATAGACCATTTTATGGTGTCATTGGAGAGCTAATGAGGTCCAATTATCAAGTCTCAAGCATCGGAGGGCTGGTACAAAGCAGGTTTTGGCAGTACCTACTCAATCTCTTGGAGTGTCCATCCATCTTTCTCAACAGTGGTATCAGAGCAAACTAAGGTAAAATGGGAGATGGTTTTCCTTCATTTATTGATAAATTAGATAGGAACAACTATCATGCATGCTCTCTAAGGATGAAGACATATCTACAAGGAAGGAGTCTTTATTGATACATCTTAGGAGATGAGGAATTGCCCTCATTCAAAACAACAGGATTACCAACAAAGGAAGAACATGAAAAGCTCAACACATGGTGTGCTAAGGATGCATTGGCAAGGTCTTATTTACTCAACTCCATCTTTGATTTTCTTTTGCCACACATTAGGAACTGTAAGACATCCCAAGAGGCTTTGGAAACCTTGTCATCTTATTTTTCTTCCAACACAAGGGCTAGGAAAAATCAGTTGTGGATTGAATTCACCACATTAAGGAAGCAACCTAAGCAAGCTGTTTCAGAGTTTGTGACCAAGATTAAAGATATAGCAGATCAGTTAGCAAGCATAGGAGAAGAGATTGAAGAAGAGCCGATTGTAAGGCAAGTGATCAATGGGATCAAGGCTGATGACAAATGGGAAAGCTTCACCACTGCCATGGACCTTTACATGGACATGCAAATTCCAGATCTTACAACCCTCATGGGAAAATTGTTCACTCATGAAGCAAAGCTCAAAAAGAATGGAGACACATCCAAAGGTAATAACTCTTCTGCCGTATATACAGATAAAAAGTCTAAAGATAAAGGCAAGAGCAAGAAGGTGGAAGATGAAGGCTCTACCTCCCAAGCCAACTATGCAGGGAGAGGTAGATCATCAAGAGGAAGGGGCAAAGGAGGTAAGCAAGGTAGGGGGAGATCCTATAACTCCTCACGATGCAACATTTGTGGTTTATCAAATCATACTACAGATGAGTGTTTCAGGAATTACAAAAATCAGAGAGGAAGAGGATACCAAAGAGGTGGATACTCAGAGTCAAGAGGTAGATTCAACCATCACCAAGGTTACAACAAAAATTACAACAACAATTATAACAATAGCTACAATGGCAACTACCAAGGAGGTTTCAAATCCAGAAAGGACTGCAACAACTATATAGAGGAGAAAGATTACTCTCTTGTGATCATGAACATGACTTCAAAATCAGGTACAAATGATGACCACCTATTCTACATTGACTCAGGATGCTCAAATCATGTGGCTGGCAATGTAGCACTACTCTCTGATCTTGAGGAACCAAAAGGTAAGAATCAAGTACAAACAGGTGATGATACAAAACATTCTATAGTTAAAGCTGGAAATGTTAAGACTTGTGATGGAAATCAGAACTTGTTGAGTAGGGTACTATATGTACCAACCATTACCAAAAATCTGATGAGTGTTGGACAGATTGTGGAGAAAGGTTTGCAGGTTAGATTCAACCAATATGGAGCATTTGTGGAGGATCCAAGGCATGGGTTCAAGAGAATAGAAAAAGGAGAAAAAACAGGTATGCTTTTCACGTTTGAGCTAGAAGACACAAAGAATATTGCACTATATAGTTATAAAGATCAAACACTTTGAGAGCTTGAGATTTGGCACAAAAGATTAGGGCATGTAGGAGAAAGAACGTTGAAGCAGATATGCAGGGATCAATGTGTTATTGGAATACCCAATGTTTCCAAACAACACATGATATATAAATGTAGTGCTTGTCAATTTGGGAAGTCTCAGAGGTTACCCTTCTCAAGGAAAGGTTACATGCATGAAGACTACCTAGAGCTTGTCCATACACATGTATGGGGACCAAGCAAAGACCCTTCAGTCTCAGGAACAAGGTACTATGTATCTTTTATTGATGATTATAGCAGGTGGATTGTATTATACTTCATGAAGCACAAGGATGAGGTGTTTAATTGCTTTAAAAAATATATTGCACTTGTTGAAAATCAGACTGGGAAGAATTTGAAGAGGCTAAGGTCAGATGGAGGAGGTGAGTACTTCTCAAATGAGTTTGAAGACTTCTTGCAGGACAAAGGCATTAAAAGAGAAATCACCACAAGGTATTCTCCTGAACAGAATGGGATAGCTGAGAGAAGAAATAGGTTGATTGTTGAGATAGCTAGGTCTATGTTGAATGAAAAAAAGTTACCTAACTATCTATGGGCAGAGAGTTTCTACTACCACCTATTTCATAAACAGGTTGCCATCTAAATCCCTTGATGGAATGACACCCTATGAAGCATGGCATGGTAAGAGACCCTCACTAGACCATTGCAAGATATTTGGATGTGTAGCATATGTACATGTTCCTTCTCAGATAAGAGGTAAGCTAGACCCTAAGGCTGAGAAGTGCATCTTTATTGGATATGATCTAAATCAGAAAGGATATAGGTTTTATAACCCCTCCAATAAGGGATTCATGGTTAGTAGAGATGTTCTATTTGATGAAAATGATTCTTGGTATGAAAATGAATGCAGGAAGTTTAAACTACCCTATGACTTGGAAGAGGAGTTTCCAAGTCTTGCAAAGGAGGAACCTACTCAGAATGAAGACTCAACTTCAGATGATGAAGACACTATCAACCTTGAAGAGTTCAAGGCATGGAAGTCCAAAGGCAAAGTCAAGATGACGAAGCTTGAAGACATACCTGAATCTTCAAATCAGTCAATCAGAAGATCACAAAGAGAGAGCAAAAAACCTATCAGATATGGGTAGGATACATCTCTTGTTACTAAACACTCTGTTTATCTTGCCAAAGATTTGTCAATTGAAGAACCAAGATCATATGAAGAAGCCATAACCAAGACAGAATGGAAAGAAGCTATGGATGAGGAGATTGAAGCACTCAAGGAAAGTGATACATGGGAGTTAGTACCAAAGAAGGACTCCATGAAGGTAATAGGATCCATATGGATCTATAAACTTAAAAGAAATTTTGATGGGTCAATTAATAGGTACAAAGCCAGATTGGTAGCCAAGGGTTTTGCACAAACCCAAGGGATTGATTATGAAGAGACATTCTCACCTGTGGCCAAGATTCCAACCATCAGAGTGTTGGTGAGTGTAGCTACATCAAAAAACTGGAACATGTACCAATTGGATGTCAAGAATGCTTTCTTGAATGGATGGATTTCAAAGGAGGTATATATGTCACAACCTCTTGGCTATGAGGACCCTAAGAAGGTAACATATGTTTGCAAATTAACAAAGGCTTTATATGGATTAAAGCAAGCACCTAGGGCATGGAATTACTGATTAACTACATACCTCCAAGACCAAGGTTTTGTCATGAGCAAGGCAGAAACTTCTCTATTAATCAAGAGAAGTAATTCAGAGGTAATATACCTTTATGTTTACGTTGATGACATCATACTTACAGGTAATGATGTTAATGGAATCAGACAAATCAAAAGCCAGATGATGAAGGAGTTCAAGATTAATGATCTTGGTCTACTAAAGTATTTTCTTGGGCTTGAGTTAGTTTATACTACCAAAATATACATTACTTAGAAAAAGTACATACAGGACATGTTGAAGAAGTTTCACTTGCAGGAGGCCAAAGTTGCAAGTACTCCAATGGAAGTAAACCTCAAACTAGGTGCCAATGAAGGTGATGAAGTTAATGATATTACAGGTTATCAAAGCATGGTTGGTAGCTTGAATTATGCTACCTTAACAAGGATAGACATTGCATATGGAGTTAGTGTGCTAAGTCAGTTTATGCACAAGCCAAGAGCACCTCACTTGGAGGCTGCTAAAAGAATATTAAAGTATCTTAAGGGTACACAACATCATGGGTTGTATTTCCCTTACACTTCTGACATTGATGTCAAGATCTACTCAGATGCAGATTGGGCAGGATGCAAGCAGAATTGGGTTTATATACTAGGTCACCAATAATCTTTGGGGATAATACAAGCTCACTTCACCTTGCAGCTAATCCTATCTACCATGCTAGGACCAAACATATAGAGGTCCATTACCATTATGTGAGAGAGAAGCTATTAAGCAAGGACATTCAACTAACCTATGTATCAACCAACATGCAATGTGCAGATTTGTTGACTAAAGCTTTGGATGGAACCAAACTTTGTAGGTTCAAAGTAATGATTGGATTGCAGGATATACATGAAGATTGCAGATGAAGACCAAGCCAAAATGTTTGGCTTGAGGGGGATCTGTTGGTGTAATTCACAAGCCTACGCATTTGGCTTGATGGATACATTGAAGTCCATACACATATGGAGAAGCATAGGAACTATTGCTAGTGGTTTATTACCACTTTATCTCTTTGTAAAAGTCAAATTGACTTGGAATCTTTGTAAACACCTACCAAAATGATTCGTGGAAAAAGTTAGCTTTTGATTGAAGAAATATCTCCTAAGATATAGGAGCTTAATCATAGGGAGCCAAAAGTTTGAATTTGAATTCAAATTTTTTACTCACTCTTTATAAAAGTAGTCATGAAAAAGTCGCGGTTAGAACTCATCACTCCCGAGCCTCTCATTACTGATTCCGAGTGTGTGTGAGGGCTACACTCTATCCCACACCTATCTACACCATGATGACATTCATGCCAATGGTATTGTATACAATTGTTCATTAATACATACATTCTCATTGTTCATTTCTGAGTTCTCTGTCATACTACTTGAAAGTCTGTCAACTTGTGAAGAGCATATCTCCGTCATTTCTCCACCAAATTCAAAGATCTAAAGCTTGTTGGAACCAGCGCGACCTTATCTACATGCTATCAAAGTTTTAAGAGATTCTATTCAGTCATTGCAGAGAAAAACTCGTCGAGGTGATCACTGGTCATAGTCTGCTACATTCCTAAAAAATCGAGGGTAAAGGTTTACTTGCTAAATTGATTTCTCTTAGCATAGTTAATATTTTTACATCATTCCACATGGAATAGTTAGATTACTAAGATAATTAGATACCCCTAAAAGGAATTTTTTCAATTCCTACTGTGCTGGTCATACTGAGCAAAAGATCCAGCAAGTGTCAAGACATAAATAGAAGGTTTTCTTGAGATTTTGAATTTCAAAGTTATCTGTTTTGATTCAATCATTACACACATCATTTCCAAAGTACACAGACCATTTTATGGTATCATTGGAGAGCTAAGGAGGTCTACTTATCAAGTCTCAAGCATCAAAGGGCTGGTACAAAGCAAGTTTTGGCAGTACCTACTCAATCTCTTGGAGTGTCCATCCATCTTTCTCAACAGTGGTATCAGAGCAAACTAAGGTAAAATGGGAGATGGTTTTCCTACATTTATTGATAAATTAGACAGGAACAACTATTAGGCATGGTCTCTAAGGATGAAGACCTATCTACAAGGAAGAAGTCTTTATGGATACATCTCAGGAGATGAGGAATTTCCCTTATTCAAAACAAGAGGATTACCAGCAAAGGAAGAACATGAAAATCTCAACACATGGTGTGCTAAGGATGTATTCGCAAGGTCTTATTTACTCAACTCCATCTCTGATTTTCTTTTGCCACACATTAGGAACTGTAAGACATCCCAAGAGACTTGGGAAACCTTGTCATCTTATTTTTCTTCCAACACAAGGGCTAGGAAAAATCAGTTGTGGATTGAATTCACCACATTAAGGAAACAACCTAAGCAAGTTGTTTCAGAGTTTGTGACCAAGATTAAAGATATAGTAGATCAGTTAGCAAGCATAGGAGAAGAGTTTGAAGAAGAGCAGATTGTAAGGCAAGTGATCAATGGGATCAAGGCTGATGACAAATGGGAAAGCTTCACCACTGCCATGGACCTTTACATGGACATGCAAATTCCAGATCTTACAACCCTCATGGGACAATTGTTCACTCATGAAGCAAAGCTCAACAACAAGAATGGAGACACATCCAAAGGTAATAACTCTTTCGCGCTATATACAGATAAAAAGTCTAAAGATAAACGCAAGAGCAAGAAGGTGGAAGATGAAGGCTCTACCTCGCAAGCCAACTATGCAGGGAGAGGTAGATCATCAAGAGGAAGGGGCAGAGGAGGTAAGCAAGGTAGGGGGAGATCCTATAACTCCTCACCATGCAACATTTGTGGTTTATCAAATCATACTACAGATGAGTGTTTCAGGAATTACAAAAATCAGAGAGGAAGAGGATACCAAAGAGGTGGATACTCACAGTCAAGAGGTAGATTCAACCATCACCAAGGTTACAACAACAATTACAAACAACAATTACAACAATAGCTACAATGGCAACTACCAAGGAGGTTTCAAATCCAGAAAGGACTACAACAACTATACAGAGGAGCAAGATGACTCTCTTTTGATCATGAACACGACTTCAAAATCTGGTACAAATGATGAGCACCTATTCTACATTGACTCAGGATGCTCAAATTATGTGGCTGGCACTATAGCACTACTCTCTGATCTTGAGGAACCAAAAGGTAAGCATCAAGTACAAACATGTGATGATACCAAACATTCTGTAGTTAAAGTTGGAAATGTTAAGACTTGTGATGGAAATCAGAACTTGTTGAGTAGGGTACTATATGTACCAACCATTACCAAAAATCTGATGAGTGTTGGACAGATTGTGGAGAAAGGTTTTGTAGGTTAGATTCAACCAATATGGAGCATTTGTGGAGCTTACTAAGCTAATTAGATACCCCTAAAAGGAATTTTTTCAATTCCTACTGTGCTGGTCATACTGAGCAAAAGATCCAGTAGGTGTCAAGACATAAATAGAAGGTTTTCTTGAGATTTTGAATTTCAAAGTTATGTGTTTTTATTTAATCATTACACACATCATTTCCAAAGTACATAGACCATTTTATGGTGTCATTGGAGAGCTAAGGAGGTCCACTTATCAAGTTTGAAGCATCAGAGGGCTGGTACAAAGTAAGTTTTGGCAGTACCTACTCAATCTCTTGGAGTGTCCATCCATCTTTCTCAATAGGCTGTTGGGAAGGAGATTCAGAAAATACATAGAAAGATGTCAGAGTTACCCACACTGGCCAAGAAGTGGCATTATTTTTGGATGGCTTGTGAAGTATCAAATTGAGATTCTATGTCTATTTAAAAGAGCCTAGAACCATAGATCACTTCATTTGGATGTGCATATACATTGAGGATAACCTACATGATGAGCTAGAACTTTCAAAGGTATACAAAGATTCAGAAAGTTCTACAAGTTTCACTTCAAAACCATCCACTTCCATTGATGAACTGGCACAACAAGTAGCTCAGAAATTAGGAGTTTCAAGTAAGCATACACCTAGAATGGTCTCAGTAAAATGATGTTATACTTGTGGAGGAGACCACATGGCTTATGTTTGCCCAATGATGGCTCAAAACCAAGGAAACCCTAATGCTCCATACTGCACTATTGAGAGAAAATACACAAACCACATGGCTCAAGATTGTCCATACAATAGGGAGGCTATCAAACAAAATTATCAGTAACTTACCAACAAGTTAGGTATCAAAATCAATACCAACAGCCATATTATAGGCCACAACAACAATTTCAACATCAATACCAACAACAAAACCAAGCACCATATAGGCCACAACTGGTCCTAGGAAACCAACCTCCACCTCCTGCTAATGTAAGTCTAGTTAAATATGCAATGGCAGAAGAGAACCCTAATAGAGCATTGGTGTTGTTAACGCCTTTGGTCTCAAAAAATGACCATCAGGTTCAAAGTTCTAACTAACCCCATGAAGATAGTCCACAAGCTTATTACATAGAGTGACATGAGCATAGTGAGATTTATCCATATCAATACGAGACACCATGTACGGAACCAAATTGGGAGCCACAATACTCCAATGTCATGTATATGAATCCTCGGCCCCAATTGAGACAAATGAGATCACAAGCCCTAGAGGACCATGTTTTAGATGTCAAGGCGACCATTTCATTCGTGAATGTCCCTACTCACCGGCTCGGAGACAAGGACAAAACATCACAATACAAGGCTTTTGTCGTGACTACAACAAAGAACATCTTCTAAGAGATTGTCCTAGGAACCCCTCTAGAGCACCCAAGGTTACACCCATTAATGTGGTAGGCTTAGTGGTGGATTCAAGTTTAGGTAGTGATAACATGGCTCCTAGACAAGCAATTACTAGGGCTCAAGCCTTACAACAAGCGAAACCAATTGAACAATCAGAGTCAAGTGAATTAGGAGAGCCTAGTAAGAAGAAAACAAGAACTTGGAAGGATACCAGAGAGAAAGCCAATTGTAAGTGGGCTAGAAAGTTATCAAAACTAGAGGAAAGCCTAAGAAACGTAGAAACAAAGATTGCAGACATTGCATCTCAAAACCCCTCACATGCCAAAAACCCATCCACTTCACTTCATCCCACCCCACCACTTATTGTAAATAAACCACAACCAGGGTCTGTTCTTGCAAATCCAACCCTATAGGAATTGGACATGATGTTCAAGGCCTACCAGGCTCGACTTCAAGAAGGGCCGATGGCTGCAAACCTAGAAAAGAGTTACCTTAGAGCAAATTTAGAGATTCAACAAACAAAAATGTGCATAAAAATGGTAGAACTAGCTCAAGCTATGCTCAAGGCTACTCAATTTTCAATCAAACAAATTCTATCAAACCAAGTTTGCATTTCCAGGGCTTACTAGACAGACTAGATCAATTGGTAAAGAAGGTGCACGTTTCTTTACCTCCACAGGCACAACCAACTATTGAAAGAGAAAACTCACCACCAACAATAGCTTATGTTCTTGACTCCATAGATGATGGAACACCTTTTTCAATTCAGCAGTACTCCCAAGAGTTCTTGCAGGAAATACAAGAAGAGAAATGGCAAGGAGAAGGGTAATCCCCCTCCTATTCCTAAAATTGATGATCTTCACGATCAATTTCCCCAAGACATTCCATTTATTTACGGAGAACAAGCGGAGAAACAAGAGGATGAAAGACTGGATTTTGAGTCTAATTCTTTACAAGAATTGCCATAATTCATAGGAATCTAAATCTCTTTAGATCAAAGCTCTCACAATACTGATAAGAAATGAAGACTCCGTGATACCAAGAAACACTAAAGGTGTGAAGAACACTAAGGTTCAATGTCATCTCACCTTAGAAGAGCTGCTCATAGTTAAGCCTGAGTTATGGAAACATGTGGCGAATCAGGTTGTAGAACTTGATTCCAATATGTCAAAAGTAGGATCTAAGCAAAAAGTGTTGGAGTTAGATGTCTGTGGAAGCACATGAACAACACAAGGAAGAAGAAGAAGCTTGGAGCACAACACACAAGACTGAGTGTATTACTAGAGAATGTACAAAGGTAAGTAGCCCGTTAGGGCAATAGGCATATATACAAGCCGAGGGAAAAAAACCTCCTAAAGAGGGAAGAAATTACCCCAGCGGTCCTAGAGTGTTCACATAAATCACTACCTAAATATATCAACAAATCCCCCCTGGGAGTGATGCGGTGAGCAACGAGCTTGCACTCATGTATAAGGAAGTGCCAAGCTATGTGGAAATCACTCCACAAAAGGAAGAAAGCCCAAAGCTTTGCAGAAGACTTCAAACTTCTCCCTAGGCAGAGCCTTCGGGAAAAGGTCTGCAATGTTCTCTTGCGTGGGCACATATGCCACGCTAATCTCCCCAGCAGAGAACCTCTCCCTGACATAATGATAATGTACCTCAATGTGCTTAGTGCGAGCATGGAACACAAGGTTCCTCGCAACTGCCAATGCACTCTCACTGTCAGTGAAGATGGTGGTGGCAGAAGCCTGACCAACACCCAAATCAGCCATAAGGAGTCTGAGCCACACACACTCAACAGTCATTGTGAAAGCTTTCATATACTCAACCTCACAACTGGAAGTGGCCTCAATAGGATGCTTCTTGCTCAGCCAAGATATTCACGAGCTTCCAAGCATGAAGCAAAAACCACTAGTGGACACACGAGTGTCATAGCAACCAGCCAAATCACAATCAGAAGAAGCTTGCAAATCTGGCGGTAGTGATCCCCCTTTGGGATAAAACAATCCAAGTAGTCGGGTACCTCTCAAGTAGCAGAAGATGCATTTAACTGCCTGCCAATGCTTGACACCTGTGCAATGCATAAACCTGCTCATCTGTGAGACAAAAAACTGAATATTTGGACGAGTAATGCATAAGTAAATCAAGCATCCAACAGCTTGCTGATAGAGAACAACATCAAATGCATCTCCAGCATCATGAAGACTCAATCGTAAACGTTTCTCCATAGGAGTGGCAATAGTTATACAGTCTTAAAGGCCAAATTGCTGCAATAATGTGTCAATATATTTTGTTTGATACAAAGCCATTCCACCATCAACGTGCATAAACTGAATGCCCAAACAATGATGCAAATGCCCCAAATTAGACATCTCAAATGAGGCATGCCAATCAACCTTAAAATCAGCAATATTCCTCTCATGAGGACCAATGAGCAGCATGCCATCAACATAAACTGCAATGATCAGAAGTAGAGCATTAGCACGCTTAACATATAAGGTGCTTTTAGTTGGACTCTTCTAAAAACCATGTGCACTCAGATAGGCATGTATCTTTTCATACCAAGCACGCGGTGCTTGCTTTAAACCATATAATGCCTTCTTTAACTTGCACACTCTTGGTTTTCATGCCCTTTCTGCACAAAGACATGGGGTTGAAAAACATACACTTCTTCATGCAAATCACCATTCAGAAATGTGGTTTTAATGTCCAACTAATGTACATTCCAAGCCGTATGAGCTGCAAGTGCACATATGCTATGAACAATAGTCATTCGGCAAGTAGGTGCAAAGGTCTCATCAAAATCAATGCCTCTTTCCTGTGCATAACCCTTTGCAACAAGCCTAGCCTTATACTTGTCAATTGTTCCATCAGGATTATGCTTCAGCTTGTATACCCACGTTGTGCCAATGGCTTTCTTGCCAGGAGGCAAGTCACATAAAGACCAAGTACCATTTTTCATTATAGCATCATATTCAGATTGCATAGCAGCCATCCAATTTTTTGCATTTTGTGCTTCATCAAAAGAAATAGGTTCATTCTCATCGTAGAGGCTAGATGCAGCCATAGCATAGCAATCTGATGCAAAAGAGGCACTATGAGAGCTTGATCGAGTATGATATGATAGAGGTGCACCTAATTTGCTATGACATAAAATCTGCACGAGCCATTTTGGCATAGCTTTTGCCTGCTCAATATCGGCTCTCTCATCAACAAGTGCATCATGTAAATCTCCATCAGAAATGGAATGATCTACATCATCACATGAAACCTGCAAAGGCTAAGAGGTTGCCTCATTAGGACCACCACTAGGTTGTCCACCTGTAAAGGGAGGCAGCAAAGTATCATACATGTCCTTAGAGCTAACACATGTCTTCTTAGTACATGAAAGCAATGGCTGAATAGCATCTTCCACAAAAACAACATCACGGCTAACCAAAATGTGTTTAGTCTGTGGATGATATCTTGGAGTTAGACGTCTGCGTAAGCACGCGTAGAGCACAAGGAAGAAGAAGAAGCTTGGAGCACAACACACAATACTGAATGTATTACTAGAGAATATACAAAGATATGTAGCCCATTAGGGCAATAGGCGTATATACAAGCCGGGGGAAAAAAACCTCCTAAAGAGGGAAAAAAGTGCCCGGGTGGTCCTAGTGTGTTCACACACATCACTACCTAAATATATCAACAAATCGCCCCTAGGAGTGATGCGGTGAACAAGGAGCTGGCACTCATGTATAAGGAAGTGCCAAGCTATGTGGAAATCACTGCACAAAAGGAAGTAAGCCCAAAGCTTTGCGGAAAGCTTCAAACTTTTCCCTAGGCAGAGCCTTCGTGAAAAGTTCTGCAATGTTCTCTTGCATGGGCACATATGCCAAGCTGATCTCCCCAGCAGAGAACCTCTCCTTGACATAGTGATAATGCACCTCAATGTGCTTAGTGCAAGCATGGAGCACAGGGTTCCTCGCAACTGCCAATGCGCTCTCACTGTGAGTGAAGATGGTGGTGGCAAAAGTCTGACCAACACCAAAATCAGCCATAAGGCGTCTGAGCCACACACGTCACTGTGAAAGCTGCCCTATACTCAGCCTCACAACTGGAATTGGCCACAATAGGCTGCTTCTTGCTCAACCAAGATATACATGAGCTACCAAGCATGAAGCAAAAGCCACTAGTGGATACACGAGTGTCATAGCAATCAACCCAATTAGAGTCAGAAAAAGCATGCAAATCTAGCGGTAGTGATCCCCCCTTGGGATAAAACAACCCAAGTAGTCGAGTACCACTCAAGTAACGAAAGATGCGCTTAACCGCCTGCCAATGCTTGACTCCTGGGTAATGCATAAACTTGCTCATCTGTGAGACAACAAACTGAATATCTGGCTAAGTAATGCATAAGTAAATCAAGCGTCCAATAGACTACTGATAGAGAACAACATCAAATGCATCTCCATGAAGACTCAATCGTAAACCTGTCTTCATAGGAGTGGCAATAGGCTTAGAGTCTTCAAGGCCAAAATGCTGCAATAATGTGTCAATATATTTTGTTTGACACAAGGCCATTCCACGATCAACTTGCATAAACTGAATGCCCAAATATTGATGCAAATGCCCCAAATCAGACATTTCAAATGAGGCATGCAAATCAGCCTTAAAATCAGCAATATGCTTCTCAATAGGACCAGTGAGCAGCATGTCGTCAACATAGAAAACAATGATCAGAAGCACATCATTAGCATGCTTAACATATAAGGTGCTTTTAGTTGGACTGTTCTCAAAACCATGTGCAATCAGATAGGCATGTATCTTCTCATACCAAGCACGTGGTGCTTGCTTTAAACCATATAATGCCTTCTCTAACCTGTACACCTGGTCTTCATGCCCTTTCTGCACAAAGCCACGGGGCTGAAAAACATACACTTCTTCATGCAAGTCACCATTCAGAAATGTTGTTTTAATGTCCAACTGATGTACATTCCAACCATGATGAGCTACAAGTGCACAAATGCTCCGAACAGTAGTCATACGACATGTAAGTGCAAAGGTCTCATCAAAATCAATGCCTCTTTCTTGTGCATAACCCTTTTCAACAAGCCTAGCCTTATACCTGTCAATTATACCATCCGATCTACACTTCAGCTTGTATACCCACTTAGTGCCAATGGCCTTCTTGCAAGGAGGCAAGCCACATAAAGACCAAGTACCATTCTTCATTATAGCATCATATTCAGATTGCATAGTAGCCATCCAATTTTCTGAATTTTGTGCTTCATCAAATGAAAGAGGCTCATTCTCATCATAGAGACTAGATGCAGCCATAGCATAGCAATCTGATGCAAAAGAGGCACTATGAGAGCCTGCACGAGTACAATATGACAGAGGTCATCTAATTTGCTATCACATAAGGTCTGCACCAGCCATTTTGGCATAGTTATTGCCTGCTCAATATCAGCTCTCTCATCAATAAGTGCATCATGTACATCTGCATCAAAAATGGAATTATCTGCATCATCACATCAAACCTACAAAGGCTAAGAAGTTGCCTCATTAGGACCAACACTAGACTGTCCACCTGTAAAAAGAGGCAGCAAAGTATCATACATGTCTTTGGAGCTAACAGATGTCTTCTTAGTACATGAAAGCAATGGTTGAATATCATCTTCCACAAAAACAACATCACGGCTAACCAGAATGCGTTTAGTCTATGGATGATACAGACGATAGTCTTTACTTTCAGAACTGTACCCAACAAAAATACATTTTATTGCTTTATCATCCAATTTTCTGCGATGTTGTTCGGGCACTAATGCATATGCCAAACAACCAAAAACATGCAGATGAGCAACAGATGGTTTGTGATCATGCCAAGCCTCATATGGAGTGATAGACTGTAGTGCTTTAGTGGGACACGTGTTCAGTACATATGTTGCACACATGACAGCCTCAAGCCAGAAACTATGTGGTAGAGTCTGACAATTGACCATACACCTCGCCATCTCCATGAGTGCCCTGTTCTTCCATTCCCCAAATACATTCTATTGAGGTGTATATGGCACTGTACACTGGTGCTTTATCCCACGTTCAGCCAGAAATGCATTAAAATCAGAAGACATATATTCCCCCCCTCGATTAGAATGGAGGGTGCCAATTTTACATGCTGACAGATTTTCAGCTAAAATCAAAAACTGTTTGAAGCACATGAACACTTCAGACTTTGCCTTCAATGGATATACCCATGCATGCCTCGAAAAATCATCAATGAAAGTCACAAAGTAAAGATAATTCCCAAAAGAAGGTGTCTGCATAGGACCATAGACATCACTATGTACAAGCTACAATTTCTAAGTAGCCCGAACTGAATCATCTTTTGGAAAGGACGAATGCTGCATTTTTCCCAAAATACAGCCTTCACAAACATGTTTTCTAGGTGCCTCAAGTTTGGGCAAAGAGGACACCATTTCAGATTTCTGTAGGCATAGCAAACTAGCATAATTCAGATGACCAAAGCATGCATGCCAAAGCTTTCCATCTGACATAGCTTGAGAATCATTTATTGCACATGCCAAATCATTTACAGATCTTTCATAGTCTATGAGCTTATACAGCACACGACATAAAATGCCAAAAGCAATAATTACATTGCCATTTGACAGATCATGAATTGTACACCTGTCATCAACAAATTTCACAACCAAGCCAATATTCGCTAATGTAGAAGTTGATAACAGGTTCTTCCTGATCCTTGGCACAAATAAAGCATCTGACAAAGTGAAAGAACTACCATCAGCGGTAGTCAAAATGATCTTACCAACTCCCATAACAGGATAAGAGGAGTTGTTGGCACATGTAACAGTATTCCCTATAGGGGCAGGCTTGAGTGAAGAAAAGAAACAATGCTACGAGGTAATATGTTTGGTCTCCCGACTATCAAAAAACCAAACATCTGAGTCTACTGCACACATGCACTACTCATGAGAAGATGCGTCAAAACTATAGACAGTAGTAAACACCCATTCTTCTTCCTGCACTCTGCTCTGTTTTTGGTGTAGAGGCCTCTGCAATAACCATTCCAACCTCTTTCTTCTTTGCCTCTTTAGCAGCCAGTTTTGGAGAGTTCTTTATGATATGATCATTCCCTTTATAGTACTTACAAAACAATTTTTTCTTTTCTGATTTTTACTCATCTTTATCTTGGTTCTTCGATTGTGCAGCATTTGCAGATTTCTGCTTACTAGTTGAAGAGCTCCATTTTCCTTTGCCCTTCTGACTAGCCAAGAAAGCTTGATCTGCAACTCGCATAATGGACCTGTTCTGCCTGGATTGATCTTCCTGCAACAGAAGAGAGACTAACTCCTCAAATGCTAAAGCCTTCGGATTGCCTTTCATCATCAATCGAAGAGTAGAAGCAAGACTCTCATATGAATTAGGAAGACCATTCAGAACGGTCTGCACAAGTGAGCTATCTGGTATAACCTCATCAGCAGAAATCAATTGTTCCTTCAAGTCTTTGATCTTCGTTAGGAAACTCTCCATTGAATCTCCTTCATTAATGTGCTCACTCTCCAACTATTTTCGGAGGTAAGCAACACGAGCCTCATTCCTAGTTTGGTACAATGTGGTAAGTGTATCCCAAGCATCCTTAGCTTTTCTACAAGAGCGTATGTGAGGAATGATGGAACCTTTGACAGACAAAGCTATCAATGCATGTGCCTGAGCATCTCTGCCATCCCAACGAATCTGCTCTATAGTAGGTGCAGCAAAAACCGCAGCATGAACATGAATATGCAGAATATCATCATCTTCGACACCTTCTGCATCAGCTTCAATACCTGCAGTTATAACAGTTGCAAGTGTTATAGGACGTTTTTCAACACCCTGCACAATGTTCCATAGTCCTTTTGCACCCAACACATGTCGCATCATATAAGCCCATAATGGGTAGTTGGTACCATCCAACTTATCCTCAACAACCAACATACGGAATACATCACTACTTTCAGCCATGATCGGTGACTAAAATACCTTGATGTAGAAAATTGATTGTATCTCAAAAAGTTGAAGAGAACTACCCATACGAGTTCTGCTAAACCTGTAGCAGACTCTGAGATGCTTATATTGGCAAACAGAAATTGGTATATACCTTTGGCACAAAAAGATGATATAGCTTGCACACACACTGTGATAGTGTGTTCGGAGGCTGAAACGAGCTGAGATTGCAATTTTGGAACCACATAGCGAAGCTATTTTGATCTCAAAAACATGCTGAGTATGCTCACCAAAATTCATGCGATTCTGAGACTACAACCGAACGAGTGTCGATGGCACCCTAGATGAAGCGATGACCTGCTCTGATACCAATTGTTGGAGTTAGACATCTGTGGAAGCACGTGAACAGCACAAGGAAGAAGAAGAAGCTTGGAGCACAACACACAATACTGAATGTATTACTAGAGAATGTACAAAGATAAGAAGCCCATTAGGGCAATAGGCATATATACAAGCCGGGGGCAAAAACCCTCCAAAAGAGGCTGTGCTAGTGTGTTCACACACATCACTACCTAAATATATCAACATGATACAAATGATAGCCTTTACTTTCAGAACTGTACCCAACAAAAATACATTTTACTACTTTATCATCCAACTTTTTGCAATGTTGTTCATCCAGTAATGCATATGCCAAACAACCAAAAACATGTAGATGAGCAACAGATGGCTTGCGATCATGCCAAGCTTCATTTGGAGTGATAGACTACAGTGCTTTAGTGGGACACTTATTTAGTACATATGTTGCACACATAACAGCCTCAAGCTAGAAACTATGTGATAAGACCTGGCTCTTGACCATACACCTCGCGATCTCCATGAGTGACATGTTCTTTTGTTTAGCAACTCCATTCTGTTGAGGTGTATACAACATTGTGCACTGGTGATTTATCCCATGTTTAGCCAGAAATGCATTAAACTCAGAAGACATATACTCCCCCCCTCGATCAAAACGAAGGGTGCCCATTTTACATGCTGACAGATTTTCAGCCAAAACAAAAACCTATTTGAAGCACATAAACACTTCGGACTTTGCTTTGAGTGGATATACCCATGCAAGACTGGAAAAATCATCAATAAAAGTCACGAAGTAAAGATAATTTCGAACGGAGGGTGTCTGCAGAGAGTAACTATGACTATTCTGAGTAACTATGACAGAGAGACCATAGATGCAAAATATTGATGTATTTGTAGTAGAAGACAATGTTGTACAAGATCATAGGCATGATAATCAATGCCTAATGATAATGAGTAGTGTAGGCTATGATATGAGCCTCACTCTCTTACAAAGTAATCAGCAAGAAGTGAGAAAAGGTGATCTCTATAGCGTGAGTTTTTCAAACTATCTTTTATAGATGGGTTGTTTGAATTTGAATTTGAATTATCCATTGGCTCTCACTAAAAGTGATCCTCTAATCTAGGAGATATTCTCTCAAGTAGAGTCATGACTTTTCCAACTAACAAATTCCATGAGTTAAGTGGTGTTCACAAGTATTCTTTCAAGTCAACTTGACTTTTACGAATGGTAAAAGATAAAAGCTTCCTAGCAATGGTTTCCATAAACTTTAGCCAAATGTGTAGGCTTGGTATTTGCACCAACAGCTCCGGACCCCCTCAAGCCAAACATTTTGGCTTGGTCTTCTTCTTCAATCTTCTTGAATGTCCTACAATCCAATCATAGACTTATTTAGTCAATAAGTCTGCACATTGCATGTTAGTTGTTACATATGCCAATTGAATTTCCTTGCTCAATAGCTTCTCTCTCACATAATGATAGTGGACCTCTATATGCTTGGTCCTGGCATGATAAATAGGATTTGCTACAAGATATAGTGAGCTTGTATTCTCTCCAAAAATCATTGGAGATGTAGTATGCAAACCCAAATTTGTATATAACAATCTGATCCATATGGCCTCTTGAGTAGCATTGGCCAATTCTCTATACTCTGCCTCTGTAGAAGATAAAGCAACAGTAGGTTGCTTCTTTCAAGACCATGATATAGGTTTATCACCTGCAAAAGATAGGTAACCTGAGGTACTCCTTCTATCATCTTTGCAACCTGCCCAATCTGCATCTAAATATATCTTGATGTCCAAGTCTAAGGTATAAGGAAAGTATAGTCCTTGATTTTGAGTGCCCTTAAGGTACTTCAAAATCCTCTTGGCAGCTTCCAAGTGAGGTGCCCTAGGTTTATGCATAAACTAACTTAAAACACTTACTCCATAAGCAATATCAATCCTTGCCAATGTAGCATAGTTCAAGCTTCCCACTATGCTTTGGTAACCTGCAATATTCTCAAGCACATCACCTTCATGAGCACTTAATTTTTTGTTTACGTCCATTGGAGTGCTTGCTACTTTGGCATCTTGCAACTAAAACTTCTTTAACATGTCCTGCATATACTTTCTCTGAGTAATGTAAATTCCAGAGTTACTATAGACTAACTCAAGTCCAAGAAAATACTTTAGTGATTGTAGGTCACAAATTTTGAACTCCTGCATCATTTGATTCTTAATCTGCTTGATGCCATTAGCATCATTACCTGTGAGTATGATATTATCAACATATACACATAGGTATATTACCTTTGAATTACTTCTCTTAACAAACAAAGAAGTATCTACTTTAATCATGATGAATCCTTGATCTTGAAGGTATGTAGTCAACCTATGGTTCCATGCCCTAGGTGCCTGCTTCAATCCATAAAGAGCTTTGTTCAATTTACACACATATGTTACCTTGCTTGGATCCTCATAGCCATTTAGAAATGAAATTTTTACATCCAATTGATACATGTTCCATTTCTTTGATAAAGACACACTTACCAATACCCTAATGGTTGGCATTTTTTCCACAGGTGAGAAGGTTTCTTCATAATCAACTCCTTGGGTTTGTGCAAAACCCTTAGCCACAAGTCTAGCTTTGTACCTGCTTATTGATCCATCAGAATTCCTCTTGATCTTATAGATCCATATAGAACCAATTACCTTCATAGAGTCCTTCTTTGGTACTAGCTCTCAAGTATCATTCTCCTTGAGTGCTTCAATTTCCTCATCCATAGCTTCCTTCCATTCTCTCTTGGACTTTGCCTCTTCATATGATGATGGATCTTCAAATTCCAAGTCTTTGCCAAGATAAACAGAATGCTTAGTAACTAAGGAAGTGTCATACCCATATCTGATTGGCTTCTTGCTCTCCCTTTGTGATCTTCTGATTGCTTGGTTGGATGATTCAAGTATATCTTCTAACTTCTTCATCTTGACTTTGCCTTTGGATTTCCATGCCTTGAATTCTTCTAAGTTGATGATGTCCTCATCATCTGAGTTAATGTCTTCAATCTGATGAGGCTCCTCCTTAGTGAGGCTTGGAAACTCCCCTTCCAAGTCATAAGGAGTTAGAAACTTCCTTTTGGAGATATCAAATTAGCTTAATGAGCTAATGATTCCAAGTGGAATCCCTTAAAATGATGCACTATACACAGAGCAATCAATTTAGCAACCAAATCAACACCCCCGATGTTTTAGGACTCTACAGAGTTTGACTAGTGGGTACTTAGATGCACTTTCTCCAAATTGGCTGAATGGATTATCTTCAAACGTTGTGTGCATGTACTGGAGTTGATTCTAATAAGCTATAGAACATTGAAAATGATGAAGAAATGACTGAGAGATTACCAGTACAAAATGACTATTCTGAGTAACTATGACAGAGAGACCATAGATGAAAAGTATTGATCTATTTGTATTAGAAGACAATGTTTTACAAGATCATAGGCATGATAATCAATGCCTAATGATAATGAATAGTGTGGGCTATGATGTGAGCCTCACTCTCTTACAAAGTAATCAGCAAGAAGTCGGAAAAGGTGATCTCTATACCGTGCATTTTTCAAACCATCTTTTAGATATGGATTGTTTGAATTTGAATTTGAATTCTCCATTGGCTCTCACTAAAAGTGATCCTCTAATCTAGACGATATTCTCTCAAGTAGAATTGTGACTTTTCCAACTAACAAATTCAACGCGTTTAGTGGTGATTACAAGTATTCTTCCAAGTCAAATTGACTTTTACAAATGGTAAAAGATAAAAGCTTCCTAGAAATGGTTTCAATAATCTTTATCCAAATGTGTAGGCTTGGTATTTGCACCAACATACTTATCCTCAATAGCCAACATACAGAATACATCACTACTTTCAGCCATGGCTGGTGACTAAAATACCTTGATGCAAAAAATTGACTGTATCTAAAAAAGTTGAACAAAACTACCTAGATGAATTTTGTTAAACCTATAGCAAACTTTGAGACGCTTATACTGGCTAATCAAAACTGGTATATACCTTTGGCACAAAAAGACAAAATAGCCTACAAAAGCATTGTGATAGTGCATTCTGAGGCCAAAACGAGCTCAAATTGCGATTTCGGCAAGACATAGTGAAGCTACTTTGACCTCTGAAACACAATGAGTATGCTCACCAAAATACATGCGAATTTGAGACTGCAACCGGGGAGGTGACGACGACACCCTAGATGAAGCGCTGACCTGCTCTGATACCAATTGTTGGAGTTAGAGGTCTGCAGAAGCACATGAAGAGCACAAGGAAGAAGAAGAAGCTTGGAGCACAACACACAAGACTGAATGTATTACTAGAGAATGTACAAAGATAAGTAGCTCGTTAGGGCAATAGGCATATATACAAGCAGAGGGAAAAAAACCTTCGAAAGAGGGAAAAAAGTGCTCCAACAGTCCTAGAGTGTTCACACACATCACTACCTATATATATCAACAAAAAGTCCTAGGGATACCTCTAGAAAAAATGGGAAACATGAGTGAAGGTGAAGAAGGTTATACTTATCTTCCAATCACCTACCAAGGTTACACAACCAAAGCTATCTTAGATTCAGGTGCTGGAGTTGTAATTGCAAACACCTCCTTGTGGAAGCAATGGGGCAAACCCACATTAATACCAACTAGAATGAAGCTTCAAATGGATGACGGCCATATTGAAAGAGCTCTAGGATTGCTAGAAGGGATATCTCTAACCACGTGGTGTAGAGTTTGAACACACCTTTGCTATATGTGGCTTTGGAAAAAATAACATCTATGAGATGATCTTAGGAAGACCCTTTGTATTGCAACTGCAAACAACACACTATATGGGAACCAAATCCTTGTACTTGCAGCACTTAGGGGTCACAACAAAGGGCAATTTGAAAGATTATACCTTCAGAGATGTACCAGCCCTACAGTGGAATCCTATCCACAAGGTGCAAGAAGATTCAATCTCTATGCATTATGTACTAAGTTCTTCTGATCCATCATGGATGCATGAAGATACTCACTTGTGGATGGGCAAGGTCATAGAGGAAGAGGAAAGATTCCTAAAAGCGAGAGAAGAAGGAACTTCTCAAGGAACCAGACCAGTAAGAGACCCAGCCTATACACCAATGATCTTTCTAGATGAGGAATTTGAGCCTCATGGTTGGGCAGAAATCTTAACCACCATGGACCTCATTGTCAATGAAGGATAGTGGAAACCTCATTGTGATGAGGAGGGTTATGATATCTCTTTGTTCATGTGTGAACCCTTGCTAGAGGAGTGTGACTCTAATGAGGTTATAGAAGAGAAAGAGAATGACGACAATCTACAGTCCATTGTGATGGATAGTTGCTTTGACTCAGAAGAGCACTATCTAGAAAATGTAGGAGTATTCACCCAAAAAGAAGAAGAATCTCTCACAAGAATTAAAACTATAAATCCAAAGGATGAAAGTGAAGGTAGTCAAAAGAAAAAGAAAACAAAAGTAGTGAAACAAGAAGAGGAGGAATCATTATTCGAAGTACCAGAGAATTTCAAGAAATATGAAATTGAAGACCGAAAAATTTTGGTATGAATACCTAAGAGAGAGGCCATCACAAGAGACGTATATGATAATAAAGAAAAGACCAAAAAAATTGTAGTAACCATTAAAGAGAACAAAGAGCGATGTACTTACATAGGAGAAGATCTAAGTGCAGAAGAAGAAATAGAGCGTATAGCGTTATTAGGGGAATATAGGGACGTGTTTGCATGGACCTATAGCAACCTGAAGGGGGTAGATCCGAGAATATGCTCTCATATGATTTCCAGGATAGTTGATGCCAAGCCCACCAAACATAAGCCCTACACATATAATGACACTTACATAGCAAAAATAAAAGAAGAAATTGACAGGCTGATTGAGGCTGGATTTATCTATGAGATTGAGCATACTAAATGGGTTTCCCCCATTGTAGTGGTTGTTGATGTATGAAACACCACAAGATATGAATTAATGTGACACTAGAACACCTCTATGGTCACCATTAACTCATTGCCACTCCAAACTTTGAGAAATGATAGCCTAAAGTGAGAACTTTGCTTCTACAGAAATTCCTAGTCACCGAAATGACATACCTTCAGTATTTTGCTAATTTCTCCTAGCTCAAGTATTATTTCTCCATGAAACTTTATAAGATGAAACTAGAAGAGTAGAGCTTTCCAACAAGCTATCATATGCATCAAACGGATCTCTAGAACTCAAGTTATGGCCTTCACAAGATGACCCTATATGACCTTCCCAAACTAGAAATTTTGCCTGTTTTAGTATTCTTGGGTGTCTAAAAATAAAAAATTTGATGCCTAGCATCGAATTTCAGTCAAGGTCGATGGCAGGCATCGACTTTGAGCTTTTTTAGGCCCTTTTTCTGCACCAGAAATACTCTCTTTTACACACACATGAAGAAGACCACTTGTATGTTAAAAGTCGATGTCGGGCATCCACTTTATGCTGAAACTCGATGCCAGGCATCGAGTTGCTCCACAAACTTCATGTTTTTAAAAGATTCAACAACAGTTAACACACAGAGAATGGAAATAATGACTTATCAGCCAAGATTTGATGCCAGGCATTGAATTGCTCAGAAAACTTGAACTTTTGAATTCATCACACAGTAGGCAAGCATGGAGATGATGGAGAGAGACTCATACACAGAACTTTACTCAGTTCTTTCTCATAGCTATGAAAACTCAGAAGTTTTATAGATGCTTTCTCACTCAGAGAAGCCCGACTATACTCAGTCGTATGAAATGAACTCCTTCTTCTACTTCTTCTCTCTCACTCTCTCTCCGCGTCAGTTGATACAAACTAACTTATATAGATTTTCGTATTCTCGTGATTTTAAAAAACTTCTAGAACTAAAGTGAACTAACTTTACAAATATGATACACTTGTGAATTTGTCCCTTCACATAGGCATGGTGTTTTCTTCCTAAGATTTGACCTTCAAATATATGTCCAATTAGTGAGTGTTTCTCCAACAGCTCCCCCTCAATCACTAATTGACATTCCCTGTTTCTTCATATCATCTTCTTTTCTTTTACTCCTGCCATGCTTTTGAATCTGCTGGTCTTCACACCATCCAAGCTCTTTGTCATTATGTCTGCTAACTGATCTTTAGTAGAAATGTACTCCACTTCAATCTCCTTCTCCATTACCTTTTCTCTAAGAAAATGATATTGTATCTCTATGTGCTTTGTCCTTGCATGAAATACTGGATTTGCTGCAAGATAAAGTGAACTCATATTATCTCCATGTATTGTAGGTGTACCTTGATCAATGCCTAAGCTCTTGAACAATGTCTGCATCCATATGACTTCCTTAGCTGCTTCCACAAGTCCTTTGTACTCTGCTTCAGTTGATGATAATGCTACTGTATGTTGTTTCTTTGAACACCAACTTACAAGCTTATCACCAATATATATCATGTAACCATGAGTTGATCTCCTGTCATCTTGATTACCTGCCCAGTCTGAGTCACTGTAAGCTCTCAACTTCAAATCTGATGTAAAAGGATAATATAATCCTTCCTTTATAGTTCCTTTGATATATCTGAGAACTCTTTGACCTGCAATCCAATGTGGGTCCTTTGGACAATGCATGAATTGTGACAAAACTCCCACTGCATAACTAAGATCAGGTCTTGTTAATGTAGCATAAATCAAACTACCCACAAGAGATTGATACTTCCTCATATCTTTGTAGTCTGCACCATCATATTTACTGAGCTTGTGATTAACTTCAAGTAGAGTTGAAGCTTCTCTGCAATTTTCCATATCAAACTTCTTCAACAAGTTCAGAAGATACCTTTCTTGTGACACATATATGCCATGATCTGTATAAGTAACTTCCATTCCAAGAAAGTATGATAACTTTCCTAGGTCACTGATCTTGAATTCTTTTTCAAGCAATCTCTTTACCTCCTTGATTCCTTCATCTGAAGTACCTGTGATTATAATGTCATCTACATAAATACAAATGTAGATTGTACCTTCCTCTGTTCTTCTGATAAGTAGACTTGGGTCTGCTTTTGAACTTTGATATCCAAGATCATTGAGATACTTCACCAGTCTATAGTTCCAAGCTCTTGGAGCTTGCTTCAATCCATACAATGCTCTTCTCAACCTGCAAACAAAATTTGGATACCTGGAATCTATAAACCCTTGAGGTTGTTCCATGTATACCTCATCTGATATGTATCCATTCAAGAATGCATTTTTTATATCCAATTGACTTAGAGTCCATCCTTTTGAAGCTGCAATAGCAATGATTGTCCTTATAGTTGACATCTTAGCTACGGGACTGAATGTCTCATCATAATCTATGCCATAGGTCTGGGCATAGCCTTTCACCACCAATCTAGCTTTGTATCTGGCTATACTTCCATCTGCAAGCTTCTTCACTTTATAAACCCATTTATTTCCAATTACTTTCTTACCATTTGGTTTAGGAACAAGTTCCCATGTCTTGTTCTCCTCCAGTGCATTGAACTCTTCCTTCATTGCTTCTTCCCATTGCTTCTTACCTTTAGCTTCATCATAGTTCTGAGGTTCTTCATCATCTTTGACCATATATGCATAGTTCTTCTGAGTTATGTAAGAAGTATCATAAGAATACCTTTCTGGTTGTCTTCTAGTCTTGCTTGACCTTCTTGGTTCACATTCTTCATATGTGTCTGGATACACTTCTTGATCAAATATAGGAGCTTCTTCATTCCTTCTTGTTAATCCACTTCTGGATGTACTTGCTTGCATATAGTCTTCATCTCTTTTTACCTGCACAATTGATTTTCCTTTCTCACATCTTCTTACCTCTTCTTCAAATTCTTCAGCTGTATGACTTTGATCTGCATACCAACTTTTCTGTTCATCAAATGTAACATCTCTAGAAACAAGAAAGTGTTTTGTTAGAGGATTCCACAACCTGTAACCCATCTGCTTTTCATCAGTGAAGGTATGTCATTTTAGTGACTAGAAGTTTTTGAAGAAGTAAAGCTCTCAATTTTGGCTATCATTTTTCAAAGTTTGGAGAAGCATTGAGTTAATGGTGACCATAGAGATTGTCTAGTGTCACATTAATTCATTTCTTGTGATGTTTTGTACATCAACATAACTCAATAGAAATACATCAAAGACATTCTTATCAAGTTCAAGATGGAGAATATAAATCTTGTGGGTGAACCTATGGAGGTAAACCCTAAGCTAGGTATCCATGAAGAGGAATTTATTGAAGATGTTATAGGATATCAAAGCTTGATAGGAAGTATGAACTATTGCACTTACCAAACTAGAGATCAATTATATTGTTAGTGTATTGAGTCAATTCATGCATACCAAGGAAACATATGGATGTAGTAAATAAGACACTCAAATAACTTAAAGGAAAAAAATGAAGGATTTTTTTCCTTTTATAGCTTTAATTTAGATAGATATATTTTCTAATGTAGGATACAAGGATTATAGGAAAGTTACATTTGGCTACCTACTATTTTCAAGTTCAAAATAAATTTCTTGATCATCAAATATGAAATCCTTAATTGCTTTCTCATATACATAAAATGAATAAAAAGGTTTGGTGGATGCAACCCAAGATGCAACATGAATCCAAGGTCTAGATTGAGCTTTCATACATGTCAAATCAACAAGTGTGCAGATATGATGAACAAAATCTTTAGATGGAGTGAAGCTTTGCAGTTTCAAACCAATGGTTGGTTCAAAAGAGATATCTAGAGATCTAAAACTCAAGAATCTTAGGTTGAGGAGATTTGTTGCTTCATGTTGCAAGCCTTAATGCTTTCCATAAGCAAAGCTTGCTTCATATGAAGCCTTAGTGTTTGCAATATAGAGGCTTTAAAGCTTGTATAATTTACACTAATTTAACCCACATGTTGAATATTTTTCCTATCCTACTTCGCATTGCTCTTTCGATGTGTAAAAGCCCTCAAACTATCAACGATTACTTAGATCACTAAGCTAGTATCCTTGAAAATCGTTTTGAGCAAGGACTTGATCATTACAGTTCAATGTGTAAAGATATTAATAGAACAAGATGATTGTCTGTGCATATTGTTAGTCTCCTAAAAAGTCAAGATTACACTCATGAGATCTTTATTGTATTTCTCATTGTCAAGGCATTAATAAATTGATATGTAACTCATGATAGCTAACTTCCCTTATCATTTGATGTTTTGAAAAACGTTTTAGCCCATTTTGTATCAAGTTGATATTTCTTGTAAACAAGTGAATCTTTTATCCCAAATTAGAAGGTTTTCTTCTCACTATCAATAGTTGCAAGTAATCTATCTTAACATAAGCTAATAAGGTAAAGTATTGATTTCTATGCTTCCTCAGAAATCGTACAAGGACCAATTATGATTCTAGACAAGAACTAGATCAAGAAAATTGTCATTCCACCTCATCTTCAAAGTCTCCCATCATGTCCAAACACTAGCACCCGTTCCATCTCCTATGATGTATGATCAATACTTTTCCATTATTTTCTGCCACCCCTTTGCCTTGTCTCCTTTTTCTTGTTGACCTCCCCATCAATGGATGTAAGCTCTCTATAGATGGAAACAAAACTCAAGCCCTCATCATTACTAACCATATTGTGGATATTACAAGGGCCATCTTTAATTGATTGCCAAAATCTATCCACATTCACCTATATAAGAGAGAGAGAGAGAGGGAGAGAGAGAGAGAGATTCAAATGCTAAACATAGTACATACATAAATAGAAGATTCAAACTTCAAATTTACATTAAAAATAGTAAAATACATACATACTTACTTTTTATGCACTCCCCACATGAGTAATAGCATACAATATTTTTAAGGTCGATATCTCAATTTTTCCATATGTTGGATGCTAAGTCTATTCCTCAGTTTTGTATGGATGATGAAATCGGCACTAAAAACTCCTCTCATAAGCACTTGAGGATCAATCTTGGGATACAAATCTTAAAGCATATGATTGAAGAATACAAAATGCAAACCTAAAATGATCTACCAAAAAAGAGGTTTGATCAAGGAGTCTTGTATCCAACATGTAAGAGAAATGGAACCAGAGTTTTGGTTATCATCATTGTAACATCCAAACTTATTCCAACATGTTACTATGCATCTCAAATAGAAGCACCCTTTTCATGTATAAAAGATAGTCCAATAGAAGCTTCATATCATGAAAAATGCTTGAGGATTCGTATGCTATGTTTAATAAACATAAAATCCATGCATGGTTGATGCATCCAAGCCATCTCTATGATGTCACTTTAAAATTACAACTACTCATAATAGGTCAAAAATTAAAATAAGGAACGGTAAACAATAAAATAAGTATGTTACATAAATAGATGACATCACATAGATTATAGTAAAATGTATATACATGTATGATACTATATAAATGATAATACATGTATTGCACATTTCCAAATACGCATAAACATAGATTCTATATATATATATATATATATATATATATATATATATATATATATATATATATATATATATATATATATATATATATATATATGTATATATATATATATATATATATATATATATATATATATATATATATATATATGTATATATATATATATATATATATATATATATATATATATATATATATATATATATATATATATATATATATATATATATATATATTATAAATTACATATATAAATTATACATAATACATACATACATTATTAAACATTACATACATGGATCATAGTATATACATACATACATAGTGCATACAAATTTCCATAATGATACATGATGCATAATACATGCGTACATAGTAGTAAGTATATATTACAATACTTTATAAATATTATATACATTATATGCAACCCTTTGCATGCTACAATATTACTTATGCGTTAGTTTCTTTTTTTCCCTCAGGTGATAATATTATATGCGTTAATTTCTTCCCTTGTTTTCCTCATGAAATGTACAAGAAGGCCTAAATTAGCACCCTCACAATCCATCATCTACAAGAATTTATAAATAGGTATGACACATATCAAATAGCTTTGCTTCTTTTAAAAAAGCTCCTTTCCAAACATAATCTATATACAATTCTAGAGTCATCTATCTAACTTTTCTCTCATTCACTCGAGATGCTCAATGCCAACATTTTCCTAAAAGAGACTTTGATTTCAAGCAATCTTTGAAGCACAATCCACATGTATGGAAATTGTTTGGAGTTTGGCTCCTTTATCTGAAGGTGGTTATGACATTAGGGCGAAAAACACCTGAAAAAGGGCAGTTCACTAATCACAGATTAAGAAAATTTACAAATAGGATCTTTCCATGTGTACAAGAATATAACATTCCTGTCTCTTTTAATCATATGAAGAAATGCTTTTTTTAAGAAAATATGCTTAAAAATGCCGCTTAAGTGATAGATTTTCTTGGATTAAGTGTACAAATTTTTTATTTTATACGAAAAAAGATATTTTTTGCACATGCAACTCCTTAAATTTCCATTAGGGAAATGATTTTTGAAGATACAAAATATTTTTGTGTTCACAAAATTCAATGATGTTTCAGTCACATTTGATACATCAAATCAAAAGATTGTGTTTCTCTTCCACATGTGCAAAGTTTTTTGGTCTATAAATACTCATGAAATTTGTGAAACTTGGTTTCCCACTTTGAGCATTCTCCACTCTTTCTCTGAGTGTTCGAATGGCTTCTACTTCTCATCGTCCTTCCAATCATGTAACCTCATGTGAGGTTTACAACAGAAGAGAGGATTCTTTATGGAAGCCTCTTTCTGTGAAGCTTAATGATTGGGTGACTATGCTTCCTAGTTGCAGAGGTACCCATAAAGTCAAGCGTACTAAAAGAGATGACACCAAAAACCATTGGAAATTTGTATTTTAAGTTTCAAATTGAAGAGAGACCGTTGGTTTGCAAAAGTTCAACATGTGTACAACACTAAGGATCTCGTGCTGGACAATCATCTGCGATTCCCATCGTACAATAAGTGAAGTTTAACAATGCTCTTTTATCAATTTCATTTGTTTTTGTATTTCAAGATATATGTTTTCGTATTGTAGATATTTTTCCTTCCAATATTCTTGAGTGGCAACCTATTGAATGTTTGACAGGAACATTCAAAGTCCTTCATAAGGATTATGCAAAACCTCTATATGCAAACAAATCTGTTCAATTTTTCATTAGCATTCAATTATTTGTCTACTTTGTAGATTATAAGGTGCCATCAAGGAGGAGTGCTTATGGAAATCTTGTACATTTGCCTGCTCCTTGCATCTCTTCATTAGATTGGGATGCTCCTCATCATTCAATAGTTTCAAGTTTTTTATGCAAAATGAAAGATGATGTCCAAAGGGCAATGTCAGTAAGCCAAATTTCTCAAAGGATAAAAATTCAATGGTCTCTTCCTCTTCACGTTTTTGTAGCATGTTTTAAAAACATGTTTTAAAAACATGTGGTTGAATAGGAGAGTTCCAATTTCTAAGTTTGATGATGGTTTAGGTAGGGAATGGGATAGCAAAGAAGACCAAAAGCTAGGAGACATTATTTTATGTAAAGTTAGCCCAAATTATCGTTCCGTTTCATATCAAATATCTTGACAATCACTTTTTTTAGGATATGATTACAAAAGGTGGAAAAAAAGCTTAGACTTTGGATACCCTTGGATTCAGAAGAGATATATCTAGAATTTGAGTTAGAAATATTGATTTATCCAGATTTTCAACCTAGGAAAATAATTATCACTGCAAATTGGAAACTAAAAAATGTAAGGGAGCTCCTAGAGTTCCTTGATGAGGTTTCACCAAAATTCAGATTCGCAATTGGTGGTGCCATGGTAAACACTAGATCAGAGAAAACACTATCTTGCATAACTTGTCTGCCACCCAAGGTGATCAAGTTCCAACCCTTAAGAATGTAACCAAGCTTTTCATTTTCTTCTATTGAATAAATCTTTTTTTATTAAACTCACCATATTCATATTGGCATTATTTTGGTTTTTGTCATCAATCTTTTAAGTTTTATATTGTGCAAAAGTTTTTACCATTGTCTCAAACATGCAATTGTTTATCATTATCTCAAACATGCAACAGTTTATCATTATCTCAAACATGCAAAATTACATTTCTTTTTTATGTAGATCATGATATTAATATTGGTATTCTTTGGCTTATATCATCACCTTTTGAAAATTTCTATTATGCAAAGATTTTTGTTGTGCAAGATTTCTATTGCTCAAGATAAGGATAAGAAGCTCTCCATGTTACTTGTCAAAACAAATTCTAATGGTCAAGGTAAGGATAAAAACTTCTCCATGTTACTTCAAAGTAAGATAGAGCAAAAAGGTAGGAATATTTCAAAGGGGATAAGCTTGGAGCACAGGACCGATCCAAGCAATAAGAAGCATTGAAGGGTCTTTGAAGGTGCTTATCACTTGAATTGGTGGTCTTTCTTTTTCAATGTTAATGGCTGTTGTGAGATCCATTCAAGTGATAAGGGGAAATTGAAGTTCTCGGATTGCTCTCCTTGCTTGAATGGGTCGTGCCTTTTCTGTGGGTGAGAAACATAGTTAAGAGCATCAAGGATTACAACATGGAGAAGATTGGAGGATATGACTAATTCAAGCGACTAGGGGCAATGGAGGATTTCATACTGCCCTAATTGCTTGAATTGGTCTTGTCCTCCAATCCTCTCCATTTTCCTTCGCAAGCCCAATTTTTCAATTCCATATCATCAATTCATGTGAAGTGGCTTTTGTCTGGGTAAAAAACATAGTAAAGACCATCAATGATTACAATATGTAGAAGATTAGAGGAAATGATGGATTCAAGCGAGTAAGGGCAATAGAGGATTTCAGAGTGCCCTAATCGCTTGAATCATTCATATCCTCTAATGTTCTCCATTTTCCTTCACAAGCCTAGGTTTTCAATTTCATATCATCAAATCATGTTATAGCATGATGTTAAACAAATTAATGATAAAAACTTATTATTCATGAAAAAAGGACAGACCACATTGAAGAAAAACTAGTACCATCACTAATACCATTTCTTTGTACAAACATGATTTATAATAACTATCTTCCAGATAAAGATAGAAGGGCTCTAAAGGTTATTTTGTGTACAAAATTGCATTTACAACAAAGAGAGTATAAATATCTTTCAACACATGTTGGAAGTAATGGGCTAAATATCAAGATAGATACAAAAACCTATACATTTTTGGAGCCTTCACCTTTCTTATTTTTTATCTTTCTGGAAAAAATCATCAGAAAATGCATCAAGAAGATCAACTATTAGTAAAATGCAGCATATTATGGACTGGAAAATGCTTGAGAGCTATATTAACAATGCTATCAAAGATTTCAACATTGAAGTCTCTCAACATCTTGTTGTCTTCAGGCCTAATGTCAAGCATGAAGTCATCCTCCCATAGCATTGAAGCATTGACAATTACTTGGCCATCTCCCTTCTTTAAAGGCTCTGAATTAGCCTTCTTCAGCCTTTGAATGTCCTCAAGGATAACATATTCTTATGTCAAAAGATTCATCCTTCTCTTCTCCTCCTCAGTCTTTGCTGCATTTCTTGTTGAATGATAATGAGAAGGGATCTCTTCAATTTTAATTGTGGATGGCTTAGGCTTTCTTGCTAGAGGTATATTAAGAATATCAAAAAAATTCTGATCATGCTTGTCAAGAGGTACAATGGATTTATTAAACTTGTATCTTAGCATGGACACAACAACATAGTCCTTGGCCATAAGTGTCACCCTATGACAATGTGCTGCACAAAGATATCATCATTCATGAAATCAATTGCAAAATCTTCTGCTGCTTCTTGCAAGCATAGAAGAGCCTGGGTTTGCCATTTAACATTCAAAAATGAAGTAGTCTTCATAAAGAGAAAGATTGGCAGAGATATCCTTAACTACTCTCATAAAAGGAAGCCTTGGGATGAGAAGTCCCATAGTTTTTTGAGCTCCTCTGATTTCCCTCAGTGATTTGACATGATATTTAACTCTTTTTTTGGCATTTGTTTTTTGTGGATCAACCTTATCTTGGATATCTGTGGTCTCTAGAGCAAGTCCCTGCCCCTTTGGAACAGGCCCCCCATGGTCTTGGTTCTGAGGATACAAATTCCTAGTTGTCTTCTTTACCTTAGCCATGATTTGTAAAAAAGAATTGAAGTGGATCAAACACATGGAAAAACAACAAACCATAAGACAACCAATTCAAGCGATAAGGGTCATCCAAAAATCTCCGATTCCTCTAAGCGCTTGAATCGGTCATATGAAACAAATCAAGGTCTTCAATTTCTTTTTATGTATTCCATGAAGTCTTTACATGTGTTCCTACCTTAGAATGAAAATGACTCATTACCGATTCAAGTGAATAGGTCAATCCGAAAATCTCCGATTCCCCTAATCGCTTGACTCGGTCATCCCAATGGCAAGTGGAAAAAATGAAATCCCCTTATCTTTGGTACTGATCCTTAAAGAATAAATAATCTAAAAAATCCTTTGAACTAGCGATGACCAATTCAAGCGATTGGGGAAGTCTAGTGATCTTCGATTCAACTAATCGCTTGAATCGACCCTCTTCCACAAAACATGATTTTTGACTATACACGACCGATTCAAACGAATAGGTCAATCCAGAAATCTCCGATTTCACTATTGCTTGAATCAGTCATCTCTATAAGATAGCAAGCTCATGGATAATACCTTGTACACCAAGCAAGCTCAAGGAGAAGACGACTTAGTGATATTCACAAAAGAGGATTAGAGCATGAAAACTAGTGGAAGTCGGGAGAGTGGCTATGTAAAAAAAAATGACAAAATTGAATGCAAGAGCTTAAAAGGTCTCATGTCGAGTTGACCATATGTGCCATGTGGCAATGTTTGATTGTTCTAGCTCATCTAGCCATTGGGAATTCCAATGTAAATTTCCATGTGTCGACATCTAAGTGGTCCACGTCATTTGACCGTTGAAATTTCAAATTTAAATTTTTCATGTGGCACATGCTCATTGGTCCACGTCATATGACTGTTAATTTCTCTCTTCACCTATAAATACCAATTGGCTCGCTCATTTCATATTCTCAACCTTCATCTAATTTCTGCCTTCATAGCCAAGCACTCCAAGCTCTAGTTCTATAGACGAATGATTCAAGTGATCATGCCTCTTTGACTCCCTTTGACTCTGCCTATTCGCTTGTATCAGTCGCCCTTTGGGATGGAAGTGAAGGATGTAATTATTAGTGTTTTTGCTGCACCCACTGCAGAGCAGATTCGTTGGGATGGCAGAGATGCCCAGGCACAGCATTGATAGCTTTTTCTGTCAAACGGCCATTATTCCTCACATTCAATCTTGGATGCTTGGGATACACTTACCACATTGTACCAAGCTAGGAATGAAGCTCGTGTTGCTTACCTCCAAAAACAATTGGAGAGTGAGCACATGAATGAAGGTGATTCTATGGACAGTTTCCTAACGAAGATCAAAGACTTGAAGGAACAACTGATTTCTAATGATGAAGCTATAACAGATAGCTCACTTGTGCAGACCATTCTGAATGGTCTTCATAATTCATATCAGAGTTTTGCTTCTACTCTTCGGTTGATGATGAAAGGCAATCCAAATGCCTTATCATTTGAGGAGTTAGTCTCTGTTCTGTTGCAGGAAGATCAGTCCAGGTAGAACAGGTATATTATGCGAGTTGCAGATCAAGCTTTCTTGGCTAGTCAGAAGGGCAATGGAAAATGGAGCTCTTCAACTAGTAAGCAGAAATCTGCTAATTTTGCACATTCGAAGAAGGAAGATAAAGATGAGAAGAAATCAAAAAAGCAAAATTGTTTTGTAAGTATTGTAAAGGGAATGATCATATCATAAAGAATTATCCAAAACTGCCTGCTAAAGAGGCAAAGAAGAAAGAGGTTGGAATGGTTGTTGTAGAGGCCTCTACACCAAAAGCAGAGTCTGCTAATCTTGTGTAGGAAGAAGAATGGGCGTTTACTACTATCTACAATTTTGACCCATCTTCTCATGAGCAGTGCATGTATGCAGTAGACTCAGATGTTTGCCAGTATTTTGACAATGGGGCCATCAAACATATTACCTCATAGCGCAATTTCTTCTCTTCACTCGAGCCTGCCCCTGCAGGGAATACTGTTACATGCACCAACTCCTCTTCTTATCCTCTTATGGGAGTTGGTAAGATCATTTTGACTACTACTAATGGTAGTTCTTTCACTTTGTCAGATGCTTTATTTGTGCCAGGGATCAAGAACCTGTTATCAGTTTTTGCATTAGCCAAGATTGGCTTGGTTGTGAAATTTGTTGATGACAGGTGTACAGTTCATGATCTGTCAAATGGCAATGTGATTATTGCTTCCGGCATTTTATGTCGTGGGTTGTATAAGCTCATAGACTATGAAAGATCTGTAAATGACTTGGCATGTGCAGTAAATGATTCTCAAGCTATGTCAGATGCAAAGCTTTGGCATGCACGCTTTGGTCATCTGAATTTTGCTAGTTTGCTATGCCTGCAGAAATCTAAAATGGTGTCCTCTTTGCCCAAACTTGAGGATCGTGGAAAACATGTTTGTGAAGGCTGTATTTTGGGCAAAATGCAGCGTTCTTCCTTTCCAAAAGATGGTTCCGTTCGGGCTACTCAGAAATTGCAGCTTGTACATAGTGATGTCTGTGGTCCTATGCAGACACCTTCTTTTGGGAATTACCTTTACTTCATGACTTTCATCGATGATTTTTCCAGGCGTGCATGGGTATATCCATTGAAGGCAAATTCCAAAGTGTTCATGTGCTTCAAACAGTTTTTGGTTTTGGCTAAAAATCTATCAGCATGTAAAATGGGCACCCTCCGTTCTGATTGAGGGGGGGAATATATGTCTTCTGATTTTAATGCATTTCTGGCTGAACATGGGATAAAACACCAGTGTATAGTGCCGTATACACCTCAATAGAATGGAGTTGCTAAACAAAAGAACAGGTCACTCATGGAGATGGCGAGGTGTATGGTCAAGAGTCAGGCTTTACCACATAGTTTTTGGCTTAAGGCTATCATGTGTGCAGCATATGTACTGAATAGGTGTCCCACTAAAGCGCTGCAATCTATCACTCCATATGAGGCTTGGCATGATCGCAAACCATCTGTTGCTCATCTGCGTGTTTTTGGTTGTTTGGCATGTGCATTAGTGCCTGAACAACATAGTAGAAAATTGGATGATAAAGCAGTAAAATGTATTTTTGTTGGGTATAGTTCTGAAAGTAAAGGCTATCGTTTGTATCATCCACAAACCAAACGCATTCTGGTTAGTCGTGATGTTGTTTTTGTGGAAGATGCTATTCAGCCATTGCTTTCATGTACTAAGGAAACATCTGTTAGCTTCAAAGACATGTATGATACTTTGTTGCCTCTTTTTACAGGTGGACAGTCTAGTGCTGGTCCTAATGAGGCAACTTCTCAACCTTTGCAGGTTTCACGTGATGATGCAGATCGTTCCATTTCTGATGCAGATTTACATGATGCACTAGTTGATGAGAGAACTGATATTGAGTAGGCAAAAAACTATGCCAAAATGGCTGGTGCAAACTTTGCGTGACAGCAAATTAGATGCACCTCTCTCACATTGTACTCATTCAGGCTCTCATAGTGCCTCTCTTGCATCAAATTGCTATGCTATGGCTGCATCTAGTCTCCATGATGAGAATGAGCCTGTTTCGTTTGATGAAGCAAAAAATTCAAAAAATTGGATGGCTACTATGCAATCTGAATATGATGCTATAATGAAGAATGGTACATGGTCTTTATGTGACTTGCCTCCAGGCAAGAAGGCCATTGGCACTAAGTGAGTATACAAGATGAAGCGTAAATCGGATGGTACGGTTGACAAATATAAGGCTAGGCTTGTTGCAAAGGGTTATGCACGGGAACAAGGCATTGATTTTGATGAGGCCTTTGCACCTACATGCCGTATGACTACTGTTCGGAGCATCTGTGCTCTTGCAGCTCATCATGGTTGGAATGTACATCAGTTGGACATTAAAACAGCATTTCTGAATGGTGACTTGCATGAAGAAGTGTATGTTTTTCAACCCCGTGGCTTTGTGCAGAAAGGGCATGAAAACCAGGTGTGCAGGTTAAAGAAGGCATTATATGGTTTAAAGCAAGCACCACGTGCTTGGTATGAGAAGATTCATGCCTATCTGATTGCACATGGTTTTGAGAATAATCCAACTGAAAGCACCTTATATGTTAAGCGTTCTAATGATGTGATTCTGTTCATTGTTGTCTATGTTGACGACATGGTGCTCACTGGTCCTATTGAGAAGTATATTGCTGATTTTAAGGCTCATTTTCATGCCTCATTTGAGATGTCTCATTTGGGGCATTTGGATCACTATTCGGGCATTCAGATGATGGAATGACTTTGTGTCAAACGAAATATATTGACACATTATTGCAGCGTTTTGGCCTTGAAGACTATAAGCCTATTGCCACTCCTATGGACACAGGTTTACGATTGATTCTTCATGATGCTGGAGATGCATTTGACGCTCTTCTCTATCAGCAGGTTGTTGGATGCTTGATTTACTTATGCATTACTCAGCCAGATATTCAGTTTTCTATCTCAGAGATGAGCAGGTTTATGCATTGCCCAAGAGTCAAGCATTGTTAGGTAGTTAAGCGAATCTTTCTCTATTTGAGTGGTACTCCGCTACTTGGGTTGCTTTGTCCCAAGAGGGGATCACTATCGCCAAATTTGCATGCTTTTTCTGACTCTGATTGGGCTGGTTGCTATGACACTCGTGTGTCCACTAGTGGATTTTTCTTCATGCTTGGTAGCTCATGTATATCTTGGTTGAGCAAGAAGCAGCCTATTGTGGCCACTTCCAGTTGTGGGGCTGAGTATAGGGCAGCTTTCACAGCAATTGTTGAGTGTGTGTGGCTCAGATGCCTTATGGCTGATTTGGGTGTTGGTCAGACTTCTGCCACCACTATCTTCACTGACAGTCAGAGCGCATTGGCAGTTGCGAGGAACCCTGTGTTCCATGCTCGCACTAAGCACATTGAGGTGTGTCAGGGAGAGGTTCTCTGCTGGGGAGATCAGCTTGGCATATGTGCCCACGCAAAAGAACATTGCAGACCTTTTCACAAAGGCTCTGCCTAGGGAGAAGTTTGAAGCTTTCCGCAAAGCTTTGGGCTTACTTCCTTTTGTGGAGTGATTTCCACATAGCTTGGCACTTCCTTATACATGAGTGCCAGCTCCTTGTTCACCGCATCACTCCTAGGGGGGATTTGTTGATATATTTAGGTAGTGATGTGTGTGAACACACTAGGACCACCGAGGCACTTTTTTCCCTCTTTAGGAGGTTTTTTTCCCCCCGGCTTGTATATACGCCTATTGCCCTAATGGGCTACTTATCTTTGTACATTCTCTAGTAATACATTCAGTATTGTGTGTTGTGCTTTCTTCTCCTTCCTTGTGCTGTTTGCGTTCTTCCGCAGACGTCTATCAGGTGCTACTATCAAAGAATAAGAGGAAACAAATGTACACTAGAAATCCAAAAGTCCTAGAAATGACTGTCAATGTCCATCATCTTGAGGACTACACCATGCTAGAATAATTGAGACCATCTTGGGATCCATCTAAACCACATCAACCGATAGCACATGCCCTAAATACTCTATATGTGAAAGAAACAATTGAGTCTTATCTAGATTTACAAATAAATTGTTGAGATATCAAAATCAACATGTGATGATCCAAGATGATACATATCAATTTTTTATTCATCTAACATGTATGATGGTCGCACCGATGTATGTCAATGATACTTCATAAAGATTTACTAGATTTATCTACCGAGAGTGATGGAATATTTGTTTCTTTCTAGCTCACTCAATTGTGGACATTAGGATTTTTCTTATGTATTGTTCTTTATATGTTGCACTAGTTGTATTGTTGTTTTAGGTCATTCTTGTATATTCCTTTTTATGTAATAGAAGAACAAGAAGAAGAACATTCTTCCTTGCCTCAATCTATGTGTGTGCTCCTCTTTGATTGTGAGTGAGTGTGTGTGTGTGAGCTGTGTTCCTTATCTCATTCATCATGACATGGTATCAGAGCCAATGTGGCTATAGAGAGCTCATGGAGAAGGCCGAAGGTGAAGAGTATGCGAGAATGCATGGAGAAAGTATGACTCACAAATGACCTCAGATTGCTATCCTTACCTCTATTTTGAGCGCCCAAAGGTGGGGGCCACAGAAAAACAAGGTTAGTTTGCAAAACTATAACTTGCATCCTATGCCAACACTCAGATATTCCAGATCCAAAATTTCAAGCAATTTTTTGTACTGTTGATACACAAAAACTATGTTTTTATCAAACTATCACATCATAGTGGGACAATGTTCAAGCAAAGTATTGCTTGTAGTGTTTTTGCAATATTGTGAATTGCTACAAAAATGGCAAACACAAATGGAATGAATCAGCTTATGAGTGATAAGCTGGACAAGAACAACTTCCATGCTTAGAGATTCATAATGAAAATTTTCTTAATGGGAAAAGGCTACTCCAAGTATATCGAAGGAGAGAACAAACACGCTCTACAATTACTAAAGAGGAATCGGATCCCGACTTTTTAGGAGCTAGAAGATGTAGAGATACAAGTGCCTTCAAATGACCAGATCTCTCATTTGTGAACTTGAAATGCAATGAAATTTTGCAAGTATGTATAAGACTTATAGAGCTAACTTTACCAAGTTAAATCACTGAAAATGATGCACCATGCTCAGAGAAACCATCTTTGCAATCTGATTGAAAATTGAGAAGTGTGATAGTGAACAATACACTCACATAGGCATGAAGATATGGACACAAATGATCATGAAAATAAATGTACATTGATTGTAAAATACAATGGAATTATTGATACATATGTGTGCTTGGAGACCAAACTCTGATATGGCATGAAGCCTGCTAATAGAGGTGCAAAAACCATGACTAAAAGCCATGTATATAGTGATGTTTGGAGCCTAGATTTGAATTTGAATCTCACCTTAAATCAATCTCCAATCTTTTACTGATTGATTCTCCAAATCATTTAATCATGAATTCTTGGCTTTCTCTTTCCTACTCATCAAGTGGTCTCAACCACTTAGATTCTTTCACTTTCACATCAAGTAGAAACTCAAAACTTACAAGGGAGAGTTCACAAGTGAACTCTACAAAGACTAGACATTTCCTTCAAGTTTCTATGTCTTTTGATGACTCAAGACACCATTTAGACTTGCCATGGACTTATTCCAACAAGCATAAGTAGGTACAAAGCACGATTGGTAGCAAAAGTATATGCATAGAAATATAGAATCGATTATGAGGAACCGTTCAACCCTATAGCTAAAATGTCTACTATCAGAATAGTTGTTGCATTAGCTACAACAAAAGGATGGACTTTGCATCAAATAGATATGAAGAATTCTTTCCTACATGGTGAGTTAGAGGAAGAATTATACATGGACGAGTGACAAGGATATGAAGATTCAAAGCACCTAGAATATGTTTGCAGGTTGGAAAAGGCTTTCTATGGACTTAAACAAGCCCTTCCTACTTGGCATGCAAGGATTGTTGACTACTTAACCACCATTGGATTTTTTATGTATGATGTAGATCATTCATCATATGCAAGGAAGGGTGATGATGGCATCACGATTGTGGCTATTTATGTTGATGAATTCATTGTAGGAGGTGACAATGAAGCAAGCATTAAAGAGGTAAAGCAAATCCTTATGCAAGAATTTGACATGAAAGATCTTGGTGTGCTACGTTATTTCTTAGGCATTGAGTTTATACATACATAAATAGGTATATGGATGTCACAAAGGTAATATGCCTTCCGTATGCTTTAAAAGTATGGTATGGCTAATTGTAAGCCAATTTCTATGCCATTAGATCATACTTTGAAGTTTGATACTACACAAGATGAAGCATTAGAAAGTGCTACTATGTATAGAGAATTTGTGGGAAGTCTTATATATCTCACAATTACAAGGCCTGAATTAAGCTACACTATTGGACTTGAAAGTCAATTTATGCAGGCTCCCAAGAAGTCGCATTTAGATGCTCTAAGGTGCAATCTATGTTATGTGAGTAATACTTTAGATTATGAATTGTTTTATGAAGCTGGTATAGAATTGTAGGTTCATGGATACACCAATGCAGATTGGGTTAGTAATATTCCAGATAGAAGATCTACTAGTGGCTTTCTATTCTCACTTGGAAGTGCAAATGTTACATGGAGCAGTAAGAAGCAACCCACTATTGCTTTGTCAAGTACAAAGGCTAAGTATAGAGGTGCTATAATGGAAGCATGTGAAGCATCCTAGTTAGAGATGCTACTTGCAGATTTAGCTATGGAAGTTTAAAAGCATATCACCATCTATGTGATAATCTTCGCAGTGTACAGTTAGCACAGGACCCTATTTTTCATGATAGAACAAAGCATATCCAGGTGCATTATCATTTCGTCAGGGAAAAGGTATTAGCATGTGATATTGACCTTGTTTATGTGAGGATAGATGAGCAAGTTGCTGATATTTTCACTAAAGCACTTGGAGGTGAGAAGTTGAAGATGTTTCAGAAGATGCTTGGATTACAAGACATGACATTGAGCTTGAGGGGGAGTGTTGAGATATCAAGGTCAACATGTAATGATCCATGATGACACGTATCATTTTTTTATTTCTCTAACATGTATGATGGTCACACTAGTATATATCAGGGATACTTCATTGAGCTTTACTAGATTTATTTACCAAGAGTGATTGCATATTTGTTTATTTCCATCTCACTCATTTGCAGACATTAGGATTTTCCTTATGTATTGTTCTTTATATATTGCACTAGTTGTATTGTTGTTTAAGGTAATTGTTGTATATTTCTTTTTATGTAATAGAAAAAGAAGAAGAAGAAGGAGAAGAAGAAGATCATTCTTCCTTGCTTCAATCTATGTTTGTGCTCCTCTTTGATTGTGAGAGTGTATGTGTGTGAGCTCTCTTCCTTATCTCCTTCCTCACAACACAAATGACTTTCTTTTAATTTATTAATCTTAAACGACTTTCATGCTCATGTAGAGACCGACTACACACCCACAAGTCATGTAAAAAATCCACAACAAACTTATCAATGAATGGATGCAAAATATCATTGATTAATACCATGAAAGTGGCAAGTGCATTTGTCAAACCAAATGGCATAACTAGATACTCATAATGCCCAAAATGGGTTCTAAAAGCTCTTTTATATACATCTTGCTCCAAAACTCTAATCCGGTGGTAGCCACTTTTCAAATTTATCTTAATACATACAATTGCTCCACCTAGATTATTAAGGAGATCATCTATCGTGGCATGGGATACCTATGCTTAATGGTAGTCTTGTTGAGTGCTTTGTAGTCAATGCACATCCTATAAGATCCATCTTTCTTCTTTGCTAGAAGAACTAGTGTTGCAAATGATGAATAGGTGGATCTGATAAGCCCTTTCTCCATATACTTGTCCTTGATCTTTTCGACTTCATTCTGCTCCAGCAAGCTCATTCAAAATGTTGGTCAAGTAGTCGGACTTGCTCCTAGTACAAATTCGATTCTATGCTCAATGTTCTTGCAAGGAGGTAAAACTGAAGGTATTTCTTCTAAAAACAACTCTTGGAATTTGACTCTTAATTTATCTAAAAGTATTTGAGCATTCCAACTAGATTTTCCTTGACTACAAGAATCAATCACTACACAAGATGAATACACAAAATATAGAAAAATAAATATACTACAATCAATCTTGAGCAACTTGGTTGTGGTCACTAATTGCATCTCTTGAAGATGTGGCTCTCCACGGATCACTAATCATCTTCTCTTAAGCTCAAACTCATAAACAGAAGCAAATTCTATGACTCCTCATTTTCTAGCATGCAAGTTTTTACTTAGGAATACATCAAAACAAGCTAGTCATGCTATCTTGAAATCCAATCTATACTCATAAGAGTGGATTTGATTGGGTAGAACTACTCATCGATCCCATATCTCAATATCCTTTCCATTGGCTAATTCCATTGTGTAGGCATACTCTGACTGTACATTGTCTAAGTGTAACCCTCTAACAAGTTGGAAAGTAATGATATTATGTGTAGACCCAATTTCAAAGACGACCTTCACAAGTTCTCTTGTCATTGTTGAGATATCAAGATCAACATGTGATCATCCATGATGACACGTATCAGTTTTTTGTTTCTTTGACATGTACACTGGTCACATCGGTATATGTCAGGGATACTTCATTGAGCTGTACTAGATTTATCTACCGAGATTGATGGCACATTTGTTTCTTGCTAGCTCACTCATTTGTGGAAATTAGGTTTTTCCTTATGTACTAGTCTTTATATATTGCACTTGTTGTATTCTTGTTTTTATTTCATTCTTGTACATTCCTTTTTATGTAATAGAAGAAGAAGAAGAAGATTATTCTTTCTTGCCTCAATGTGAGTGTGTGCTTCTCTTTGATTGTGAGAGTGGATGTGTGAGCTCTCTTCCTTATCTCCTTCCTCGTGGCATGGTATCAAAGCCAGCATGGTTGTAGAGAGCTCGTCGAGAAGGCGATGGTGAAGAGTACGTAGCAAGGCATGGAGAAAACATGATTCACAAATGACCTCCGTTTCCACGAAAATCGGTGTTTCGGAGCCATCTTGACCTCCATTTTGAGCCCAGAAGGTGGGGGCCACATAAAAACCAAGTGAGTTTCAAAAACTATAACTTGCGTCGTGTTTAACAACACTCATATATTCCAGATCCAGAATTTCAACCGATTCCGTATTGATACACAAAAATTGTGTTTTTCTGAGATCAAACTCTCACGTCATAGTGCAATAGTGTTCAAGCAGAAGTGTTGCTTGTAGAGTTTTGCAGTGTTATGAATTGCTGCAAAAATCTCAAACGCAAATGGAATGGGTCAACTTACTGTTGGTGTATGAAACACCACAAGAACTAATCTAAAGTGATATTAGAACACCTCCATAATCATCATTAGCTTAGTAACACTCTCAATTTGAAAACTTTACCACTAAACTTAGTGAAATCCAAAAATTCACTTTCCAGAAATCTATGCCTTTTCTTCCAGCTTCAAATCTAATCTGTATTAGCTTGATCTTTGTAAATTCTTTTGATCATTTACTAATAGAAGTTCTTGCTAATGTTAAGCAACACATACCAAGCAAGACTTTCAAGTAATAACTTCAAAATCTTCTGAATTCACTTCAACATTTGCACTATGTCTGAAATCTAAAAAATGACTTCATCGATTTGACATACCTTCACTGTTAGACTCATTTCTCTGAATACACGTCCTGTTTTGTAAAGATCTTTTGATCAACTGTAGTTGAAGGTAGTAGCTTCAAAATGATCTATCACTCATGAAAAACTTTACACTATAGTATGAGATCTGACCTTAAGAAGATTAGGGAAAAGTGCACCAGAAAACTCGTAACTCTCAACTAACTTACACACTGATATGAAATCACTTAGAATTCAACACACAAGAGGAATTAGACTAAATCCTTCTACCAAAACATGTGTTATCTATCAAAGAAGATGTGTACAAAATGGCTTCGCCTCATTCTGCTCATAGCCATGGAAAACTCTCCTATATTGAGTAGTTCTTCCTCAACATCTCTCTCAGAAAAAACCCGACTTTTTCTCTACTCATTATGAACTTACAAAATGAGTTCTCTATTTGTTTTTCAACTCAAATTGACTTATATACATATGGTCTACATACTCCTAGACTCAAACTCATAAGTTTAAAAGTTCTATGTCAAGGCTAAACTTTAATTTTGCACTAAATTACAAGAGTGAATGTATCCCTTCACTTAGGCTTAAGTTTCTAAGTGCTTTGCCTTCATTTCTCTTTGTCTTTCGTCTTCCTTCATATATCTTCATATATTCATGTCTAATTAGTAATTGAAGTCCCAACAGCTCCCCCTCAATCACTAATTAGCATCCTCTGACTTCTTCATGTAATCTTCTTCTCTTTTATTTCTACCATCTCTTTGAATCTACTTGTCTTTACTCCATCCAAGCCCTTTGTCATAATATCTGCAATCTGATCTTTTGTAGAAGTTTATATCACTTCAAGATCCTTCTCCATTACCTTTTCTCTCAAGAAATGATATTGTATCTCTATATGCTTTGTTCTTGCATGAAATACATGATTTGCTGCAAGATACAATGAACTCATATTATCTCCATGTATGATAGGTATACCGTGATCAATATCCAAGCTTTTGAACAAGGTCTACATCCATATCACTTCTTTTGCTGCTTCCACAAGTTCTTTGTACTCAGCTTCAGTTGATGATAAGGCCACTGTATGTTGCTTCTTTGAACACCAGCTCACAAGTTTATATCCTATGTATATCATATACCCATGTGTTGACCTTCTATCATCTTGACTTCTTGCCCAATCTGAGTCACTATATGCTCTCAACCTTATATCTGATGTAAAAGGATAATATAATCCTTCCTTCAAAGTTCCTTTGATGTATCTAAGAACTCTTTGACCTGCAATCCAATGTGGGTCCTTTGGACAATGCATGAACTGAGAAAGAACTCCCACTGCATAACTAAGATCAGGTCTTGTTAGTGTAGCATAAATCAAACTTCCCACTTAAGATTGATACTTCCTCATATCTTTGAACTCTGCACCATCATATTTGTTGAGTTTATGATTGACCTCTAGTGGTGTTGATGCCTCTCTACAACTCTCCATGCTAAACTTCTTTAGAAGATTCAAAAGATACCTTTCTTGTGATACATATATACCATGTTCTGCATAAGTGATTTCCATTCCAAGAAAATATGACAATTTTCCTAGATCACTTATCTTGAATTCCTTCTCAAGTAATCTCTTCACCTCCTTGATTCCTTCATTTGAAGTACCTGTGATTATAATGTCATCTACATAAAAACAAATGTAGATCATACCTTCATCTGTTCTCTTGATAAGTAAACTTGCATCTGCCTTTGAACTTTGATATCCAAGATCATTAAGATACTTCACAAGTCTATAGTTCCAAGCTCTTGGAGCTTGCTTTACTCCATAAAGTGCTCTTCTCAATCTGCAAACATAATTTGGAAACTTGTAATTTGCAAACCCTTGAGTTTGCTCCATGTAAGCCTCATCTGATATATATCCATTCAAAAATGCATTCTTTATATCCAATTGACTCAATCTCCATCCTTTTGATGCTGCAATAGCAATGATTGTCCTTATGGTTGACATCTTTGCTATAGGATTGAATGTCTCATCATAATCTATGCCATGAGTTTGAGCATAACCTTTAACCACCAATCTAGCTTTGTATCTGGCTGTTCTTCCATCTGCATGCTTCTTTATTTTGTAAACCCATTTATTTCCAATCACTTTCTCACCATTAGGTTTTCGAACAAGTTCCCAAGTTTTGTTTTCTTCAAGTGCATTAAACTCTTCCTTCATTGCTTCTTCTCATTGTCTCTTACCTTTTTCTTCATCATAGGTTTGAGGTTCTTCATCTTCCTTAACCATGTAAGCATAGTTTTTCTGAGTCAAATAAGAAGTATCATAAGAATACCTTGTAGGTTGTTTCCTCATTCTGGTTGATCTTCTTGGTTCACACTCTTCATGTGTATCTGGATATACTTCTTCATCAAATCTTGGTACATATTCATTTCTTCTATATGATCCAACTCTGGATGTGCTTGCTTGCATATGATCTTCATCTCCATCTACCTGCATATGTGATTTACCTCTTTCACATCTTCTTACCTCTTCTTCAAATGTTTCAAGATTACAATCTTTATCTGTATACCAACTCTTCTGTTCATCAAATGTCACATCTCTGGAAATAATAAATTGTTTAGTTAGAGGACTCCATAGCCTATAACCCATCTGCTTTTCATCATACCCAATAAATACATATTTTTCAGCCTTTGGTTCAAGCTTATGTCTGAGTTGTGATGGTACATAAGCATAGGCAATTGATCCAAACACGTTACAATGATCAAGTGTTGGTTTCTTACCCCACCATGCTTCATAAGGGGTCATTCCATTTAGAGCTGCACATGGTAACCTATTCACAAGATATGTAGCTGTATTTACAGCCTCAGCCCAAATATAATAAGGGCAATTATTTTCTTTTAACATTGCTCTTGCAAACTCAACCAATGTTCTATTCCTCCTTTCTGCCACCCCATTGTGTTGAGGTGTATACCTGCAAGTTATTTCTCTCTTGATACCTTCATTCCAAAGATAATCATTGAATTCTTGGGAGAAGTATTCTCCCCCTCCATCACACCTTAACCTCTTGAGCTTTTGACATGTAACTCTTTTCTACATATGCATGAAAATGTTTGAAAGCTCCAAATACTTCTGATCTTTCCTTTTAAAACATAAATGGTTATCCACCTTGTAGCATCATCAATGAAAAGAACATAATACCTAGACCCATTGATTGATCCTTCTTTTTTTGGTCCCCATACATCTGTATGTATGAGCTCTAGCAAACCATCATGTTTGAATCATTTCTTCTAAAATGATAACATGTTTGCCTTTCCCATCTGACAAGCTTCACACTTGTAGATCATATGTTGGCTTTTTACATTTGGTAGCCCTATTACAGATTGATTCTCCACCATGGTTTTAATTCCTTTTTCATTAAAGTGTCCTAACCTCTTATGCCAGAGGTCTAACTCTATAATTACTTCATCACCATGTGTGATCAGAGCTTGATCATTATTCCCTTGCACTTTTAGAGTAAAAAGTCTACCTTCCTCCTTACCATAGACAATTTGATTGTATCCATCCTCTGGATCTTCAACAAATACTCCTTCATTTGTAAATCTAACTTGAAAACCTTTCTCTATTATTTGTCCCACACTAATCAGATTCTTTGGTATTGTTGGGACATACAAAACATCTGTTAGCAAATCAGCTCCACTCCTGCACTTTACTTTTCCAACTGAATGCACATTATGTTTTGTATTGTCACCTGTTTGTACTGTGTGACTTGAAATACCTTCTTCCAATTCTGATAACAATTCTATATTACCTGACAAATGATTTGAACAACCGGAGTCAATATAGAATACCTTAAGATCCTCCTTCTCTGATGTACTTATTGAATTCCTCATCAATGTTGTATGGTTGTCATTCTGTGTATCATTTGCATAGTTGTAATAGGTAGTGTTATAAGACTGATTCTGATTCCAATTTCTTCCACCACCTCTACCAAAACTTCCTCTTGACTTATGTCTTCCTCTTTGAAATTGATTCTGAAACCTTGGACCTCTTCCTTTACCATTATTACTTTGATTTTGATTTGATCCTTGTTGGTTATGCCAACAATGATAAGCTAGATGATTGCTCAATCCACAAATCCAGCATGTCTTCTTGTTATTGTTCTGATTACCTCTACCTGTTCCATTTCCTCGACCTTTACCTCTACCAATACCTCTTTCTCTTACATAATTTGCTTGAGTAGTTAGATCTTCTTCATCCTTTGCTTTACCTTTCCCATTTTTCTTCTTATTCTTTGCATACATAGCAGAGCTATATGCTTTATCTCCATCTGACTTCAAATGTTGCTCAAATGTGAGCATCAGTCCAAGCAATTGATTTAAACCTGGCACATAATGATTTGATGAAATTTCAGTTGAGAGTACAAAAGGTTTCCACCTCTCATCTCCTCTCAATCCTACAAGCAATTGTGCTATCAACCTATGATCTTCAATATCCTCATCAATAGATCCAAGACTATTTGCCAAGTCCTTCATCTTAGTCACATAATCACTAATACTCTGACTTTGCTTTTTCTTAAATGTGGTGAACTCTGACCATAAGCTAGCCTTCCTAGCTTTAGTAGTGTTTTGGAAGTGATCTTCCAAAGCATTCCATATGTCTTCAGATGTTTCTAATCCTCTGATATGTGGTAACAAATGATCTGTGATGGTGTTATATATATAAGCCCTTGCACTTGCATCTCTCTTCTGCCATAGTTTCAAAGCTTCTAGTTCTTCTTTCCTTGGTTGACTCTCATCTTAAAATTTAGGCTTTTCTTCTTCACCTGTCACATATATCATTAGATCCTTACTCATAAGTAAGGCTTCTATTCTCATTACCCAAGCAGGATAATTATCTCTGTCCAATTTGTCAATAAATACATGATCTGCCATAGTCTTCTTGCTTCTGCTACAACCTGTGAGTATAAGGTTAAAGTATGGTACCTTTTGTAGATTTTTACCCTTGAGAATAACTTTGAAGCACTCCTCTGATGTCTTTTTTTGTTGAACACCTCAGGTTTCACCTCTTTAATGAAGAACTCTTCAATTCCTCTTGTATCTGCTTCTCCTTTCACTCTTGAGGATCTTTCTGCTCTGATACCACTTGTTGGTGTATGAAACACCACAAGAACTAAGCTTAAGTGATATTAGAACACCTCCATAATCATCATTAGCTTAGTAACACTCTCAATTTGAAAACTTTACCACTAAACTTAGTGAAATCCAAAAATTCACTTTCGAGAAATCTGCACCTTTTCTTCCAGCTTCAAATCTGATCTGTATTAGCTTGATCTTTGTAAATTCTTTTGATCATTTACTAACAAAATTTATTGCTAATGTTAAGCAACACATACGAAGCAAGACTTTCAAGTAATAACTTCAAAATCTTCTGAATTCACTTCAACATTTGCACTATGTCTGAAATCTGAAAAATGACTTCATCGATTTGACATACCTTCACTGTTACACTCATTTCTCTGAATACACGTCCCGTTTTGTAAAGATCTTTTGACCAATTGTAGTTGAAGGTAGTAGCTTAAAAATGATCTATCACTCATGAAAAACTTTACACTATACTATGAGATCTGACCTTAAGAAGATTAGGGAAAAGTGTGCCAAAAAACTCGTAACTGTCAACTAACTTACACACTGATATGAAATCACTTAGAATTCAACACACAAGAGGAATTAGACTAAATCATTCTACACAAACATGTTTTATCTATCAGAGAAGATGTGTACAAAATGGCTTCGCCTCATTCTGCTCATAGCCATGGAAAACTCTCCTATACTGAGTAGTTCTTCCTCAACATCTCTCTCAGAAAAAACCCGACTTTTTCTCTACTCACTATGAACTTACAAAATGAGTTCTCTATTTGTTTTTCAACTCAAATTGACTTATATACATATGGTCTACATACTCCTAGACTCAAACTTGTAAGTTTAAAAGTTCTATGTCAAGACTAAACTTTAATTTTGCACTAAATTACAAGAGTGAATTTACCCCTTCACTTAGGCTTAATTTTCTGAGTGCTTTGCCTTCACTTCTCTTTGTCTTTCTTCTTCCTTCATATATCTTCATATATTCATGTCTAATTAGTGAGTGAAGTCCCAACACTTATGAGCCATAACCTGGACAAGAACAAATTCCATGTTTGGAGATTCAGAATGCCAAATTTCCTGATGGGAAAAGGCTATTGGAAGTACATCAAAGGAGAGAACGAAAATGCTCCGCAATTACAGAGAGGAATCGGATTGCAGAATAGTTAAGAGCATATGAAGAATGGAATGAAGGAGCAGGAAAGTTAATGTATTAGTTATATGTTAGCATACAGGATAGCATGATTGGGCACATACAGGATGCCAAGACTCCGAAAGAGGCTTGGAATAGTTTGGTCACATTGCGGGAGACAAATACAAAGGCACAGAAATTGCAACTCAAGAACGAGTTGCATACATTGGAGAAAAAGAGCATGTTGGTAAGTGACTACACTCTGAAAATCAAAAGCATATGTGAGCCACTTGCATCTATTGGTGTGAATGTAGACGATGATGACGATAAGGTGGAAGTGTGCCTTCGTGGTTTAGGAGCTGCATATAAGTAGTTCATAACTTCTATATAGACCAGGGAAAATATTCCGAATTTTGTTGATCTGGTATCTATGTTGATTATTGAAGAAAAGAATCTTGGTGAGGATTCAAACTCCCAAGGAAAATCTAGTTCTGAGCAAGTAATCTACTCTGGTAGAGGAAGAGGCAGAGATAGAGGTTTTGAAAGTGGAAGAGGAAACAATAACCAAGACCAAAGTTAGATCCAGAATCATGCAGGAGGAAGAGGACAGTTTCGAGGTAGGAGGAGCCAAAGAGGCGGCAAAAAATTCCAAAGAAATGATTCAGGTAATGATAGTAAAGGATGTTGGAATTGTGGTAAACCTAGACACTTTGAACGTGATTGCAGGTTGAAGAATCAAAATAACAAAAGGTAGCAAAATAACTATGCATCCACAAGTGGAGATGATTCTGAGAAGTTGTTCATGGTTCAACATCACATGATGAATACGATGTCTGCTGGTGTTTCAAAATCAAATGATAATGTCTGGTATGTTGATTCAGGTGCTTCAAATCACATGACCAGTCATGCAGAATGGTTTAGTACTTTGCAAAAATTGCCAGTTCGTGGATATGTTGAAATAGGTGATGACAAATCATACCCTATCGAGCATACAGGAAATATAGCACTGATTATGGAGGATGGGAAGGTAAAATACCTTGTTGATGTGCTGCATGTTCCAAATATAACAAAGAATCTTATTTTTGTTGGACAAATGGTTGACCAGGGATTATAAGTCAGGTTCAATGCTGATGGGTTATATGTAGAAGAATACAAATGGTATGGAAGATTGATTGCCAAAGGAAACAAAGTGGGTAGGATGTTCACCTTAATTGTGAAAATTCTTGAAATGAATGCAGCCATGTTTGCAAAGGTGTAGGAGTTATTGGTGATATAGAGATCTGGCACAAACATATTGGACATGCAAACTTGCAAAGGCTGAAATTGATGCAATCAAAGGAGATTGTCCATGGACTACCAAATTTCAAGGTTGCAGAGATGCAAAAGGTATGTGCAGCATGTCAATTTGGTAAACAGTCAAGATCATTGTTTCCGCATGGCAAGCATATTAGTGATAATGTGCTAGAAATAGTACATACAGATGTTTGGGGTCCTACAAAGACCACATCTATGGGTGGTTGCAGGTTTTATGTTACTTTAATTGATGACCATACAAAAAAAGTATGGGTCTATTTCATGAAAGAGAAAGTGAGGTATTCACTCACTTTCAAAATTTTAAAGCTATGGTGGAAAAGTAGATAGGGAAGTATATTCAGACATTAAGATCTGATGGAGGAGGTGAATACATGTCAAATGAGTTCAGCAATTTTCTAAAAAGTCATGGAATTCGATGTTAGTTTTCATGCAGGTAGACACCACAAAAGAATGGCATTGTTGAATGCAAAAATAGATATATTGCAGAAATAGCAAGAGCCTTGATGGTTGAGAAGAATATGCCTCATTGTTATTGGGTAGAAGCAGTGCATATAGCTGTATACATCATGAACAGAAGTCCAACTGCTGCTGTACATCAAGTTACATGTGAACAGAAGTTCATAGGTAAAAAGCCAAACTTATCACATATGAAAGTTTTTGGTTGTATTGCATATGTACATGTTCCACATGAGTTGAGGATGAAGCTTGATCCAAAAGCAAAAAAATGTGTCTTCATTGGATACTCCCTCGAGAAAAAGGGATATAGATGTTATAACCCACTCATACGACAGGTGAAGGTGAGAAGAGATGTGCTATTTGATGAAATGTCAAGCTTCTCTACAGATGCCAAAGAAGGACTGAATCTTGAACCAAATGACAAAGAAAATGCTGAAAAATCAAGTGCAAAATCTCAAGCTTTGAATGGACCGGATGCATCACCAAGCAATAGTTCCAACTCAAATCCATGGAGTGGAAGATTGCATGGAAATTTTGGTCCAGCAGATTCATCAAATACATCCAAGAAAGGTAAAGAAAAGCTTTTTGTTGGTCATAAAACATGTGCAAGTTTTGAAGACGATGGAGATTCAGGCGGTTCAGAAAAGAGTCTTGATGAGGAACTTGGATTGTCCTTTGTGAAGACTCCAGAAGCAAGAAATGATGGAGAGTGTTAATCTACAAAAGAACAAGTTATCCTTGATGTTAGAACACCTTGTTGGGTTGCAGGGTATGCACACACCCACAATTGTGCATAGGAACCCTCCCTAGACCAAAATAATATCTCTTTTTGTATCTACATAGGATTTCACATAAGAACCCTCCCTTAGACAATTTTTAATATTTCTCCTAAAAGTAAAGCTTGGAAAGCCTTGTAAATGCTCACATCTTTTGAAGAAGCATAGAAAAATCCCCAGGCACACGTTTCTCCTTTATTTTGAGATTTGAAATATATGAAAGGATCTTCTTGAGATATGACAGTTAGGCATGTGCTCCTTTTTGACTAGTCAAAAGGAGCACATGGGGGAATTGAGCTGAGCCTATAAATAGAGGCTATTTCTTGTAAAGAGGGGGTCCCTTGGCCATGGCCTTGGCCTCCATGCTAATGGAAAGAAGGATCATTTGGCTTCCACATTTCTCCTTGTGTGCTAGGCGTTGATCCATGTGTGTGGGTTTGGCATTTGGGGTTGTCTTGTGTGTGAGCATTGCCCTCCTTTGTTCCTTTTGACGTTGGCCATGGTGCCATTGTTCATGGACGTGGGTGTGTGTGCGTTGTTTGCACTTCTTGCAAATCCTCTTGGAATAGCCTCTCACTTCCATGTGAGGCAGTTAGGGTCTGTTGCTCCCCTTTTCTCAACACACCTCTATATCAAGAACAACTCAAAACTTCAACCAAATTTGGAAGACCAATGCCAAATTATCATATTCTGTGAAGAAAGTGATTACTCAAGAAAGTTTGCTACACTTAATTCACTCATTGACTTATCAAAAGTGCAAAGGTTTTTAATGAAACTTTGTACAAGATGTCATCTAAAGGATACGCACCTTCTTGAAGTTAAAAATTCTCAAAAGATTTAGTAGATCTTGAGATATGCTTCAAACAATGTACCTATGTCTAAAACTCTACTTTTGTATAGTTGACTTTGACACCTGCAACTTCTAATGCATGATTCTCCCAAACTAGACTGTGTTTATTCAAATGCTTTTAGCCACACATAGCTTACCTTTAAAATTAAATAATGAGTGCTTAGTTGCTCAATACTTTACATTGTGGAGGGACATCTGATGAAAACATTGACAACTGGGATTGCACCTATTTCTATCTTCACTTCTTCACTTTACACATGTAAATGTTCCTACTTAAAATTCTGTGAGCATGATTACAATTAGGCTCTCAAAACTTGTACAAAGGTCACCCTACTATAGACTGAGACTTGTACAAAAGCATTGCGCAATAGAATAAACACAAAAGGACCACTGAGCAAAAGATCAAGGTGCAACTTTCTTATATTTCAAAAAAAAATCTAAGTGATACATCAAGTTCCTCTCACTTTCTAAGTCTCTAATGACTTCTAAAAACTTTTCACTCATCATCCTTCACATGTGTCCCAACTTTCTTCTTGTATATATAGGCTTATATGTACAAAATCATAACCATTACAAGGTATAAGTAAACTAATTACAAGTTTAATGTACATGTATACACAAGTCTTCATATTCTGATCATGTACTCATCTTCAAGCCTCATATATTGAATTTTTGCTTTATTCTTTGACTTCAATTCTTTTCCAAATCACCAATTCTTGATTTTCCTACACCAGCAGCTCCCCCTCAATCATCAATTGTGATTTTCTCCATCTTCCTTATACCTGCCATGTCTTTGAATCTCTGTAGCTTTGGTCCATCCAAGCTTTTGGTTAGTATATCTACAATATAATCTTTTGTTGAAGTATGTATGACTTCAATTTCTTTATCAATCACCTTCTCTCTCAAGAAATGATATTGAATCTCAGTATGTTTACTCCTGGCATGAAATACAGGGTTAGCAGCTAGATATTGTTGAGCCCATACAAGTTATATTGGTCAAAGTCAATCGCAGTCAAAGTCAATTGTAGTCAAAGTCAAAAGGTCAAAGTCAAATTGGTCCAAGTCAACAAAGTCAACAAAGTCAAGGTCAAAGTCAACAGGTGCAAAGTCAAAGTGCTAAAGTGCAGGTGTCAAAGTGCACAGGTAGTGCACAATTTATTGTCCACAAAGGGTAAATTGGAGAAAGTGGGTTGCAGGTTGTAGAGGTATTTCTCTAATTTCCCTAAGGTTCAAAGTGTTTTTAAAGTGTTTTGGAAGGTTCAGGTGAACCCTCTCTTATGTGCAAAAGTGAAGACTTAAAAGGAAAATGTGAAGGTATGTGAAGCGGAAGCGTACGTAGAAGTGAAAGTATGGGCCCCCAATTAAAATTTCTGTTTTAGTCTAAAGTCACTACAGGACAAAACAGGGAGTCGTTGCCTACCCACTTGTGGAGATAATCTTGGGACATCAAAGTGAGCACCAAGATACTCTTGCAGTTAGGAGCGTACGTGAATCGACACACTCAAATCAAGGCAAGGACTATTCTTGGACTATCCTAAGTGCAAGCAAGAGTGAGCATAGTCTAAGCAAGGCATGAGAGAGAAGTGCAAGAGACACACAATGTGCAACACAAAGAAGTGAAGTGCAAGGTGTGCATGAAGAGTGATCAAGGAAGTGTGCAAAGGAGTGCTAAGCTAGTCCCCCAAGGATCCCAAGGTCTCATTGAAGTGTGCGCGTGCCGACAGAAGGTATCCATCCCTCCCCCTTAGTGGAAGCTTGGTGCAAGGTGTGCAAAAGTGCAGGCTTGGAGAAGGTGGAGGTTTGGTGCAGAGGAGGCCGGCAGCAACAAGTTTTTCGGGTATTTGGTATCTTGTAATTGAGCACTCTGTGGGATTTTGCACAGAAGCATTGGATTGCATTGTGCTTCACATTGTATTTGTCTTATTATAATCAATCGACAGAGGTTTCCAGTGTGTATCTTTCTTCTCTTCTTTCCCTTTTCACCTACAAACACTCAAATCCCTTCTTGTCCAAGAATCCCCCAACAAAATTTGGCACGCCCGGTGGGACTCCAAGGAGATTTGAGCATAAGAGAAGATATATTGCAGTTGGAGAAGCAATATTCAAGTGTCGACAGTACTACTTCAGTGGACTAAGAGGTACATATTCTTATCAATTATCTCATACTAAGAGGACTATGAACAGCTCATGACGGCAACCCGGTCCCAAACATTGAGGGTCACCTGCAAGCAAACAAGAAGGAAGGCTGTTAGAAGATCCTCTAGTCCACTTTCATCAACTTCATCAGTAAAGAGCATGGCGGGACAGGTAGACTTGGAAACCTTACTCTCAAGATTAAATATAAAATTTCCTTCTTTCAAAGGCCTAGCTCAGGAGAATCCGGACAAGCATATTAGAAGATTTTTGGCACTATGCAAGACTAGAGGCTTAATGGGCAGGGAGGATGCCTTTTCGATACTCTTCTCTGCCACATTAGAAGGATTCGCACATAAATGGTTCAACCAATTTGCTGAGAACCATTTTACAACTTGGGATTTGATGAAAGATGCATTCAAAAATCAATTCCAACATGGAAATAGTGCAGAGATCATCATAGAAGAACTAGAAAATTTGAGATTGGATCCAGGTGAAAAGTTCCCTGAGTTTGTGACTACTAGGGCCAAGGCACTAAATGGCTAAATTGCTAGATCCACCACATGTTTTTTTTGTTAAGAAATGGCTAGCTAAGCCACTTCCAGTGGCCACCCAATGCAAAATCAAGGAATTAGTGTTGCCTACAGCCTCCATAGAGGAGTTCATCAACACAGCTACTCGACTAGAGCAGATAAGGCAACATTATGAAGCAACTTCTTCTCAACTACCATATTCTACAAAAATGGAGGATCCAGTAATCTAGCTAAGGAAGGAGTTGGAGGGCTTAAAAAGGAATAAGCCCCACAAAGAGGAGGAGAATGTTGTTACTCAGTTGAGAAGGGAGATTGAAGCACTAAAGCTCCAAAAGGAGGAGGAGGCCCAAGCAGAGGAATCGGCTCAGCTGTGACAGGAGTTGTAGGAACTCAAAGGGGGTGGCATCAAGAGTGGACTTTGGTGTACCATGTGCAGTAAGCAAGGTCATATAGTAAGTGAATGTCCTCTGTTAAGTGTGACTTGCCAATTATGCAGGAAAGTTGGTCATGAGGCCCATGAATGCCAATCAAGGGGAATACCTGCAACAACATACTGGACACAAGGAGGACCCCTACCACTAGCAAATGTGATGGCTGCTACACCGAATCAAGGTAACAATTACAACCCTAGACAAAGGGATAATTTTGGAAATGGGCCTAGAAGGCCAATTATTTGTTTCAGCTGTGGAGAATGTGGGCACTATCAAAGTAGGTGCACTCTCCCAAAAAATGGCCTCCTTGCAAGAACTGCCTAGAGGCCAGAGACCACTATACTAATTGTTGCCCTAAGAACCAAGCATCTTCATCTGGGCCCCACATTCAAATGATTTCTGTGTGCAAAGAATAAAGGATAGATCAAGTCCATGTGCCATCTCCATCTACCAGGGTGGTGTAGTTAGAAGAAATTGAATCTTTTATAGTGCAGACAAGAAGCAAGGGGAACGCTCAAGTGGACATAGGTCAAGAATCAATGATCAATGGATTGAACAAAGACAAAGTTGCATCTGAAGACAAAGCCACCACATGTGCAAACACAAAGCAAAAAGAAAATTTCATAGATACCAGTGATGCAATTGGGCACGCATTCAACAGGGCTCATGAGGAGTTTGATAAGTCAAACGGAGCCCATGCTCTTAAGGAATCAGAAGCTTCCAGACTACTCAAGTCCATGAAAAAGGAGGTCAGTATTTTTTAATTAATAAAGATGAATGGGAAATTCAGGTCAGAACTCTTGCAGATAATTGATGAAATGTCCACAACAAGTTTAGTGGCAAAAGTTGTTGTTATGCCTAAAGATAAAAGTGTAGGGGAAGCACCCCTCACAGATTACAAGAGCCCTCGGCTAACAGTCTCTATCAAAGGTCATGAGTTTCAAGGAGTTATTGTGGATGGTGGTTCTGGCATTAACTTGATGCCTGAATATACCATGAAAAAGATTGGACTATACCCTTCAAGACCTGCCAACTTCACTGTCACACTAGTAGACCAAAGCATAGTAAAGATACAAGGTACCATCTTTAACTGGACTTTGTTGTTTTAAGGCTGCCACAGGTAGAAGGAAGTTTCCCCCTGTTAATTGAGTCCCAGTCAAGATACAAGGTACCATCTTTAACTTGGACTTTGTTGTTTTAAGGCTACCACAGGTAGAAGGAAGTTTCCCCTTGTTAATTGGGAGACCTTGGTTAAGGCATGCCAATGTGCTGCATGACTGGGGCAAGGATACAATGTGGGTAAAGCAAGAGGGAAAAGAGTTGCAGCAGATAATTTTAGAAGAAGGTCCCGACAATCAAAGACATACCAGCATGATGCAGACAATTGGTATTTGTATGGAAGAAGAATTGGTGGACAACCCAGAAGCAGATCTATTTGAAGGAGCAAATTTATATGAAGATGAAAACATGTTGGCTTGGCTCCATGCACAAGACCCATCTTCCTGCTACGGAATTTTTCCAAACTCAAGTAGAGAGGAAGCATTTGAAGAATCAGAGGATATCATTCAGGTTACTGACTCGAGTGAGACAGTCTCAGTTAAAGGCCATAGAAGAGAGGAGAAAAGAGGAGCCCTTAAGTGGAACAGTGCTGAAGATACTTCAAATCATATGTCAATGGCCACTCTTTTATGGATACTGGTATGGATATCATCTGTTGTGTCAATTTTTATGATAGTGAGTGTAGGGCTTTACAAGGATGTGGAAGAAGTACCTGCAAGTCCTTGGAAACAAAGGGTTCGATTTGATGAAGAAGATGGAATAGTGAAAATGAAATTTTGCAGATTAATTCATAAAGTTGCTGGAGGAGATAATAATCTCATGAAGGATTTAGGGTACCCCTATCAGATGACCAATGTGCCCAATGAGAAGACAAAACCAATGAAGTGCAGTACAATTGGAGATTATGGAGGAGTTTCTCTGAGTCAACATATCAAGGATCAAGGCTTATCATCAACAAAAGTGCAGATTTATGGATCACTTGGAACCTGCAAAATTTTTCCAGGTTGTACATAGTCTTTTCCCGTCATTTTTGCTTAAGTTTTAGTAGTTTTTATCAATTTTCATGATTGTTCTTTGCGTTTTTAGCAAATTTAGCAACTCTTTCTTAGATCTTGGCATAAGTATAATTTTGGAATTTTTTTGGGAATTTTTCAAGCATTTTTTTGAATTTTTCTCGTATTTTTCATCCCTGTTCAAGTGTTTTTTTCTTGCCAAATTGGAGGAATAAAGGAAGCTCTCTATGGTTTTGAGTGAAAAAACTCGCCTAAAACTATAGGAAATTTTTTCAAAAATTTTTGAAGATTTTTTTGGATTTTTTTTGGATTTTTATGTATTTTTCTTCAGTTTTTTTATAAATTAAAAAAAAAGAGCCCCCCCTAGGCGTTTTGTTTTTCCCAAAAAAAAATCGAAAAAAAAAAAAAAAAAAAAAAAAAACTCTCCCCCCACCCCCTCCCCCCAGCCCCCCAACCCCCCACCCCCCCCACGGTTCTAATGCATCCCCCCCCCCTCCCACGGTTCTGAAGCATCCCCCCCCCCCCCCCCACGGTTCTGACGCATCCCCTCCCCCCCACCACCCCCTCCCCCCCACCCCCCTCCCCCCCACACCCCCCCCCCCCCCCCACACCCCCCCCACTCCCCCCCCCCCCCCCATCCCTTGCCCCCCCCCCCCCCCCCCCCCACGGTTCTGACACATCCCCCTCCCCCCCCCTGCCTTTTTTTTAATTTATTTGTTTCTTTTGTTTTTATTTGTTTTTTATGTTTCTTATTTTATTTTAATTTTATCATTTTATTTTTATTTTTTAATTTATTTTTTCTTTTTATTTTTGCCATGCACACGCGTTCGACTATTTTTAAAAAAATAATAATAAATAAATAAAAAACATCGTTTTATTTGATTTTTTTTAATATTTTAATATATATATATATATATATATATATATATATATATATATATATATATATATATATATATATATATATATATATATATATATATATATATATTATATATATATGTATAAATTTATTTTTTTATTTTTTCTGGCTCAAAGCTTTTGGCTTTGGATTGTGCCTCGGTTGGCCGTTTTTTACAAAACTAGAGTCATTTTTATGTTTTTTGGCACCTCTGGGACTCAGTTTTTGGCTTTATTTTTCCAAATTCCCACATCTTCTCTGACTTGTCAAAACTCACATGTTTTGAGCATATTTTCAAATGTTTTTATTTCACCGCATTGTCCACATGGTCTATTCTCACTTTGTTTTACCTTATGTTTTGATATTTCCCATATGCACGCTTTGTAGCTCTATTGTTTGATCCTTTTTCCCCTCTATAGACCCCATAATCCTTCTACCTTAGCCTCTCTTTACCCATTTGCCCAGCCACATCCTTACCCCTCCCTACTCTATCCATCTCAGCCCCTCAGCTCTCCATTTACCCTCTCTTCTACCCTCCCATTTCCCTCCTTTGCTTTTCCATGCAAAAAATTCCACTCTTGGGTTCTTCTCTGGTGCTTGTTCTCTCCTGTTTCTGGTGGACCTGGTAGTTGTTCCGGTGTCCTTCTTCATGATCTTGCAGCACAAGTATTATGGTGTCCTTTCTCCTCAAAGTTTTGGCTGTAGCTCTCAGGGACGGAGAGCACATTAGGTGGTGGGCAACTGTTGAACCCATACAAGTTATATTGGTCAAAGTCAACCATATTCAAAGTCAACTATAGTCAAAGTTAAAAGGTCAAAGTCAAATTGGTCAAAGTCAACAAAGTCAAGGTCAAAGTCAACAGGTGCAAAGTCAAAGTGCTAAAGTGCAGGTGTCAAAGTGCACAGGTAGTGCACAATTAATTGTCAACAAAGGGTAAATTGGAGAAAGTGTGTTGCAGGTTGCAAAGGTATTTCTCTAATTTCCCTAAGGTTCAAAGTGCTTTTAAAGTGTTTTGGAAGGTTCGGGTGAACCCTCTCTTATGTGCAAAAGTGAAGACTTAAAAGGAAAATGTGAAGGTATGTGAAGCGGAAGCGTACGCAGAAGTGAAAGTATGGGCCCCCAATTAAAATTTTTGTTTTAGTCTAAAGTCACTACAAGACAAAACAGGGAGTCGTTGGCTGCCCATTTGTGGAGAAAATCTTGGGACATCAAAGTGAGCACCAAGATAATCTTGCAGTTAGGAGCATACGTGAATCGACACACTCAAATCAAGGCAAGGACTATTCTTGGACTATCCTAAGTGCAAGCAAGAGTGAGCATAGTCTAAGCAAGGCATGAGAGAGAAGTGCAAGAGACACACAATGTGCGACGCAGAGAAGTGAAGTGCAAGGTGTGCATGAAGAGTGACCAAGGAAGTGTGCAGAGGAGTGCTAAGCTAGTCCCCCAAGGATCCCAAGGTCTCATTGAAGTGTGCACGTGCCGACAGAAGGTATCCATCCCTTCCCCTTAGTGGAAGCTTGGTGCAAGGTGTGCACAAGTGCACGCTTGGAGAAGGAGGAGGTTTGGTGCAGAGGAGGTCGGAAGCAACAAGTCTTTTGGGTATTTGGTATCTTGTAAAGTGGGATTTTGCACAGAAGCATTGGATTGCATTGTGCTTCACATTGTATTTGTCTTATTATAATCAATCGATAGAGGTTTCCAGTGTGTATCTTTCTTCTCTTCTTTCCCTTTTCTCCTACAAACACTCAAATCCCTTCTTGTCCAAGAATCCCCCAACAGATACAATGAACTCATATTATCTCCATGAATAGTGGGTGTACTCTTAATGATGTCAAAACTCTTCATGAGAGTCTTCAACCATATAACCTCCTTTGAAGCTTCAACCATACCTTTATACTCTGCTTCTGTGGATGACAAAGCAATTGTATGTTGCTTCTTAGAACACCAAGAGATTAACTTATCTGCCACATAACATAGATACCCATAGGTTGATCTCCTATCATCAGGATTACCTGCCCAATTTGTATCACTATATATCTTGATGTTTGTATCTGATGTGAATCCATAATACAAACATTCTTTGAATGTACCCTTAATGTATCTTAGCACCCTTTGTCCTGCAATCCAATGTTCTTTCCTAGGATAATGCATGAATTGAGACAACACTTTAACTGCATATGACAAATCAAGCCTAGTTAATGTAGCATAGATTATACTAACAACCAGACTTTGATATATCTTCATGTCCTTGAATTCTTCTCCTCCATATTTGCTGAATTTGTGATTCACCTTCATTGGAGTAGGTTCTACCCTGCAATCTTCCATTTTAAACTTGATTAGCAAGTTTTTCAAATACCTTTCTTGATTCACATACACTCCATGTTGAGAATATGAAATCTCCATGCCCAAGAAATATGACAAGTCTCCCAAGTCAGTGATTTTCATCACATTTTGGATCAAACCTTGGCATTTCTTCAACTTCAACTATTGCTTCATTGTTCTCTTCTTCATCAACTATTTGAACCTTTGATTTACCTTTCTTTTGGTTCAATGTTTCTTCATCACCTGTATTAATGCTAATTGTACATGCATACCAAGTACCTTGCTCATCAAATGTAACATCCTTTGACACAAGGAATTGCTTTCTGGATGGACTCCACAACCTATAACCCATTTGCTTATCATCATAACCAATGAACACATACTTTTCAGCTTTAGGTTCCAATTTATGCCTCAAGTGAGATGGCACATATGCATAAGCCAAACACCCAAACACTTTAGAATGATCTAAGGTAGGTCTCTTACCCCACCATGCCTCATATGGTGTCATACCCTGCAAAGCTTTACATGGTAGCCTATTAACCAAGTATGTGGCTGTATCTACAGCCTCAGCCCACAAATAATTAGGATAATTTTTCTCCTTCATCATTGACCTTGCAAACTCAACAAGAGTTCTATTTCTCCTTTCTGATACACCATTTTGTTGAGGAGAGTACCTACAAGTAACTTCCCTTTTCATACCTACATTCCACAAGAAATCATTGAACTCATTAGAGAAATACTCTCCCCCTCCATCTGACCTTAGTCTCTTCAATTTTTGTCCTAAAACTCTTTCTGCATACACATGGTAATGTTTAAATGTATTGAACACCTTTGATTTATCTTTGATCACATATATGGTGATCCACATGGTAGCATCATAAACATAAATCACATAATATCTTGAACCATTAATGCTCAAGTCTTTTGATGGTCCCCACACATCTGTATGTATCAATTCAAGCTTCTTTGAATACATGAAACCATGCTTATTATATGATTGCTTATGAGCCTTACCTAATTGACATGCCTTAAATCTGTATGTCATATGTTGACCTGCAACATTAGGTAATCCAAGCATTGAACCATTGTTAATCATATCCTTAATACTTCTTTCATTGAAATGTCCAAGCCTTTTATGCCAAAGATCTAACTCAAAGATCTTGTGTCCTCCATAAGTGAACTAGGCATGACCAACATTGCCTTGAATCTTCAATGTGAATAGCCTTCCTTCTCTCTTTCTTGAAACGATTTGTTTATACCCATTGCTAGGGTCTCCCACAAAAACTCCATCATTAGTGAGCCTTACTTCATAACCTTTCTCTACAATTTGCCCTACACTTATCAGATTCTTCGGAATGGTAGGAACATACAAAACCTTACTCAGAAGAGTGCTTCCATCCTTGGCCTTTACTGATCCAATGGACTTCACATTGTGCTTTGTGTTATCACCTGTTTGAACTATATGATTAGTTACCTTATTCTCCAAATCAGTCATTAAAGCTATGATTGCTACACCCTGAGTCAATGTAGAAGACTCTTTGATCTTCACTTTGTCTTTCACAAGTTGCATTCATAATTAAGGTTGAATCCTCCTTCTGATCTAAAGCATAGTTGTAGTAGGTATTATTGTAGGATTGACTTTGAAAGCCCCTACCCGCATTTCTTCCAAGGAAACCTCTACTACCTCTACCTCTAAAATTACCTCTCTGATTTCTTTTACCTCTTCCTCTTGAATTAAAGTTCTGATTATATCCTCCACCATTCTGATTACTATGCCAACATTCATGAGCTAAATGATTTGTCTTACCACAAATCCAACAAGCTTTGACACCATCTGTATTACTTCTACCTCTTCCTCTTTCGAAGTTAGCTTGGCTAGTTGTACCTTCATCTTCATTCAATCATTGCTTGCCTTTGTTAATCTTCTTCTTGTCGCTTGAATACATTGCTTGACATGTACTTACCTGCTCAAAGGTTAGCATATGTCCTAGTAATTGATTCAAATCAGGAGTGAAATGATCTAGTGACAATTCAGTGGATAGAATGAAAGGCTTCAACTTCTCATCTCCTCTCAAACCTGTGAGAATTTGTATGACCAATTTATCCTCTTCAATATCTTCGTCAACTGCTCCTAATGCATTTGTAATTTCCTTCATGCTTGCTACATAATCAGAAATAGATTGAGAAGCTTTCTTTTTTAATGTGGCGAATTCTGCCCATAAAGATGCCTTCCTTGACTTTGTAGTATTTTGGAAATGCTCCTCCAAAGCATTCCATATGTCACTTGCACTTTAAAGTCCTCTAATGTGAGGTAGCAAGTAATCATTGACTCCCATGTAGATAATGATCCTAGCTTGAGCATCCATCTTCATCCATGTCTTCAAGTCTGAGAGCTCTTCCCTAGTTGGAACAATAGGATCTCTAAATTTTGGTTTCTCTTCTTCACATGTGATGTATCCTATTAGGTCTTTTCTCATGAGATGAGCTTCCATCCTCATAGACCAAGAAGAATAGTTTTCTCTATCCAATTTCTCTATCTGACAAGAATCTCCCATCCTTTCTTCACCTATGCAATAAATTCTTCAAGCTTTGTGAATATTGAATGTACCTTTACTTTGAATGTAGTTCCTTTTGATCTTCTTGATAGCCTCAGGCCTTCTTTTCTAGCTTTCACGTCAAACTTTCACCTTTTGAATCTTCAAAGGTTGATTTCTGTATAACTGCAATAGTCGGGGTCCTCGTTTCTTCAATTTTGATAACTCCTACTCTAATATCACTAATGGAGAGTGTTAATCTCCAAAAGAGCACGTTATCCTTGATTTTAGAGCACCTCTATATCAAGAACAACTCAAAACTTCAACTAATTTGGAAGACCAATGCCAAATTATCCAATTTTGAACTAATTGTGAAGAAAGTGATTACATAGGAAATTCTGCTACACTCAATTCACTCATTGACTAATCAAACGTGCAAGGTGTTTAATGAAACTTTGTACAAGGTTTTGCCTAAAGGTTCTGAACCTTCTCCAAGTTAAAACTTCTCAAAAGATTTAGTATTCAAATGCTCTCACCCACAAGTAGCTTACCTTTCAACTTAAAGAATGAGTGATTATTTTCTCAAAACCTTACACTGTGGAGGGAGATCTGATCAAAACATTGACCATCGGGATTGCACCTATTTTTGTCTTCACTTCTTCACTTTACACATGTAAATGTTCCTACTTAAAATTCTCTCATCTTGATTACAATTAGGTTCTCAAAACCTGTAAAGAGCTCACTCTACTATAGATTTAGAATTGTACAAAAGCATTCCTCAATAGGATAAACAAAGAAGGAGCACTGAGCAAAAGATCGAGGTGCAACTTTCTTCTATTTCAGAAAAAATTACATCTGAGTGATACATCAAGTTCTTCTCACTTTCTAAGTCTCTAATGACTTCTAAAACTTGTCACTCATCATCCCTCACATGTGTCCCAACTTTCTACTTGTATATATAGGCATATATGTACAAACGCATAACCATTAAAAGGTATAAGTAAACTAATTACAAGTTTAATGTACATGTATATACAAGTCTTCATCTTCTGATCATGAACTCATCTTCAAGCCTCATATATTGAATTTTTTCTTTATTCTTTGACTTCAATTCCTATCCAAATAAAAAATTTCTTATTGTCCTACACGAACAAGAAAGGCACATGCAAATGATACATGGAGGTGACCCAGGACCAAGAAGATCAGGGAGGATACAGAATTCTGTGCAACGATTGACATATGATAGTTACATGGCTCGCCATTGTGCCTACATGACAAAGGTAATACAAGACGCCGAACCTTCTTGTTTTGAAGATGCAATTGGAAATGCACATTGGGAAAAAGCTACGAATGAAGAGATGGCTGCACTTTATGGAAACAATACATGGAAGCTGGTTCCATTGCCACAAGGAAAGAAAACCATAGGCTGCAAGTGGGTTTACAAGGTAAATCACAATGCTGATGGTAGCATAAGCAGGTATAAAGCATGTTTGGTAGCAAAAGGATATGCATAAACTTATGGCATTTATTATGAGGAAGCATTCAACCCTGTAGCTAAAATGTCTACTTGTAGAACACTTGTTGCATTAGCTACAACAAAAGGATGGACTTTGCATCAGATGGATGTGAAGAATGCTTTCTTACATGGTGAGTTACAAGAAGAAGCATACATGGACCAACCATAAGGATATGAAGATTCAAAGCATCCAGAATATGTTTGCAGGTTGCAAAAGGCTTTGTATGGGCTGAAGCAAGCTTCTCTTACATGGCATGCAAGGATTGCTGATTACTTAACCACCATTTGGCTTTTCTATGTGTGATACAGATCATTCATTATATGCAAGGAAGGGTGATGATGGCATCATGATTGTGGCTATTTATGTTGACGACTTGATGTTGAAGAAAGCATCAAAGAGGTAAAGCAACTTCTTATGCAGGAATTTGACATGAAAGATCTTGGTGTGCTGTGCTATTTCTTGGGCATTGAGTTTATACATACAACAACAGGTATATGGATGTCACAAAGGCAATATGCCTTGAATATGCTGCAGAAGTATGGTATGGCTGATTGTAAGCCAATTTCTATGCCATTAGATCAGAATTTGAAGTTACATACTACATTAGGTGAAGCATTGGAAAATGCTACTATGTATAGGAAAATTGTGGGAAGTTTGCTATATCTCACAATTACCAGGTCTGATCTTAGCTACACTATTGGACTTGAAAGTCAATTTATGCAGGTTCCTACGAAGCCACATTTGGATGCTCTGAGGCACATTGTATGTTATGTGAGTGCTTCTTTGGATTATGCATTGTTTTATGAAGCTGGTGTAGATTTGCAGGTTCATGGATACACTGATGCAGATTGGGGTGGTAGCATTCCAGATAGAAGAACTACTAGTGGCTTTCTATTTTCACTTGGGAGTGCAGCTATTACATGGAGTAGCAAGAAGCAACCCATTGTTGCTTTATTGAGTAGAGAGGCTAGGTATAGAGGTGTTGCAATGGAAGCATGTGACAGGACCTAGAAAGTCTATACCCCACTTCGAAAATGCACGTCCTCCCATCATTGGCCTCAAAGGCATCTCATCTTTTCTAATTGGATACTGTGCACGTTGACGTGTGTCACATTTCTTCACATAGGTATGTGCATCCATATGAAGAGTGGGCCACCAAACTCCTGAGAATAAAATGGTTCTTGATCACTCGATCAGGACCAAAGTGTCCACCTGCAACACCACTATGTGCAGTTTCTAAGACTTTCAAATAGTCTGATTCGTGAACACACAATCTTAGGTAACCATCTTTGCCTCTTCGGTATAGGTTGTCTCCTACTAAGGCATAGTCTTGAGCCTCTTGCTCCATGCTTCATCTTCTTGCTAGAGTAGCCTCTTTGGGTAATGTTATCGATTGCATAAATTCTACCAATGGAGTACTCCAATCTGGAATTAATGACACATGATAAAGGATAGCATGCTCCACTGGGGGGTTTTCCCTGCACACTGGACAATTCTTAATACACTCATGTATTTCTTTGTCCATGCTAGGCCAATACACTCCTAAACATTTCAGATTCTGCAATGTTCGTTGTTTGAAATAGTGATTTCCTAGCAATCCTTCATGAGCTTGTTGCAACCAACTACTATGTTCATCGTCCTCAACATAACAAGCTAATACACCCTCAGTATCTTTATCATGCATTATTGTGCGAGAAGGAGTTACGAAGTGCAAGGGAGAGCAAGCACCTGTGTTTTTTCACGATTTTCTGCACATACGGAGCTCGCCATTGCTCGCGCTCAGAAATTTGAAATTCCCGACTCAAAATAGGATTCTGATTGAAAATTGCAATTTTCATAAAATTTAATTTTTTTCAAAAAAATATGATTTTCTATTTCCCACCTAAAAGCTTTTTGAAAAGCGATTCTGGGTCATTCTTAGAATCGCGATTCTATGGTTGTGCTCAAAATCATGATTCTCTAAGTTTCTCAAAAACACGATTCTCTGGTCATTCTCAAAAGCATGATTTTTTGGCGATTCTCAAAAAAACACGACTTTTAGCCAAAATCGTGATTGGCCTCAAAATCGTGATTTTCACAAATCATGATTTTTAGCCAAAAACACAATTTTGGAAAAAAGGATACAATTCTCTATTGGCTCAAAAATCACGATTTTAAAAAATATGACTTTCATCCAAAATCGCGATTTTCACGATTTTCAAAAAACACGATTTTCACTAAGGTACAAAATTGCAATTTTTAGAACATGATTTTCAAAAACATGATTTTCAATCAAAATCGCGATTTTTTTATCATTCTCAAAATCGCGATTTTCAGGCCAAAAACACGATTTTCTATCAAAATCAAGTTTTTCACGATTCTCACTCATAATCACAGTTTTTTGGGATTGCTCAGAATCGCGACTCTCATAAGTGCTCAGCATCGCAATTTTCATAATTTCACAAAATTGTGATTTTTGCGGTTGCTCAGCATTGCGATTTTCATGATCCCTCAAAATCAAGATTTTCATAAGTGCTCAGTATCGCAATTTTTAGACCCCCAAAATCACGATTTTCACACAAAATCATGATTTTTCCAAAAGGTCCTGTTTGGCTGTTTTGACCCTTAGAAGCCTGATTTGACATAACGTTTTCATCAAAAGTCCATTTTTTGAGCTCTATAGCTCGTTGGAAAGCTAGTTTTGAATCCCACACGGCCTCAACTGCTTTTTTATAAGAATAATACACGGATTTTTAGATAGGCTAATTTGAAGTTGACCCTCATGTGGGACTAGGAAACCAAGAGGCCTCCAAAAGATTTTGAGCAATATAAAGGGAAATTTTGGACTCTTAACCAAAGCTTATGAGCCTGAGATGTGGTAGACATCTAAGCAAGGATAGACAAAGCATTAGATCTTCTGAGGGAAGTGTCAACCATACAGGTAAGTCTTGGGCACAACAACTAAGTGGTTATCCTTACGTACTAAGCTCTGACACAAGTGACTCAGAAATGTCTTTTAGCATGGGGAAACTTGTAGGTGGCTCAGGCAATGCCTATCTACAAACACCAGGATATCCATATAAGACACAATTGGAATATATTCAGGCCAACCGATTAGGTGCTCACATCTATGAGGATGGCTTGAGGTGATTAGTTGTCCAACTCAAAAATCCAGATCAACCCTTTGGACTTGAAAACCCAGTGGTCAAGTTTGGAGATGGCTCTTACATTGATAAGCAAGGAACCATGTACGTGGTCACCAGCTTACCAAATAGGACAGATGAGTTTGGAAATATCATTCCTGAGAATGAGATAGGAGAGCTAGAGTAAGGAGACCTAAGACGAGAACCCAAGACTCCGCGAGGCAAATCTTTCTTGAAAAGAGTGATTATTCCAGAGTGGGTTCCACAAGACAACAAAAGCATAGAACTATTTTTGAATAGAGAAACAGAGGAAGCCTTTTGGATATTCAAGCCAGATCAACCTAGCCCAATAGTCACCATTTATGAGTTCAAAGATCCGGAGATACCAGGCAAAGTTGTCTACCTAGATAACACTTCAGAGAGAATGTTCTTCATAATAGAGAATGAAAACCATGCATATACTTGGAAGAGTGAATTGATTTTCCCTCCATGAAGGTCTAATGTTTCCCACGGCCTCCAAGGAGCAGGATCATCTCAAGCTCATGAAGCCCAATGAGAATGCACAAGAGAGAGACCTGAAGTAAGCTTTGCAAACACTAGGGGTAGAGACCGATAAGGATTTGGAAATGAACGACCTCAAAGAGAAAGACATCAAGCACATAGGCATCAAAGAACCGAACTTGATTTTCCATTGCCTAGACCCGAAGAGTACCCAAGGACCCTTAGACCCTCTCAAGTGGTCAAGACAATGAAAAATTACTTTGCTGGGTCAGGAGATCCTTATGATCATGTGACCGAATTCAAACAAGTGTTAAGAGCTGAACATATTGAGGACTTGTTCACCCAGTTCGAGGCATTTGGTTTGACTCCAAGGGCATTGCCTTAGCTTGGTTTCAGCCCCTGAATAGTCACAACTACTAGAATATAGGTCAATTGTTAGAGGAATTCATTGTAGAATTCTCCAAGAGTGGCATCATGCATAACACATCATCCTTGATCTAGATCTTCAAGCAGAAACCCCAAGAAATAGTGCGAGTTGCAGGGAGACGATTCAGACAATACTTAGAAAGATGCCCTATTCCAGAGTTACCCACACCAACCAAACAAGTGGCCTTGTTTTTAGATGGCTTACTAAGCACAAAGTTAAGATCATATGTGTACTTGAAAGAGCCTAGATCCATAGAAGAGTGTGTGCGAATGTGCATAGATATAGAAGACAATTTGGGTGAGGAGTTAGGACTGTCAAAAATCTATAAGGATTCTGACAGTTCTACTAGTCTTACTTCGAGAATCTCCAAGGAAATAGATGCGATAGTTGAGCAAGTTGCCAAGAAGCTAGGAGTCCAAAATAGACAAACATCAAGAGTCACCTCATTGAACAGGTGTCAGACTTGCGGAGGGGACCACATGGCTAACGTATGCCCAATGCAAAACCAGAATGTGAGAGAAAGGAATGCTCCATATTGCACTATTGAGAGAAAATACACAAACCATACGGCTCAAGATTGTCCATACAATAGGGAGGCTGTTAAACAAACTTATGAGCAACCTTACCAACAGGGTAGGCATCAAAATCAATGCCAACCGCCATATTATCGACCACAACAGTAATATCAGGCACCATATAGGCCACAACCAGTTCTAGGAAACCAACCACCAGCTCCTACCAATGTGATTCTAGTTAAGTATGCAATGGTAGAGGAGAACCCTATTAGAGCATTCGTGCCAGTGACCCCATTGGTACTAGAGAATGATCCTCATGCTCAGAGTTTTGACTACTCCTATGAAGATAGTCCACAAGCTTATTACACAGTCACCTAAGCATAGTGAGACTTATCCTTATCACTACAAGACACCACCTATGGAACAAAATTGGGAGCCTGAATACTCGAACGTCATGTATGAAAATCCTAACCCTAGGCCCCAATTGAGACAAATGAGACCACAAGCCCCTAGAGGACCATGTTTCCGATGTCAGGCAACCATTTCATTCGTGATTGTCCCCACCCACCATCTCTGGGTCAAGGACATGCCATCACAATACAAGCTTTTTGTTCTGAGTGTGGCAAAGACCACCCCCTAGAGATTGTCCAAGAAACCCCTCTAGTGCATCCAAGGTTACACCCATTAATGTGGTAGGCTAAGTGGTGGATTCAAGAACTAGTAGTAGTAATGTGGCTCCTATACAAGCGTCACTAGAGCATAAGCCTTAAAACAGGATAAGCCAGTTGAACAATCAGAGTCAAGTGAATCAGGAGAGCCTAGTAAGAGAAAAACAAGAACATGGAAGGATACTAGGCAGAAGGCCAATCGCAAGTGGAATAAAAAGTTATCGAAATTAGCCACTTCCTACACTTCGCACACACATTACCAATAGCAAACAAGCTCTACCATGGATAGACAACACTTCAAAACACTTTTTTCAAGCCACATACATGCATGCAAGCTCACAAGGAAGAAGATACAGAGAGGAGAAGATAAAAAATCGAAATTATGTGCTCTTGATTGTCAGAATGGAAAAAAGTTTTGACAAAGAGTCACAAATGCCTGAGTTGAGCAATCATTGTATCTTTTTCTTCATTGTCCTTGATGCTAGCCTTGAGCTTCTCTTCAATATTAGTCTTTTCTTCATATACAGTCCTCATTTGATCCGCATCTTGTATACATTGCTCAATATACTTTCCAATTGCTTCTTTCCATTTGAGAATCAACTCCTTAGTGTCTGTAGAATACTTTGTTTCTAATAACTTGTGGCTCTCCTGTGCTTGTTTAAGCTGATTTTCTAGACCTTCCAATTGTTTGCGTACCTCATGTCTGGCAATGTCGTCGGTATTCGGTACCTGTAAGGTTTTATCCATTAAGAGAGAATTCATGAGTTCTTTGTTCCTACTCCTCAGATTACCATTTTTGTCCATATATACTTTGATTTGAGTCTCAAAGAGTTTGCTTCGGTTGAGTATACGACCTTTCTCTATGCCAGATGCTGCTTTCTGTTGTTCTAAGTCTTGAACTTTCTTTTGTACTTCTTCAAATCGTTGCATGAGACCATTTGTTGTTCTTGTGATACTTGTAAATCTACTTTTGCCATATGCAATTCAGCATCTTTCTGAGATGACACACTTTGTAAATTGACTATGGTGGTCGTGAGTTCTTCCCTCATTGTCTGAAATCTGTACTTGTCACCCATCAACATTTCTTTCTCTTGATCTTCTTCCATGAGCACTATTTGTGCAGTCATTGCATTATCAATCATGGTCTTTACAAGGGGCTTCAGTTTATTGACATCCACATTTAACCAAGTTTGCAGTATAAGAGGTTCTTCACCTATGGTAACGTCCTTTCCTTGTGCCATGTGTAGTGTTGTTTGGTGGGGCTGCCGAATATGTAGCTGTATCATTGGCTTAGCCTCTTTAGTTACTCCCTTCCCTTGTGGCATATCATTTGGAATCTCAATCACAATTTTTATCAGAGTTTGTTGTGATAGTACCTCTTTTTCTAGATTCCTTTGCAATTCGTCCTTGATGGGTGGTACCACATTTGTTTTTGGTGGAGATGTTTCTTTTACAGTGATCTTGGACTAGGTATTCAACTGGATGGTGTGCCTTCCTTCAGAGGGTGCTTTCCTAATTCTGTACTTGTAGATTTTGATTTTTGAGGGTGGTTTGGACTTGATGAATCTTTGTCCAATCTTCATCATTTGTCTCTGTTCTTATATCTATGTCCAATGTATCTTGTTCATGGATAGATTCATCATTGGAACTTGAATCATCAAGCCCCAATTCCTTGTATCTGGCGGCTTGTGATGGGTTGTGGTCTTTTTGACTCTTTTTCTGCAAGTGTCTAGACTACTTGTATTGGTGTCCTTGTACAGTAAGATTTACCTAGCCTCACATGTGAGTATGTGTTTCTTCTAAAGTGGCTGATAGATCCGTTTGTGTTATTAGAGGTTGATTTAACCAGACCCGTGGTATTAGATGTGTTTGTTTAGATTGAGGGGTCTCTATTCTTCTTCTTCTCTAGCCTGCTTGACTCCACGCATTGTAGTTCTCAACTTGTTCCAACTTCTTCTCGTGAAGTGGAGGCTTTCTTCTTCTTTGGAATTGTTGCAAAATTCACGTATCTTGCCATTTCAATTGAGGTTGGCATTAATCGTAAGCATTCCTTCATTTCTAGTGCTTTGTAGATCAATAGTGTCAAGGCAAAGCTCCCAGTTAAAAACTTCTTATGGTCCCATTTCTTCTTAGCTTCAAATAATTGTTCCTGTATGTATGGCGTAAAATTGACTTTGTTCCTAATTTGCCTCATAGCATGAGATAGCAATTGAACTATAGTCTTCTGAGGCGTTGTATATTTGTTCATGCTTGAGAAACAAAAATGTTGATGCACCACACGAACTGACTCTTCAATATCCTTCCTGTTGATTTCAACAAGGGTCTTCTTTTTAGCATCGTGACATTCATTTTTGAGATTTGTTAGGCCGTCTTGATTCCATCCAAAAGCTTTGTTGATGAGATCATGTGTAAATCAAACATGTTTCCATTCTCCTATTTTGTTAAGAACTGTAGCTTCTGCTATTCAGGGCATATCCACTACTTCCTGCAGCATGTTCATTACCTAGGTACATCATTGAAAATCTAGTAGATAAATTGGAAGTCATAAAAATGCATCAATTTATGCCCTTGTCCATACATCCATAATGATTGGTAATCCATGTTGTAGAGTTTGAAAATCCTGCGACACCAATGGAAATTGATGGTCTCTGTCCATAATCTTGATTGTGGTAAAAAACATAAGGTATGCCACCGGTTGGTCTTCGCAAAACCAATGACCTCTTGCTTTTGTAATTGACTCCAAAGGAAGAACCAAGACCTCTTCTTCATGCGTAGCTTCTGAATCAGATTATGCCATCTGCACTCAAAGCACACCACAATTAGTGTTAAAGTGGTTGCATGACTTATTTCCAATTAATCTCCATGGATTGAACAATTCTCCGAGTGACTTGTGTCGTCCTTCCCCGTGTGTGTAAGGAAGGCAATACCTAGGGATTTTTTTTCATATAATATTTTTTCTTATTTTTTGATGAAAGAAAACAAAACTATTAGTGAATAGCCAAAGCTTTATTTTATTTTTAATGATTTTCCTTGAGGTTATTGTACAAGTGCTCTCCTATTCCCTAGGAGGGAAATGTGCATCACTAAGAAGTAGAAGAAGAATTATGTGTTGAATGCATGGCCTTGTAATGTGGCCCTATCATGCACGTTTGAGGTGTATGGAACTCAAGATGTGTGCAAGAAGAAGTTGTTGGCGGGTTTGTAGATGGTGATCAAGATTTCGGTATCCCAATCAGCTTTATTTTGTTGTTCTTGACTGCAACTTTGTCTCCTTGTGTGCTTTATGCAGTTGTCGTATTGTGATTCTTCTTTACTTGCCATACATATCTTCGAGTTGATTTCTTTGAGTACTCCTGTTTTTGCAATTTTGGGTTATTGCATATTTCTTGCTCCTTTGATTTCATTTTGGATGGATCCTTCCTTTGTACTAGTGTCTTCAGTTTAGTTTTCGTTTTTGGCATAGTTTATTTGGGAATCCATATTTGTGTTCTTGAGGGTTGAGCAAAAATCAATTTCTTTGGGATCCATAATTGAACAATCTTCTGTAGACCTAGTGACTCATCTTGTCCTATAGTCTTGACCTGTTGTTGGTTCCTTTGTAGGTGATGGCTTTGTTGTTGATGATATGATGCTACTTGATCTTTTTGAATCCGTGTCTGTCTAGTTCCATGAATGGGATATATTCTAATGTGGGAAGTTTTGGGTTGATTAATCTAACCAGTCGCACTTGGGCTCAATTCCTCACTAGGGCTCTCAATGGAAATGATGTTAATTGAAAGGTCCAATGGATGATGAGGAGGTGTGAGATTAATAAATGGTGTAAACACAGGTGAAGTACTTGGAGGTGAGGGTTCCAGAGTAGAGGTAGATGCACAATCACCTTCATGCATGATTAATTGATCTCTCATAGCTAGACAAGTGGCTTTGACAGGTCGTTCTTCTAACAAACTAAATACTTTGCGATGCCCTATCTTGGCTGATATGTAGCCTAAGGCTAGTTGGATAGTTACCTCATATTCATATATCCAATCTTGGCCTAACACAAGTTCTTCTAATAGATCTTGATTGTGGCACACTAATAGTCTTTGTTGCATCGTGTTATTTCCTAGGTGCAATGATAAGGTAATCTTGCCTATGCATTCAGTAACATTGCCTCCTGTTCCAATCAAATGTGCTTTGGTTGGATGTAATTGAGCTTTGAGTTGATGATTCAAAGAGGATCTGATGCAGCTGATAGTTGCTCTTGTGTCAATGATGGTATCCACCAAGTGGTACTCCTCTGTTCCCATTCCTAAGTTCAAATATGTTTGTCGCACTTGATGTCTTAGGGTTTCTGAGTCTCTAAAATTAGCCATTGGGATGGGCTCTTCACCTTGGCAGTATCTCTCATCCCTTTCTCTCATCCACTCCTTTCGTTTTCTTATTCATTCGAGGGCTTCTTGTCGTGCTTCCTTGTGTATTTTCACTTGATAGCCACTTATATAGCTTGGTAGGACTTCTCCATCTAGGGTTGCTAAGTTGATAGCTCCACTAGTTGATATGTGAATGATCACCAAGGGTCCATATCCTCTCTTTTGCAGTTTCTTCGCAAGTTGCTTTAATGTATATACCAGAACTAAATCTCCTTCTTTCAAACCTTTATCCTTAATATGAGCATCAAAGTATGCTTTTTTTCACCTTTTTGCAGCATAAATGCCTATTATCGCTTGTAATCTAGTTTCATGTAGCTTCTTGAGTTGGTCCAATTGACTAGATAACTCATGTCCAGTCCATTCGTAGTTCGAGGCTACTCTAAGAGTAGGAACTAGGAAATCAATTGGTGAGATGGCATTATGGCCATACACTAGATTAAAAGGAGTAGTTCATAAGGCTGTTTTATATGGTACTCTGAATGCCCATAAAACATGGTGCAACTACTTATCCCAGTCAGACCTTCCATTATTAACTATTTTCGTAAGCACTGTACACAAGATCTTGTTTGGACTTTTAGTCTGTCCATTGGCTTGTGGGTGATAGGGAGTTGATTTCTTGTCAATTACCAAGAACTCATTCATCAAGGCTTCTATTACTTCATTGATGAAGTGTGTGCCTCTATCACTCACTATTTCTATTGGCAATCCAAATCTAGTGAATATGTTCTCAAAGAGAAACTTAGCCATTGTCCTTGCATCATTCTGCTTAGTTGCCTTGGCTTCTACCCATTTGGTCAAATAGTTCGTTGCCACAATTATGTATTTTGCATGGGAACCTTTTGCTGGTGGGCTAAGAGGTCCTACAAAATCTATTCCCCATTTGGTAAATGCCCTAGCGCATATCATAGGTCGTAATGGCATTTCATCTCTTCTAATAGGATACTTTGTTCGTTGGCAAGTGTCACACCTTTGGACGTATGTGGCTTCATCTTGATATAGAGTTGACCACCACAATCTAGAAAAGAGAATCATTTTTGTAGTTTTATCTGTAGAAAAATGTCCTCCTGCGGCTCCGGTATGAGCCATTTCCAAGAATGAAATATACTCATCTTCATGGATGCACAATCTTAATTGGTTTTCCCTTCCTCTCTTGAAAATTTGTTTGCCTACGAGTACATAATCTTTGCTTGTTCCTCAAGGGCACGTTTTCTTGCCAAACTAGCTCCTTTTGGGTACTCTTGTGTTTTTAAGAATTTCACTAGAGGCATACTCCACCTAGGTTCTACTATAGAGTAACAAAGAGTAGAGCTCTCTTCAAGTGCTCTTTCCAGACAATTGGGGCATGTAGAGACATAGTTATGCGTATCTGTCTGCATAGTTGGCCAATATATTCCTAATCTCTTAAGCTCTTGCCAAGTCCCACTAACACTTCGATGAGTTTTCCATTGATTCACGTGTGCTTTTTGAAGCCAGACTTCTTTCTCATCTTCTTCCACACATCTCAAAAGTAATCCACTTGACTCTTGATGGTATAGGCTTTCGGCTATGATATGGAGATTTTTAGTTTTCCATAACTCCTGGCTCTTGTTTAAATTGATCCTATGATGAGGTCCATGCATGAGTATAGGAATCAATTTTTCAACCCATTGTGAGCATACTTCCAGGTTGAAAAGATAAGTATCTGGCAAATCATCTAGCACTCCTGTAGGAGGTTCTCCATGTGTCATTCTTGATAGGTGATCAGCACGGATGTGTGTATTTCCTTTTTCGACTACTACTTCAAAATCAAATTCCATTAACAATAGAAACCATCGTACTAGTCGTCTGGTATTGCAAGGCTTATTGACTAGATATAATAGAGTCTAATGATCAATGAAGAATTTGAATTTGTTTGCCAATGAGTAGTGTCTAAATTTCTTCACTACGTATACCATCCCTAAGCCTTCTCGTTCCGTAGTGGTATAATTACGCTCCGCTTGGTTTAATTGTCTACTAACATAGGCTATAGGATGATCTAGCTTTCCTGTATCTGTTGGTTGCGCTAAGATGCAACCAATGGCAAACTTGGATGCATCCACATGAATATGAATGGTTTACTCCAAACTGGTACTTTCAAAATTGGTGCTGAACTCAAACAAATCTTTAATTTGTTGAATGCCTTTTCACATTCTTATGTCCAAGTAAACTGAGTCAGCAATCCATAAAGAGGCCTCGCAATTATGGCATACATGTGAATGAATCTCCGATAATATCCACAATGTCCCATAAATGCTTGCCCTTCTTTAGCGGTATTTGGTCTTGGCAAATCCAGAATTACTTTGATTTTGTCTTCATCAGTGGAAATTCCATTCTTAGAGACAATGTGTCATAAGATCTTTCCTTGTCGCACCATGAAGATGCATTTTTCCGGATTGAGGCATACTCTATACAGATGACATTTGGCAAATATTTTTCTTAGTTCTGGGATGTGCTCTGGTCTTATAGCTGAATAGGTACATAAATCATCCACATATACCTCCATACTCTTTCTCAAAAATTCCTTGAACACATGACACATCAATCTTTGGAAAGTGGCTGGGGTGTTAGTTAGACCAAATGGCATAATCCTAAAAGCATAGACTCCCCATTCAGTTGCAAAGGTTGTCTTATGTTGGTCTTCAAGAGCAATGGCTACTTGATTATATCCTGAAAAGCCGTCAAGGAAGCTATAGACTTCCTTGCCTGCATCCCTTTCCAACAGATGATATGTGATGGGTAATGGGTAACTATCACATATGGTGGCTACATTTACCTTTTTAATATTAATGCACACCCTTAATTTGCCATTCTTTTTCAACACTACCACTAAAGGTGATACCCATTCTGTGTGTTCAATTTCATAAATGAAGCCCACATCCAACAATTTATCTATCTCCTCCTTAATCTTTGTTGAATAAACATAATTACAGGTGTATGGTCTTTGTTTGGAGGGCTTGGCTTCTGTTGTCATAGGGATTCTATGAGCACAAATAGAAGGATCTACACCTTTTAAATCCTTATATTTCCATGCAAAGACATCTCTATACTCTCTTATGAGTTGTATTAATTCTTGTTCTTCCTCACGTGAGACATCTTGTCCTATGAAGGTGCATCTCTCTTCTCCTTCTTCAATAGCTACTACAATCTTCTTGGTCAGATCTTTATTATTGTTGCTCTAGCACAATGGTGAGAACCACGTTAAGAAGCTCCACCTCCTTAATGTCAATCCGCGGAAGAGATAGGAGTGATATGAAGATCGTGAATGTGAGATGAAGTGAGACTGAAGGTGAGGAGCATAGAGATGCACACACACATACACACACACTACGAAGACACAAGCAAGACACAATGGAAGGTGAGAAATCAACTCTATTACTCAAGAACACTCTTACAAGCTCAAAATAGCTCTAAGCTCTTCTCTACTCAACAAGCTAACCTCAAAAATGAGCTCTCTAGGTCTTTTTATAGTTTCTAGACTAGTTTTGACCGGTTTCACATCTAGTGACCGGCATAGTTAAAAAATAGGTCCTATGCGCTATTTGAGAGGGTAAACGGTGTCTAAAAATAACCAAATATGATACGCTCATTCTATCTAAGCTCCTCAAGATCGAGGACTCCTCGGCTTGCACAAAATGGAGCAAGAAATTAAGAAAAAGGTTTTTCTATATTACATATGTTACAATAGTGATAAAAATCACTGTTGGAAGTTTTTGAAAAGTATTTTAAAACATAATTCTTTGAAAAAAAGATTCGACAGGCTCCCTGCTCCGTCTTTACATGCTTCCGCGTCTTCTATGCCTCTGGCAACACCCCACTCCCTCTCGCTTCTGTCGTCCTCGACAGAACCTTGTTGTGCGGTCTGTCGGATGTAGTTATGTAGTAGTTCCTGAGCGAGGGTGTGTTCTGATATTCGAATGCCTCGGGCCAAATCTGCCTCGAGTTTCTCCCAATCAATTGGTTGTGGTTCATCAGGTGGTGGAAGTCGATAATGTTTGGAATATACCATCTGTTCACAGGCGAATAATTGCAAGAGGTGTGTAGGCCTGCTGATGAACACTTCCGAATGGTATTCCCAGAAACCGGTTGTGAACATCTCTTCGAAATTCTGCTTGTAGCACGCCGGTAAATATTTAATTCTGCAATGCCAGGCATAACACACCCATAGCGATGGCGTTGTACTCATATTGTATGCAAGATCTAGATTGCCATGCTCGAAGCCCGGGGTGTTTACATGAGAAGCCTTAACACGACGGAAGACTTTAAAAACCATTTGCATCATGTCAAAGATTTCGACAATCATGTGCACTGCTATATCGTCCATATGTTTCAAGCGAGGGAGCTAGTGACGAATCGTGGCCATCATGTATCCCAATGTCGGTAGTTCTATGGGTGGCTTGAAATATGGGTAATTTAACCAATCCTGGCACTACTTGTTGTTCTGTACTTTAATAGCAAATGCTGTCCAGGAGCGGCGACGTGGCACTGGTCCCCAACATGGGTTGTATTTCAAATGTAGTGGTGCCTTTACCCAAGTACTCATCATCTCAGGATATTCATGTAAAAGATCTTTACGCCACTCTGGTTGATAAATCTCGCCTTGCTGCGCATCAAGTGGCAAATCATCAGGCTCAAACTGAGTAGCGTGAGATGGTTTCTTGCCTGTTTCTTTCTCTATGGCCAACTGATACTCGGCCATTAGCATAAAATACGGTTTGTACTGTAGCTCATGCCCTGATATGTATCTACGAGGGGCCAAGTGAGCGAAGTAGGGCGACTGTAAAATTCTTTCCTCAATCATTGCCATTGCGTGCAGCTGCACCTCTACTCGTGCTGAGTGGGTGGTTCCAAGCTCTTCAACTGTCTTCATCCATGCGGGGGTTGGAAGCTTATAAGTCATCTAGTCTTCAGCCGTGACTCGTCCGCCTGGGATGGGTTGTGGTTCGTAGGCTTCTTCAAAGGTTTCCTCCACCGGAATGGTTACATTTTCTTCATCGGTTGGGAGCTCTGGTGGGGAATCCGGCCTTGGTGGTGCTTCGTATATAGCTATCCTTGATTCAAGAGTTGATACCTGGGCCCGTAATGCGTTGAGTTCCTCTAGGATGTCAGGAGAAGGGTCCGCAGGAGCTGGTAATCCTTGTGTTGCTAGTAGTCCTTGTGTTGTAGGTGCTCTGAGCTGGAGTAGCTTATGATCTTCTTTTAGCTTCTGATATTCTTCGTTCATTCAATCGTATTCATCGAGCAATCTGATGTGCTCATCGAGCAACATTTTCATTGATTCAGAGGGCACTGCTTTGAACCGGCTAGGACTTAATGGTTGGTCTGGGTGATCGAGAGTAGCTTCTAAATTTTCTCTATTCTGCTCTTGTAGCCGCTGGTTCTCTTCCTTTGCTGCTGCTAGGTGTCTTCTGAGTAAGCCCATGTTCCGTGTAAGCGTCGCATTGCGAACTGTCTGGGCCCTTAACAAATTGTCAAGATCAGCAGTGGCCTCTTTGGCTTTCTCTTCACTTTCTAGTTCCAGCTTGTGATAAGCCTCGCGTAGTTCTTGATATCGGGTGTTCAATGATGCATTCTCAATCGACAATGAATTAAGCTGCGACTGCAAATCGTTGGTTGTCCTCTGCAGCTGCTGATAATTATTTCCAAGAGATGTGAACTCATCTCTTACTTGCGTTATACACGTGAACATCTGTCGAAATGATGTGTCTATGGTGGGTGATAATATTAATGGTGTGCTAAGTGAAGATGCAGTGGGTGTAGATGCAAAGGGAACGGGGAATGGGGGTGGGAAAGTGGATGTTGTGGTGATTGTGGAAAATTGTGGTGTGCTTAAATATTGTGGTGCCACAATTGAAGTGAGTGGAGGTGCAGTGGGGGGTGATATATCCATATCGCTGGATGTGGTGTCGAGTGTCGTGACTGTGAATAGTGGTGTGATCGTGGGTAAGTGTGTGGGTGTAAATAGAGGATTTACAAAGGTGGACGAGTAATTTAGAGAGGGGTTGTCTTGGACGGCTTGGTGGAAAGGGGAAAGAGGGGTTACGGTGGGTCGGGGAGGTGAGACTGGGGAGAAGGTTAATGGAGGTGGGAATGGGAAAAGGGGTCTTGGAGGTGTGGGGAAGGATGGAAAAGATGAATGGAGAAATGGGTTGGATAGAAAGATGGATGTGTTAGGTGGTAGACTAGGTTGAGTGGGTGCGGGAATTGTGGGATGAATGGGCGTAAGGACGACTTCTCCTACTCCACCGGAGAAAGAGGATGTTGTTCTGGGAGAAGGGGGGTGAATAGGGGAGGCTGGATGGATGGGAGGTGAAGGAGGAGCATTTGGGGTGACAGGTACTTCGGTAACTGTGGAGGTATGTACAGTAGTAGCACGGGGTGGGGAATCTACGAGGATGGCTTCTTCTGCCAAAGAGCCTTCAGGGACAAGACGTGCTTCCCTGGCCTATTCTGAAGACTGACCACCGGTGGGTACCCGAATGTATTCACCAGGTTTTGTTAGTAAGTGGATTCTGCGGGGGTCATACTACGGTAGCGGTTTCCTCTGCAAATATCTTAAGGCTTCAGTGGGTCCAACTGATTTGACAAGCTCTCTGAAACCTCTGATGTATACTTCTTCAAACCCGCCCGAGACAAGCTCCTGTTCTATAAGTGTTTGGCTCTCTTCGTCAGTCAACTTCTTGCGCGCCCAAACCTTTTCCATAGTACGGTATAACTTTTTAATGGCCAGTGTATAAGCTGCTGCTTTGAAGGTTTGTTCTTCGTGTGTGCTCGTGTCACCTTGGGTGTCGGTTTGTTGTCCTTGTTCGTCTGTTTGCACATGTTCTTGGGATTCATGAGTTCCCTGATTGGCTTCGTCATCGCCTTCATCTTCGTCGGTTTCTGTTCTTTTCTCTTCAGAGCTAGACACTACTTGTCCTTGTGGTTGATCTCACGGTGTGGTAGGGTAGCTGGGCCTTTCATATTCCTGAGAGAAGATCTGGCCTTCTGAAAACTGAAATTCACTTGAAAATACGTCCTGCATCTGAAAATCAAATGTGGTAGTTGCTTGTTCTGCTTCTAAATGGGGTATTGGAAAAGAGAAAGCTTCGGCGTCCTGGGACTGTGGCTGCTTGAGTAGTGATTGTGCTGGTAGTGGCCTCCGTTGTAACTGGTCTCGATAACCGTATACGAATAGGTTGTACTGTGGGAGTGGCTTCTATCGGAGACTGCTCTGGAGATGGTTGTGGTGAGGGTGATTCTGGCACCTGAAGGCAGGGGATGGTTCCTCTCATTTGCTTTCCTGCTCTTCCTTTGCTAGGCTTCCTAGCTTTCTTCGTTGTTCCTTTAAATGCTTTCAGCTCCTCACTTGTCATTGCTCGCTCGATAGGTAAATCATATGCTAAGCACATATATACAATTCTAGTCAATGCGTAGCATCCATTGATGACTTTCTTTCTTTCCCATCTATGTTGTGCTAAATACATCTGATCAATGATCCAACTAGCTAGATCAACTGTCTGGGGTCCAATACAAGATAAATACAAACCAAACCATATGCGCTTGTGAGGCATTGTGAATCTGTCCTGAGCGGGGAAAGCAAAATGCTGCATACATATCCGCAGTGGTTTTGAAAGCTCAGGTGTGATCGCCGAAATCTCTTCCCACTTAGTGACGTCCCCACGTTTCATAGGGTTTGGAACTAACCTTTCTCACTCTGTGGGCGTGTGGGTTCCATCAATCTTGATGGCAGCTCGAATCAGATCTTTAGAAAGATAAAATCTTTGATATGGTGGATCGTTCACTAAGGATGGTAGGATGAAGGTGCCTGGCAGATCCTTGTTCTCCGAAGCTATCAAAGTAATGATTAAGTAATAGCATCTGTAGAGGTCAGGTTTAGGCAAAGGGTCACTGAAATACTCTATGAAGCCGGCTCTTGCCCAAACATGTGTTAAGTCTTGTGTGTTCTGTAGTCCTTCGAACTCTCTTGAGAAGAACTGATATTTTCCCCATGTACGGTCATCAAAAGTCAAATTAGCCTCAAATATAAACTCAACATCCGCCAATGGTCCTGCCAGCCCTTGAAACCAATGAGAATTGCGATGAATCTTCTCAATATAGCCTTGAAATTCTGGCAGTGGAGCCGTCGGATGGGACTCTACGAGTAAAATACCGATAGGTGCTACAGGTGCACTGGGGCCTGCTTCTGATGGTCCTTCTTCGGTTTGCATGATGATTGACATGCTAATGGAAAAGATCTGCTACAAAAGATTAGCACATTAGCATGGAAATTAATTATGATCCCATTACAGTGAGACCGCAATCCCTTTCCATAACCGATGTGTAACCCGTGTAGCCAAGTGTTGTGAAGTGATTGATGCAATGATTTTTTGCAGAGCTAGTGCAGGTCTCTAGACACCTATATGTTTTCAGATATTGCATGCAGTTCTTTGATGAGATGTTATTATAGGTGATGTTGGGTTATAGTGTGTGGATTTATACAAGGTTCAGTCATGAATGAGTTATTACAAGGTTGTAGATTAGTCGGGGTGATAGTTATGTTAGACAAGGGGTTAGGAGAAGACTTCTGGATACGTTTCGGTATCCACTTCCTAAGAGTTTGTGATCGGGTGATAGGTCTCTGCGGAAGGACAAAAGATGATATCGGATTTGGTGGTATGGAGGGTTGAAAAGATTTTTGAGGATTATATATTACAGGGCTTGAGGGTTGAGCTATAATACACTATTTGGGTACCCAAATTTGCATGGGTGTGGGTCTGTTCATAAGGTACTTCTTGGCGATCCAAATTTGTCAAAATTTGAACTTGTAGAAGAAGGTCGAGGGGATGTTGGATACTGATGCTGCTTCTGCCTTGACTTCTTCTTATCAATGTCTGCGTTCTTGAAATCAGTCGGTTCTTTCTGTTCTTTTGGCACCCATATTTGTCTTGCGCCGCTTGCTTTGTGATGCTGACACTGCTTTCCTCTTTGTGTTGTCTGATGTTGTCGTCGGTCTGGGTTCCTTCGTTGTGGTTGACTCCTTTGTGGTTGAGGTTGAGAGGTCGGATGGACACTTTGCTTTGGAAAAGAAGGGAGGTCCAACACTTGCGAAACCTGCCCATTAGGATGTTGGTGCAGACCAATCACCAATTGAAGATTTGAAGGACAAAGGATGGAGATGAGATCAAGTTTTGAAGCAAAGAAGATGGATACATTCACAGAGTGAAAGACATGTACACATATGTACATTAGTTAAGACATAGGTTACTTATACTTATGCTTTGATATAAGTCTGTACATAATTGCCTATAAATACTTTTGAAAATGTCGGGGCAAAGAGAGAAGACAAGGGAAGACAATAGGAGATCATGAGAATAGTGTATTGAGAAGTTGAGAATGTCATTAGACACATGTGAAGTGAGTTGAACTCTCCATCCTCACTCAGTTGTAAATTTCTGAGAAATAGAAGGAAAAATTGTGCCCGATGTTTCTGTGTTTTCTCCCTGTGTGATAGATCTTTTGTGAATTCCTTTTGGAGATATCTAAGTCCATAGTTAATCAATCTATGGCTAGAGTTTGAGAGTCTAATTGTGATCAGGCTAAGAGAATTGTGTGTAGGAACATTTACATGTGAGAAAGTACTCATTGGTTCCTGAAACAGGCGCAAATTTCGATCTTAATGATTTGATCATTTCTCACTCCACAGTTTAAAGTTTTGTGCAAGTAAGCACTTAATCTTTAAGTTGAAAGGTAAGCTACTCGTGGCTAGAAGCATTTGCTTAAACGGGTTCTATACTGAGAGAATTAAAGTTAAGAAGTTAGGGGTGTCCAAATCGACTTCTCAGAAGTGCAGTTTTAGACATAGCTGACTTGGTAAGTAGATTTCTCAAGATCTACTGAACCTTTTGAAGTAATTTGACTTGGAGAAGGTGCGCAATCTTTAGGCGACACCTTGTGCAAAGTTTCATCAAAAACTTTACACATTTACTCAGTCAATGAGCAAGATCTATGCAGCAGACTTTCTGAGGAATTTCCTTCTTCACAGTTTAGTCAAGAAATTGATATTTGGTCATTGATAGCTTAAATTGGTGAAGATTTTGACTTACTCTTGATATAGAGGTGTTCTAAATTCAAGAGTAGGTTGTTCTTTTGGAGATTAACACTCTCCATCAGTGGTATCAGAGCGGGAAACATCAAAATCAAGGAAAGGAGGATCCCGACTGCTGCAGATTCAAGAAATTCAACAACTGAAGAACTAAAAGGTGAAAGCTTGAAGGCAAAGCTTGAGGAGGAGACTATACGACGTCAAGAAAGACAAAAGGACTCTAATTTGAAGTAAAGGTACATATATTATTCATAAAGCTTGAAGATTTCAATACACAGGTGGACACAAGATGGGAGATTCTCTACAAATAGAGAAATTGGATAGGGAAAACTATCCTGCATGGTCAATGAGGATGGAAGCTCATCTTATGAGCAAAGATTTAATAGCTTACATCACAGGAGAAGAAGAGAAGCCACAGTTCAGAGATCCTAGTGTTCCAACTAGGGAAGAGTTAGCAGATTTGAAAAATTGGATGAAGAAAGATGCTCAAGCTAGGAGCATTATCTATATGGCAGTTAATGATTACTTGTTACCTCATATTCGAGGTCTTGAAAGTGCAACTGATATTTGGAATGCTTTGGAGGAGCATTTCCAGAATACTACTAAGTCAAGGAAGGCATCCTTATGGGCAGAGTTTAGCACTTTTAAGAAGAAGGCTTCTCAATCCATTTCAGACTATGTGACAAGAATGAAAGATATTGTAGATGCTTTAGGAGCTGTTGATGAAGACATTGAGGAGGATAAATTGGTAAGACAAATTCTTACAGGTTTAAGAGGTGATGACAAATGGAAGCCATTCATTTGTCTACAGAATTATCACTTGATCATTTCACTCCTGATTTAAATCAGTTGCTAGGTCATATGCTAACATTTGAGCAGGATGTTAAAGGAGATGGTGACAAAAGTATAGGTCATGCAATGTACTCAAAGGACAAGAAGAAAGCTAACAAAGGAAAGCAACAAGCAGGTGAAGATGAAGGTACAACTAGTCAAACCAACTTCCTAAGAGGTAGAGGAGGTGGCAAAGGTAGAGGAAGAGGCCGAAACAACAAAGATGGAGGCAAAGCTTGTTGGATTTGTGGTAAGACAAATCATTTAGCTAATGATTGTTGGCATAATAATCAGAGTAATGGTGGATATAATCAGAACTATAATACAAGAGGAAGAGGTGGCAGAAATCAAAGAGGTAATTTCAGAGGCAGAGGTAGTAGGGGTTACTTTGGAAGAAATGCAGGTAGAGGTTTCCAAAGTCAACAATATAACAACACCTACTAGAATTATGCTTCAGATCAAAAGGAAGATTCAACATTGATAATGAATGCAACTTGTGAAAGGCAGAATGAAGATCAAAGAGTCTTCTACATTGATTCAGGGTGTAGCAATCACCTGAGTGGTAATATAGCCTTGATGACTGATTTGGAGAATAAGGTATCTAATCATGTTGTTCAAACAGGTGACAACACAAAGCACAATGTGAAGTCAATTGGATCAGTGAAGGCCAAGGATGGTAGCACCTTATTGAGTAAGGTCTTGTATGTTCTTACAATTCCTAAGAATTTGATAAGTGTAGGACAAATTGTGGAAAAAGGTTATGAAGTAAGGTTTACTAATGAAGGAGTGTTTGTGGAAGATCCTAGCAATGGGTATAAACAAATTGTTTTAGGGAAGAAAGAAGGAAGATTGTTCACATTGAAGATTCAAGGTAATGTTGGTCATGCCTTGTTCACCTATGGAGGACATAAGATCTCTGAGTTAGATCTTTGGCACAAGAGACTTGGACATTTCAATGAAAGAGGTATTAAAAACATGATTAACAATGGTTTAGTGTTTGGTTTGCCTAATGTTGCAGGTCAACATATGACATACAGATATGAGGCATGTCAATTAGGTAAGGCTCATAAGCATTCCTATTCCAAGCATGGTTTTATGTACTCAGAGAAGCTTGAGTTGGTACATACAGATGTGTGGGGACCATCAAAGGATTTCAGTATAAATGGGTCAAGGTATTATGTGATTTATGTTGATGATGCTACTAGATGGATCACTATTTATGTGATCAAAGATAAGTCAGAAGTGTTTAATACATTTAAACACTATCATGCATATGCAGAAAGAATTACAGGACATAAGTTGAAAAGACTAAGATCAGATGGAGGGGGAGAGTATTTCTCTAATGAATTCAGTAATTACTTGTGGGATGCAGGTATAAAAAGAGAGGTTACTTGCAGGTACTCTCCTCAACAAAATGGTGTAGCAGAAAGGAGAAATAGAACTCTTGTTGAGTTTGCAAGGTCCATGATGAAGGAGAAAAATTGCCCTAATTATTTGTGGGCTGAGGCTGTAAATACAGCTACTTATTTGGTCAATAGGTTACCATGTAAAGCTTTGCAGGGAATGACACCTTATGAGGCATGGTGGGGTAAGAGACCTACACTAGACCATTGCAAAGTATTTGGATGTTTGGCCTATGCATATGTGCCATCACAATTAAGGCACAAATTGGAACCTAAAGCTGAAAAATATGTGTTTATTGGTTATGATGATAAGCAGATGGGATACAGGTTGTGGAATCCATCCACAAAACATTTTCTTGTATCAAAAGATGTTACATTTGATGAGCAAGGTACTTGGTATGCAGGTACTATCAATATTAATACAGATGATGAAGAAATTGTGAGCCAAAGGAAAGGTAAATCAAAGGTTCAGATATTTGATGAGCAAGAGAATAATGAAGTGCAGGTTGAAGTGGAAGAAACACCAAGGTTTGATCCTGAAACACCAAGGTTTGATCCTGAATATGAAGAACCAGAAACCTCAAGAAGTGGAGAACTTAGGAGTTCTACAAGGAACAAATGGCAACCTACAAGGTATAGCTATGATACTTCATTTTTGGCTACCAAAGATTATGCTTACATGATTAAAGCAGATGAAGACCCTTCTACATATGAAGAGGCAAAAGGTAAAGAAAATTGGGAGAAAGCTATGCAGGAAGAATATGATGCATTGTTGGAGAATCAAACATGGGATTTGGTTCCAAAACCAAATAGCCAGAAGATCATTGGATGTAAGTGGGTTTATAAGACAAAAAGATTTGCACATGGAAGTGTGTCTAGGTACAAAGCTAGACTTGTTGTCAAAGGGTTTGCTCAGACATATGGTGTTGACTATGATGAGACTTATAGTCCTGTGGCAAAGATGACAACCATCACGACACTTATAGCAATTGCTGCATGTAAAGGTTGGAAATTGTGTCAATTAGATGTGAAGAATGCTTTTTTGAATGGTTACATTTCAGATGAAGTTTTCATGGAGCAACCTCAAGGATTCAGAGATGGAAGATATCCAGATCATGTGTGCAAGCTCAAGAGAGCTTTGTATGGCTTGAAGCAGGCCCCAAGGGCATGGAATTATAGACTTGTAAAGTTCTTGAAAGAACTTGGATTTCAGGTGTCTAAAGCAGATAGTAGCTTGCTTATCAAAGCAAGTGATAATGGTTTCATATACATGTGCATATATGTTGATGATATAATCCTTACAGGTACAGATGAGGAAGGAATACAAAGACTAAAGAAGCAAATGGAAAAGGAGTTCAAAATAAGTGACTTGGGAGACTTGTCATACTTCTTGGGCATGGAGATTTCATACACTCAACATGGAGTGTATGTGACTCAAGAAAGGTATTTGAAGAACTTGTTAATCAAGTTTAAAATGGACGATTGCAGGGTAGCACCTACACCAATGGAGGTGAATCACAAATTGAGTAAATTTGGAGGTGAAGAATTCAAGGACATGAGACAATATCAGAGTTTGGTTGGTAGTCTTATCTATGCTACTTTAACTAGACCTGATTTATCATATGCAGTAGGGGTTTTGTCTCAATTCATGCATTGTCCTAGGAAAGAGCATTGGATTGCAGGTCAAAGAGTGTTGAGGTACATTAAGGGTACACTCAAAGAAGGTTTGTATTATGGGTTTACATCAGATACAAACATCAAGATCTATAGTGATGCAGATTGGGCAGGTAATCCAGATGATAGAAGATCAACTTATGGATACATGTGTTATGTGGGAGATAAGTTAATCTCCTGGTGCTCAAAGAAGCAACATACAGTTGCTTTGTCATCTACAGAAGCAGAGTACAAAGGCATGGTTGAAGCTGCAAAAGAAGTGATATGGCTTAAAACTCTAATGAAGAGTTTTGACACTATACAGAACATACCTATCATTTATGGTGATAACATGAGTTCATTATATCTAGCTGCTAATCCTGTTTTTCATGCCAGGACTAAACACATTGAGATACAGTATCACTTTCTAAGAGAGAAGGTGATGGATAAGGAGATTGAAGTCATACATACTTCAACAAAAGATCAGATAGCTGATATGCTTACAAAGAGCTTGGATGGACCAAAGCTACAGAAATTTAAAGACATGGCAGGTATAAAGAAGATAAGAGAAACCTCAATTGATGATTGAGGGGGAGCTGTTGGTGCAGACCAATCACCAATTGAAGATTTGAAGGACAAAGGATGGAGATGAGATCAAGTTTTGAAGCAAAGAAGATGGATACATTCACAGAGTGAAAGACATGTACACATATGTACATTAGTTAAGACATAGGTTACTTATACTTATGCTTTGATATAAGTCTGTACATAATTGCCTATAAATACTTTTGAAAATGTCGGGGCAAAGAGAGAAGACAAGGGAAGACAATAGGAGATCATGAGAATAGTGTATTGAGAAGTTGAGAATGTCATTAGACACATGTGAAGTGAGTTGAACTCTCCATCCTCACTCAGTTGTAAATTTCTGAGAAATAGAAGGAAAAATTGCGCCCGATGTTTCTGTGTTTTCTCCCTGTGTGATAGATCTTTTGTGAATTCCTTTTGGAGATATCTAAGTCCATAGTTAATCAATCTATGGCTAGAGTTTGAGAGTCTAATTGTGATCAGGCTAAGAGAATTGTGTGTAGGAACATTTACATGTGAGAAAGTACTCACTGGTTCCTGAAACAGGCGCAAATTTCGATCTTAACGATTTGATCATTTCTCACTCCACAGTTTAAAGTTTTGTGCAAGTAAGCACTTAATCTTTAAGTTGAAAGGTAAGCTACTCGTGGCTAGAAGCATTTGCTTAAACGGGTTCTATACTGAGAGAATTAAAGTTAAGAAGTTAGGGGTGTCCAAATCGACTTCTCAGAAGTGCAGTTTTAGACATAGCTGACTTGGTAAGTAGATTTCTCAAGATCTACTGAATCTTTTGAAGTAATTTGACTTGGAGAAGGTGCACAATCTTTAGACGACACCTTGTGCAAAGTTTCATAAAAAACTTTACACATTTACTCAGTCAATGAGCAAGATCTATGCAGCAGACTTTCTGAGGAATTTCCTTCTTCACAGTTTAGTCAAGAAATTGATATTTGGTCATTGATAGCTTAAATTGGTGAAGATTTTGACTTACTCTTGATATAGAGGTGTTCTAAATTCAAGAGTAGGTTGTTCTTTTGGAGATTAACACTCTCCATCATAGGAAGTGCTCCGTTTTGTACTTTTAATCTAGGCCAGTCCGTAGTAAGTGTGGAAGGATGGGCACCGTAGGTTGTTTTGCCCATGTGGACGCTGATGAAGTCCACCTGACCAAGCGATTGGGCAGTTGCCCCTCTAATTTGCAGGAAGCCCAAGGGAAAATCTCCTGACGTCCTTCTGATTGACGATTGTCCATAGCCAAGCCCGCATGGGTTGGTGTAGACGTAACGTGACTGATCTGCCCAAAGATCTTCCGGTCTTCCGTCGCATGCATTTCATAGGGTCTATGGCTACAAACCTCAGTCGGAATTCCATTAGGGAAGTCAAGCGGTATCACTCCCTTCTAATCTAAGGTTCCAATCTGCAAGGAGCCTTGTCTAAGATTTAGGTCCACTGAGTGATCGTATAGCCAATCTTGGCCAAGGATTAGGGGTTCTATCAGGTCGTCGTCATGGCACACCAGTAACTTCACTGTCAAGGTCACTTCGTTTATGAGGATAGGAAGATCCACCTCACCCATGCAAGGGGTTTCCATGCCTCCTAGCCCTATGAGGTATGCCTCAATGGGCTGCATTTCTATTCGTGAATCCTTATAGTGGGACCATCTAGTCGCACTAGTCGCAGCACCTGAATCAATTAAAGCCCTGAGCTCTTGGCAAGGGTTGCCGTGATCTAGCCTGACTGTAATGAATGGTCTCCTGTCCGCTATGCTAGGATGAGTGGTTGACTTTACTTGACACATGGCCATGGGATATCTGGGTGATGTTTCCAGATGATTATAATGTTCTCTCCCTAGTCCTTGTCTTCTTAGCTTCATGCGCTTAATGCGTTCTATAGCTTCTGCCTGAGCTTCAGCTCGTATTCTATTTTCTTCCTCCTTACGCTTCTTTGCCAAAGTGAGTCGTCTAAGCATATCCTCAGTAAGAGGTTCTTGGTATAGCCTGACTCTACAGCCACTAATGTAATTAGGCATTATGTCTCCTTCTAAGGTGGCTAATTGCATAGCTCCACTTTTCGAGAGTTTGTTAATGATCATAGGTCCATAACCTCGCTTTTCTAACTTCTATGCATGTTGCTTTAGTGTATATACTAGGACTAAATCTCCTTCTTTCAAGCCTTTATCTTTTACATGTGCATCAAAATATGCTTTCTATCGCTTCTTAGCTGCGTATATTCCTGCTGCTGCTTTTAGCCTGGTTTCTTCTAATCGTTCCAAGTCCATTATTCTTGCTGATAATTCATGGCCGGTCCACTGATGTTCTTGTGCAACCTTAAGGGTCGGTATCAAGAAGTCCAAAGGAAGCACAACATTCTGACCAAAAACCATCTGAAAGGGAGTTGCATTGAGTACAGTCTTGTAGGCCACTCGATATGCCCAAACAGCGTGGTGTATCTGTTTGTCCCAATCTGAACGTTTGTTGTTCACGAGTTTCGTCAGTACATTACATAGGATCTTGTTAGTGCTTTCAGCCTGACCATTGGCCTGAGGATGATATGGTGCAGATTTCTTGTGAATCACCATAAAATCCTGTAACAAATATTCAATGACTTGGTTTAGAAAGTGAGTTCCTCGATCGCTCACTAACTCTATAGGCAATCCATATCTTGTAAAGACATTTTCAAATAAGAATTTTGCAGTCATGTGAGCATCATTCTTTTTCGTGGCTTTTTCTTCTACCCATTTGGTGAGATAATCAGTCGCAACAATAATGTATTCCGCATGTGTACCTTTTGGAGGGGGGTTAATGGGTCCTACAAAGTCGATACCCCACTTAGAAAATGCACGTCCGCACATCATGGGTTTCAATGGCATTTCATCTCTATGAGTAGGAAACTGAGTTCTTTGGCACACATCACATCTCTGTACATAGGTATGTGCATCCATGTGAAGAGTGGGCCACCATAATCCTGCAAAGAGGATGGCTTTGATTATCCTATTGGGTCCAAAATGACCTCCTGCAACACCTTGGTGTGCAGTCTCTAGTATGCTCAGATAATCGCTTTCATGAATACATTGTCTTAGGTATCTGTCTCTTCCTCTTTTGTATAGATTATCGCCAATAATTAAATAGTCTTGAGCTTCTTGCTCTAGACTGCATTGTCGTGCTAAAGTCATTCCTTGAGGGAATGTGTTCGTCCTCAAGTACGTCACTAAAGGTTCACTCCAGTCTGGTGTGAGAGACACGTGATATAATGTAGCATGTTCTACCGGTGGTCTTTCACAACAAACCTGACATTCTTTACACAACTTGTAGACATCTGCTTCCATCGTAGGCCAATATACTCCTAGTCTATGCAGAGTCTGCAATGTACGATGTTTTGAGTGATGTTGCTTTAATGCACCTATGTGTGCTAATTGCAACCAATTCGCATGTTTTGATTCATCTACACAACAAGCAAGAATCTTTTGATTATCCTGTTTATATATGCTTCCTGCTATGATTTGGTATCTCTAAGACTTGGTAATCTCTCCTTCCTTGATCCTTATCCTAGGATTCTTGGGTCCATACGTGAGAATAGGGACTATCGGCTTAGCCCATTCTGGTGCTATCTCAAGGTTAAACAAGTATGCATCGGGTAATTTGTCCACTATTCCTTGAGGAGCTTCTCCTGAGGTTAGTCTCGAGAGGTGGTGAGCTCTGAGATGTGTCTTTCCTTTCCTAACTACTACTTCAAAATCATACTCCATGAGTAATAGAAACCAACGTATTAATCGTCCTGTGTTACATGGCTTGTTGACTAAGTACAGTAATGCTTGATGATCTGTAAAGAATTTAAACTTGTTTACCAACAAATAATGTCTAAATTTCTTTACTGCGTAGATCATTCCTAATCCTTCTCGTTCCGTCGTGGTGTAATTTCTTTTTGCTGCGTTCAACTCTCTGCTCGCATAAGCTATGGGGAGATCTATATTACCTTCACTCGTGGGTTGTGCTAACACACATCCTATGGCATAGTTGGATGCATCCACATGTACATGGAATGGCTTACTCCAATCTGGGGTTGTCAATATAGGTGCTGAGCACAAACGTCGTTTAAGTTCATTGAATGAATTCTCGCATTCGGCTGTCCATTCAAAATGGGTCAAAAGAGAGTACAAAGGCTTGGCTATGATTGCATACATGTGTATGAATCGTCTATAATGACCGCAATGGCCAATAAATGCCTGTACCTCTTTCACGTTAGTTGGTCTAGGTAGTTCTGCAATTACTTTTACCTTTTCTTCATCTGTAGGAATTCCATTCTTTGACACAATGTGTCCTAGAATTTTGCCTTGTCTGACCATGAAAACGCACTTTTCGGGGTTCAAACAAGCCTGATATTCTCGACATTTGTCAAATACTTGTTTTAACTCTGGGATATGTGTCTGTCTGACATTTGAATGTGTACATAAGTCATTGACATAAACTTCCAAATTCTTGCGTAAGAATTCCTTGAAAACATGACACATGAGTCGCTGGAAAGTGGCGGGTGCATTTGTTAAGCCAAAAGGCATCACACGAAATGCAAATATGCCCCATTCTGTGGCAAAAGCCGTCTTGTGCTGATCTTCTGGAGCAATGGCTACTTGATTATAGCCTGAGAAACCATCAAGGAAGCTATAAACTTCCTTGCCCGCAACTCTTTCCAATTAATGTTCCGTGATAGGAAGAGGATAACTGTCTCTAATTGTGGCGGCATTAACTTTTTTAAGGTTAATACACACACGCAATTTTCCATTTTTCTTGGGCACAACCACAATGGGTGATACCCACTCGGTATGCTCAATTTCGTAAATGAATCCTGCTTCTATCAAGTGATCTATCTCCTCTTTAATCTTCGCAGCATAGTTATCATTGTACTGTTAGACGGCCGCCGAATAAGGACAATTGTACTTAGACAGAGGTTTTAATGTAGAAAGAACCCTTCTGGAAGTACGCGGTAAAGAAAGATTCGCGCAAGCCTTGTAACCAAATTCTATTTAAAGCAATGAAAAGAACAGCAGAGGGACGAGAGAAGGAGTCCCGTTTTTGGGAAGTTGCGAGTGTATTGTGAGAGCCCTGATTTGGGATTAACTCTTCTACTGTGTGTAAACGAGTAGAGTATCTTGGTTCTGTCCTGTTCTGCGCGCCTTATCTGTGTAATCATTTGACTGTGTATGCGTGATACACTATGGTGTTACGAGTCGGTACTACGATTGTGAGATTCTGTTCGGTAACGAGTTAAGGTGTCTTTGATTATGCGTAAGGTGTTAGTGTGTTGTCTATTTGCTATTTCTTTGGTGGAATAGGTAAGCGTGACGAATGGACATGAGTTGCTATGATGCTCTGTAAGTGACTGAGTCGGTATTATAGTCTGTGTTCAAAGGTAGTGCCGGTAATGTCTAAGTACGCGTAGAATGGTAATAATGTTGCGACACGTCTCGCGGACAGTAGATATTACGGGTTGAAGGTAGATACACGGTAAGTCTGTGAACTGACAAGAAGAATTGCGTGTGATGACCTGTTAAGTTACTAAAAGTACTGGACTGTCATTTCGGACTACTGCTCAACCACTATGGCAGGAACAGTCTGGGAGCTCTGAGTCCAACACATTGGTCTAGTGAAGTTGTTCGGGAGCAAAACTGAGCTAAGACGTGAAAACCATAACTACGGTTGAGTGAGGAGTTGGGAAAATAGTACAGGGCCTCTGTCAACAGACCCCTACCACTCCCAAGGACCCACATGGTTAGAGTCAATCTATTTTGCGGTAAGATTGAGTACAGAGAAAGAGAGACTCGGACATATCTGGTACGCAGGTGTGGAACCAGATTCTGGAGTCTCTGAAGGATTGTTGTTTTAAACTAGTAATTAGCAACTACGGTAGGCAGTTAACAGTTAAGTTAATAATAAACGATCTTACCTTTAACATTTGGCGCCGTCTGTGGGAAAGTGGCATCCGCTTGCCAGTTCTCTGGCCCGTTACCTGTGGGAAGATGGCAACTGATTACCAGTCTCTACGGTAAAGTAGCATTTGATTACGAGTCACTTGTGAGACAGTGGCATTAGAGTGCTAACGGTTTGTAAGAAGTAAACATCCAGCAACATTTGCTTCACTGACAGTAGCAACAGATCCAGATTGTTGCAAACTGCTCAGATAGTATCACTGGGCAATGATACATGCCGGTCACTCGATCGGGCGAAACATATCCTAAGAATCGTCAGATTGAAGCACGTAAATCACAAAAGATAGCCTCGGGAGAAGCAGGCATAACTAGATCTGACCAAGTGGTCAAGAAAAGTAGAAACGTTACAACTAATTCCGGTCATATTCCGGTAGAACGGTCAACGCCTTCGATACATGCTGATGCTACTTCGACCCAGCCTATCGAAGATATAGCAAGTCCAGACTCTATCAAAACACCGTTGGAACCTAGTTTAACAATATCAGACAAAGATTTAGAGTTATCCACGGTCAGAAATACGTTAGGAAAATTCGGCAAAAGTAGTAAAACAGGGCATTCTGGCCCAAGTTCGGTTCATTCCGGCGAGATTCCGGTGATAGAATCACCGATTGCTGGCAAAGGTTTAGCCTTTTTTGCGGAATCATCAGCTCAACCTTCGTGTTTGGAAGAAAGATTTCGAATATTAGACATCCAGAAGGAAGGAAAGCTGTTCAAAACAGAGATCCGAAGCATCCTAAGTCGAAACAGCACACCGAAAAACGCACCATCCGGCGATACAAGTCCCGATAGTTCACCCGATCAATCCCGAGATACAGAAGGAAACCCTGAACCCTTCACAATGAGCGGGCAACACCAACAACAACAGCTAGGACCGCCAAGGCCACCTCCAACAGGAGTAACCTACACGAAATTCGGTGGATTCCCAGGAGACGACCCAGACGCCCACGTACGAACGTTCGAGATAAGTTATGCAGTTCTTAACCATCCACCAGATCAGGCGTATAAGGCCATTGTTTTTCAATCTACACTGATCAATGAAGCGGCGAGATGGCTCACGGAATACGATATCAATCATTTCGGTACTTACGATGCAGTACGAGACGCCTTTTTACAGCGATTCAGACTAAAGAAGAATCCTGCTGAAATCTTTGAGTATCTACAGAACAACAGACAGAAGGTAAATCAGACCGTCCAGGAGTATGCTACCCTCTTTAGAACACATTTACGGCAGATACCACAGGCTCACGCTAATCTACCTGATGATGTCATCTCTCAATGGTTTATCAATGGATTACCCCCACAACTGAAGCAGATCATGATCATAAGATGCATCGGAGCTATGACCTTGGATGCCGTCATTGCAATGGCTCTACAGCTAGAATCCAAGGTTGGTGGATTTTCAGAAGACTTGGAATGGTTAAAAACAAACAAAATTATGGCTGAAGATATCACCAGGCAAGTATATTGCACCACATGCAAAAATTCGGGGCATACAAGTGCCAACTGTGCACTGAACCAAGTGTTTTGCGCTATCTGCAACACTACCGGACACACCACCGGAAACTGTGTCTACAACGCTAGAATACAAGGGACAGCAACCGTCAATGCAGTCATCCAAGAACATGGCCAACCAGTAAATCACTATGTGCCTCCACAACTAAGAAACAATCAACAACAAGGATATCGGAACTACCGAGGACAGAGAAACAACACTTATAATGCCAACCGATGGCAGAATGGACCCCCACCGGAAAACCCTGAGTTACCACCTCCACGCTGTCATTTCTGTGGCAAATTCGGCCACATTAGAAGGTTTTGTAAAGACGCAATAGAGTAGGATCAAAGAAAGAAGGAATGCCAAAATCCAATGGCCAACATGGTAAAAATTACACCGATCGAGACACAGACTGCTACAGTCCAGACCCGTTCCGGTAAACAACTTCAGCCGGCGGCAGAAATCTTTGAACCAGGGATACAAGAACAACGAAGGATGTATAACAAAGCTAGTCACTGGACCACAACAGAACCACCAGTGTTCCCATAACCTATTCCGGTGACTCAGGCTTCTTCATCAAAGGAAGAAACAACACAAAAGGATGCATCAGTAGGACCATCATCATCAGTAGAGACAACAGCAGACACTTCTGCGTCAGTAGAAACTTCAAGTCCAAAAGAACAAGACAATCAAGCTCAACAGGCCTGGGAAATTTTGTCCAAAGCATCCATCACACTGCCTCTAGGCCAACTTCTGGCCTTAGTGCCCGGGATCCGACAACAGTTTCAGCAACAATTCAGCCCAGTACCTTCTTGCATTCCGACGACAGCCGCAGTTCAACCGGAACCTGATGCTGCGATTGATCACGCAGTGCCCTTGATCACAGTATGGTATAAGAATCAGATGATCACGCAGGTATTAATTGATGGAGGCTCAGGCGTAAACATTGCGACCGCAGCGTTATGCAAAAAGCTAGGCTGGACCGAAATTGAACCAGTTCAATTCTTTGTTCGAATGGGGGATCAATCGAGAGTCCATCCTGTAGGACTTGTGCGGAATGTACCATGTAGGTTTCGCGTCTGGAGTCATAGGGATTCTATGAGAGCATATATCTAGATCTACTCCTTTCAGGTCTTTGTAACTCCATGCGAACACATCTCTATATTCGCGCAATAGGGCAACTAATTCTTCTTCTTCTTCATTCGTCAAATCATGCCCTATGTATGTACACTTTTCTTCTTCTCCTTCTATGGCTACTATGATTTTCTTGGTTTTCTCTCGGTTATCATATACCTCTCCAACAGCAGCTTTTCTGTTTGGCATTCGTACCATTATTCTTCTATCTTCTATTTCATATTTCTTGAAGTTCTCGGGAACCTCAAACAAAGATTCTTCTTCTTTTGGCATGGTTTCTTTCTTCTTTCTTTTCTTGCCTTCACTCTTGCTAGTCACTTGTGTAGCTATCCTCACCTCATTCATGATTTATTTGTGTGTCTGAGGATGAGTCTCTACTTCGTAGAAATATTCTTCTTCTGATGCAAAGGGTGGGTCCATAATAATTGACTCTAAATCAAAATCACTCGCGTCCTCAAATGCATCAGTGCTAGGTTCACATTCTTCTAAAATTGCATCGCACATGATTGGCTCTATCGTAAAAACTGAAATGTCATAGCCATCCTCGTCATAGTGGGGTGTCCATTGTTCTTCATTGATGGCTACATCCATGGTTGCTAGGATTTCTGCCCAACCATGGGGTTCGAATTCTTCGTCTGGGAATACTACTGGTGCGTAAGCTGGGTCTTGAAGGGTTCGTGGATGTTGTTCTGCACCTAAAGTCCTGGCTTCTAACCTTTCTTCCTCTTGTTTTGCTACTTTACACATCCATAAGTGAGTGTCCTCGTGTAACCATGAGGAGTTTGACTCTAAAGAGTGTACTAATTCTGTTTCTACTGGTGTCTTATGGATGGTATTCCATTATATTGGGGGTACATCTCGATGTGAATAGTCTTTAAGATTGACTTTAGTAGTCACTCCTAAATGTTGCAAGTACAAAGAATTAGTTCCCCAGAGTCTTGTACAATTTGCAACTGACGCATGAATGGTCGTCCCAATATCATCTCGTAAGCGTGATTTTTTGCAAATTCACAAATGGCAAAGGTATGCTCAAACTCCACACCACAAGTGGTGAGAGATATGCCTTCTAGTAAGCCTAATGGTTTTTCTATGTGTCCATCAGCCATTTGTAGCTTCATCCTGGTGGGTCTGAGTGCTGGCTTACCCCAACGTTTCCATAAAGCGGTGGTAGCGATGGCTACTCCAGCTCCTGAATCTAAGATGGCTTTCATGGTGTAGCCCTGATGGGTTATTGGAAGATAAGTGTTACCTTCCTCTCCTTCACTTACATCTCCAATCTTTTCTACAGGTATCTCTGGTACCTTCTTTTGTGATCCTATCTGAGAGGAAGTTGTAGCAAGCTCAGGGAATTGATTTGCTACATGTTTCCACAGTTCCGGTTTTACCTTTAACAACTCCTCTAGAGTGAGATTACACTGTACTTTAGTATTCTTGATCACTTCCGTGTTTCTAGGGATCACTGATTCTCATTCCTCACTATTATCGTGGGTGCTCTCATACTAATAGACTTAGCTTCCCAAGGTCCTATGAACTAAGGAATTCATGCAAAGAATTGGATTCAAATCCTGTGTGTTCACTCAGTTGCTCTTCCTCTACATCGTCATAAATCGAGGGAATGTCTTGGGGAAATTGCTCCTGCATGTCGTCTATTTCTTGAATAGGAGGATGGGTTCCTTGTTCTTTTCTCCACTTCTCTTCTTGTATTTCTCTCAAAATTTCATGTGAATATCTAAGTATGGAAGACAAATTGTCTTCCCCTTCTGTGTTGGGTACTTGAGACAGGGATGGTGTATTCCTTTCCTGTGTCTCTGGGACAATAGGTTCCTATGCTGATCCTTTTTCTCTTTGCTCTCTATCAAGTATTCTAGCCTCTCCATTAGTCCTTGAAAGTGTAGTTCAGGTTTTGCCGTGTTATTCCAATTAAGATATCTAGAGGCTTCGAACAAAGCTTGTGCTAATTCTACCATCTTCATGCAAAGTTTAGTCCTCTCTATTTCTAAGTCTGCTCGAGGGTAGTTCTTACTCATTTCAGCTACTTGAGGTCCCTCTTTTAATCTAGCCTGATATGCACGAAACATCATGTCTAGGTTTTCTGGTATGGGTTCCGCTAAAACTGATCCTGATTTCTGAGCTGGATTTTCTTGATTCAATTCTTGTGAAGTCAACTCTAGGATTTTGGCTCTCGACTCTTTTAAATTTCCTTCCAACTCAGTTATCTTTTTACTCCATTTTCTCTTAATTCTTTCTCTAGAATCTTTCCAAGATTTCATCTTTTTACTGCTAGATTCTGCAACTTCACTACTTCCAGCTACTTTCTCCTGATTAAGCTGTTGGTTTTGTAAGAGCGCCTAGGCTCTTGTTATAGCTTGGATAGGCACGTATGTAGGGTTAGATCCATCTGTGTTGTTTACAATACCTATCACGTTGATCGGTGTCACATTTGAAGCGTTAACAGGGTTCTTAGGACAATCTTTGATTATGTATTCTTTACCACAATCGGCACAAAAGCCTTGTATGTTGTAATATTGAGACTGTCCTGATATCGGAGGATGTGGATAATCCTTTATGAAATGATCTCCTTGGCACCTAAAGCATGGTCCTCTAGGGCCCTGTGGTCTTTGCTGTCTCAATTGGGGCCGTGGGTTTGGGTTCGTGTACATCACATTAGCGTATTCGGGCTCCCAACTAGGTTCCACTCGTGGACTATCATAATGATATGTCTCCACGTGTTCTGGTGACTCCGTGTAATAAGCGAGTGGACTATCTACATGAGTAGAGTCAAAACTGTTAGAGTTCGGGTCACTTACGGTGATCAAGGGTGAAGAGGGAACTAAAGCCCTACTTAGGTTCTCTTCTGCAGCAGCGTACTTGACTGAGATGACATTCGCTGGTGGGGGTGGCTGCTGAGCTAAGACATGTTGAGGTCTTTATTGAGCCTGATAAGGGTAGTTCTGAGGAGGCCTATAGTAATAAGGCTGAGCATTGTATTGGCCTTGATACCTACCTGGTTGTGTGTATGCTTGCGAGTAGTTCTGTCTCACTGCCTGTTTGTTATATGGGCAGTCCTGAGCCGTATGATTCGTGTATCTTCTCTCAATAGTACAGTATTGGCCACTAGGGTTGGCTTGTGTTTGTGTTGCATTGGGACACACATTTGCCAAATGATTTCCACCACGTGTAACAACGTATGTTAGTTGTTAACTTGGGCACATGTTTACTAGAAACTCCTAGTTTCTGGGCCACTTTTTCTGCTAGGTCCTCTATCGAGTTAGACAATTTTGTGGATGCTAGAGAAGAACAGTCCGAGTCCTTGTAGACTTTTGAGAGATCCAACTCATCTCCTAATTTGTCCTCAATGTCTATACAAATTCTTACACACTGCTCTAGCGTTCTGGGTTCCTTCAAGTACACGTAGGAGCATAGTTTAGAGCTCAACAAGCCGTCTAGAAACAATGACACTTGCTTGGCCTGTGAGGGTAACTCTTGCATTGGACATCTTTCAACATATTGTCTAAACCTACGTCCTGCGAGTCATACTGTTTCTTGAGGGGTCTGTTTGAAGCTATGAATCAACGAAGACGTGTCATGTCTGATCCCACTTTTAGAGAATTCTGTGATGAATGAATCTGAAAAGTGATGGATGTCTCTAAATTGCCTCTGTTGCAAAGGTTGGAACCAAGTTAAAGCTGTGTTCTTTAACGTTAGTCCAAATGCGTTGTATGGCGTGAACATGTCTTCGACTTGTTCGGCTCTTAGTACTTGCTTGAATTCTGCGACATGGTCATAGGGATCTCCTATCCCATCAAAGTAATTTTTCATGGACTTAACTAACTGAGTGGGTCTTAATATTCTTGCGTGTTCACGTGGTCTAGGTAGAGGAAAATCATCTCTACCACCTGGCATTCTTTGTCTTTCCACTCTGTCCGTGTCTATGGTCGTTCTATCTCTTCCTATGGGATGATTGAAGCTTACTTCCGGTCTTTCTTTGTTCTTTTCTCTTTGCATGCCATGGGCTGAGGATGTTCCTGCCCCTTGTTGGCTCGCGTTTACGTTTGCTCGAGATGGAGGGAATACTAAATCACCTCTCCATGTGTATGTGTTTCTAGCGTGGTCAGGCACCACAAAGACTCTTTCTGAAGTCTCATCCAGGTATACAACCTTTCCAGGTGTATCCCGATCCTTGAACTCGTAGATTATAATGGAGCCTACCTCGCTAGGTTGTTCCGTTCTGTATCTCCAAAAAGCTTCATCAGTTTCTTTATTTACAAACAACTCTATGCTTCTGTTGTCCTGAGGGATCCAATCTCGAACTAGTACTCGTGTCAGTACAGATTTCCCTCTAGGTGTTCTTGGTTCTTCTAATGGTTCCTTTCCTTGAGATCTCGCTTCTGTCTCTAACTGAATCACGCCAAACTCATTCGTATTGTTTGGCTGCGTACTTAAGATGTACATCGTTCCTTCCTTGTCTATGTATGCGTCTCTCTCGAATTTCACCACTGGACGTTCCAATCCAATGGGTTGATCGGGGTTGTGCATTTGCACCACTTGCCTTCGCAAACCATCCTCATAGATGCGAGCACCTAAGCGGTTGGTTCGGAGAAACTCTAGTTGAGTCCTATAGGGTCCTTCTGGTCTTTCTAAGTATGCTACATTTGATCCTACTTCTAGTCTTTCAGTGCTAAATGCCATTTCTGATTCACTCGTGTCTGATCTCTCGTAGGGGTAATTAGTGTTCAATTGTTGAGCCCACGATCGTGCAGTAGTGCCTACACTTGCTTCTGATGATCTAAGGCTTCGTCGGTCTGACTTACCTATGTGTTTGCCTGATCTAAGGTTCATGAATTTTCTTCCTTGCACACTCAGTACACGCTCAGATCGTCAATGATTCTTTGTTCTTAATTTCTTGATTCTTTTTAAATTTCTTTAGATTCTTGTCTTGATGTATGCGCCAGGAATTCGACTTTATGTGGTACTTTGAGTTCTCATTCCGTCAGACTTATGTTCTTTCCTTTAGGTTTTCGTATCACACACCCTTATCTTTAGTCTTGAACTTGATAACTTTAATTCTCTTGAACTTGGTGCATTCCTATCGTCTTGAATCCACAATGCTAATGTTTATCCTAAGCTAAGAATTGACTGAGGGGGTTGAGTAATCTTCCAACCTCGAGTCAGCTTTGTTGGTTGCTCTGATTGCCCAAGAAGCCGTGCTTCCCAAGCTTTATGCCCTTCACTGCCTTGCTTTGGTTGCCCTTGATTGCCTTTGCTAGACCTGGAAAAATCCAATATTAGACCAATATCACAATGGATGATCAAGCACCTAAGTTTATACACTTTTAAGTCCCTTAACTTTTGGAAAAAAATTTCTTCCCAAGGCCCCCTTTCTTTCCTAGTCCCACAGATGGTCAACCTCAAATTAGCTTATCTAAAAATCAAATTAGCTTATCTAACGAGCTATAAAGCTCAAAAAACGGACTTCGGATGAGAAAGATAAGAGCGTTCAAGCCCTCGGGGGTAAAAACTCACAAACAGGTTTTTCTTCAAATATGAGCTAAGGGTTCTCCTATGAGTCTAATCACCCAAAAATTTCCCAAAAATAGCCCCAAAATTGGCCAAAATTTGAAACCCTAAAATTTGTGTTTGGGGTGAGCAACCGCGATGGTCTGAGATGATCGTGATGGTCTGGGACCGTCGCGATGGTCTAGGCGAACCGTCGCGATGGCGTGATGCGCAAACCGCCACGATGGTCTGAAGTGCACGGTCGCGATGGTCTAAATGTGAGCAATCGTGATGGTCGGGGTTAGGCGTCGCGATGGTCCGACTGAGTGAACAATCGCGATGGCGTCAGTCAACGGTCAACGCGAACCGTCGCGATGGTCTGAAGTGAACCGTCGCGATGGTCACACATGCGATGGCGTGAGCCAATCGCGATGGTCCAAATTTTGGGCTGTCGCGATGGTGTAAGGGTCTCGTCGCGATGGCGTGGCTAGTGAGCAATCGCGATGGTCTAGTTTGCCACATGGCACTATCGAGGCGATGGCATGGGCCAATCGCGATGGCGTGGGGTCGACAGGATCGTCGGGATGGTCAAGGACCGTTGCAATGGTTCAAGTGAACCGTCGCGATGGCGTGAGACCGTCGTGATGGTCCGGCCGAGCCGTCTCGATGGCGTGAGCCAATCGCGATGGTGTGACACAATCGCGATGGTCTGAGCCAATCGCGATGGTCCACCAAAGTGTGAATTTTTGAAATGCAGCAATGGATTCCTAGAGGCGCAAGGGTCGCCTACACGCCCATGAACTCGCTTACCTCAAATTTCAAACTTGGCAGACCATCGCGATGGTCTGACATAGTTGGCAATTTCTGACAGAAAGTGATTTTCTTACCTTTTTGCAGCCTTCCTGATGCACTGGAGCTCTGTACCTGCAAGAAAACTCAAAAACACACAAGTACACACAAGCACAAAAGCTCTCTCTCTCTCTTGCACATGCACAAATGAGGGGAAATGAGGAGAATGGGTGGATATGGTGAATTTTCAGATTTTTTTGGAGTTGGAGATGATGATGCGGTGATGAAGATGGAGTGTGGGGGAGGTGAAGAACACTAAAAACAAACTAAAAACAACAACAAAAACTGAAATTTTTACCTTCCAACACCACTTCTTGCTATACTCTTACCATCACACATTCGTCCTAGACTCGATCCCCCGCAATGGCGCCAAATTTGGTGCTGCTCTAGCACAATGGTGAGAACCACGTTAAGAAGCTCCACCTCCTTAATGTCAATCCGCGGAAGAGATAGGAGTGATATGAAGATCGTGAATGTGAGATGAAGTGAGAGTGAAGGTGAGGCGCATAGAGATGCACACACACATACACACACACTACGAAGAGACAAGCAAGACACAATGGAAGGTGAGAAATCAACTTTATTACTCAAGAACACTCTTACAAGCTCAAAATAGCTCTAAGCTCTTCTCTACTCAACAAGCTAACCTAAAAAATGAGCTCTCTAGCTCTTTTTATAGTTTCTAGACTAGTTTTGACCGGTTTCACATCTAGTGACCGGTATAGTTAAAAAATAGGTCCTATGCGCTATTTGAGAGGGTAAACGGTGTCTAAAAATAACCAAAATTGATAGCTCATTCTACCTAAGCTCCTCAAGCTCGAGGACTCCTCGGCTTGCACAAAATGGAGCAAGAAATTAAGAAAAGGGTTTTTCTATATTACATATGTTACAATAGTGATAAAAATCACTGTTGGAAGTCTTTGAAAAGTATTTTAAAACATAATTCTTTGAAAAAAAGATTCGACAGGCTCCCTACTCTGTCTTACATGCTTCCGCGTCTTCTATGACTCTGGCTACTGCTACTGCCAACAATTATCATATGCTATCCCTAGTTGTGCTTCTTGTTTTGGCATCTGAATAGCAATCTTTCTTTCCTCTACTTCATATTTCTTGAAATGTTTAGGTACCTCGAATCGGTCTTGAGGTTTGTTTTCTTCTTTTTCATTTTCCATGTCCGGTTCATTTTCTTCTATTTGCGTCATTCCTTGGTTTGATTCATTAGTTATGCCACTTACTTCCTTTTTTTCATTTTCTTCCTCAAATTTTTCCCTTTCCATTTCTATGCTCTCATAGTCTTCATTCCATTCTTTTTCAATTACCTCTCCTTCATCCGCTTCTTGGAGAACAGCCATGTATAGATTTACATCATATCCTTCCTCATCTATCCATTCATTCACAGTTATGACTTCTTCATTTACACACACGTCAAGAGTGGCTAAAATCTCCACCCAACCATGTAAGCAGGATCTTCTATAGGTTTAGACACTCCTTGTCCTTGCTGCCATCCTTCTCTCCTTTCTTCTTCCCTTTTAGCTGCCTTACACATCCATAGGCAAGTATCTTCATTCATCCATGTTTGACTACTCGATCCTACGCTATGAATGGATAAATTATCGTCTTCCTTGTGTATCGGGTTCCATTGCAAAGGAGGGACATCTTGACAAGTATAAGTATGCATGTTTATCCTAGTTGTCATTCCTCCATGCTGCAAGTACACTATGTCTTTTCCCCAGTCTTGCACCACCTTAAGCTCTCTCATGAAAGGCCTTCCAAGTATCATCTCATAATTGCTAGCCTTTTCAAATTGACATATTGCTAAGGTGTGCTCGAATTCAACTCTGCAAGTGGTAAATACTACGTTTTCTAATAATCCTAAAGGTCATTCCGTGTGTCCATCTGCCATTTGAATCTTCATCCTAGTGGGTCATAGGGATGGCTTTCCCCATTTCTCCCATACTTTTTTGGTCGCAATTCCTACTCCAACTTCCGAATCTAATATGGCTTTAGTGGTATAACCTCTAAAAGTGATAGGCAGGCATGTATTTCCTTCATCTCTCTCACTAAAATCTCCAACCTTATCAATTGGGATTTTAACCGTGGGTACTTCTTCTCGCATCTCTCTTTTGTCTAACTTTGTCTCTAATTGGCTGGTGATTTTCTCTCTTAATTGAGGCTTCACTTTCAAGAGTTCTTCCAGATTTAGAGTACATGGTACTTTTAGTTTTTTAAGGTGTTGTATTATGTCAGAGGTTTGGATTGATGGGTTCTGCTCCTTTCTCCTCACTGAGGGAACACGATATAATTCAGAGTTATGTTCATACTCCCCCATATAGTTTGGTAATACATTCACACTATCTTCATCATCTTTGTTGTCGTCAAGTTGAGATGATCTTTCTGGGTTTAATTCAGGAATTGACAATTCAAGCTCGCCTATTGCTTCTAACTCCTCAAAAGGTGGTTCAATTCCTTCTATTTTCTTCCATCTATCTTCTTGGACTCTTGCCCACAAGTCTCTAGGCCATTCCGCATCTACTTCAGGGATTATGGATCCTTCTTCTTTACTTTCATGCCATTTTTCTTCATAGTTCTCATTTTTATTTCCTTTCCTAGGATGACTAGGTGCTACACATTCCTGAAATTCTTTTTCGGAAATCTTTGTGCTGGGTAGTGGATGAACAGGTTTTTCTAAAGTTTGCTGAGCCACTTCAATTAACTTCTTACAGAATGCTGATAAGATAAGTTTTGGTAAGTTCCTTGGGGGTTTTGAGAAGTAGTGGTTTGATCCCTAGGCAAGAATACAGAAATGTTCTGATATCTCAGCCTAGCTCTCTCTAATTCATTCATGGGCCAGTATCTTCTCTCATTCTTGTCTAAGTAATGTGAGAGGGGTTTTCAGGATCTTGTAACTCATACATGCTGGCTGGATTTGTCACTTCTTCCCACAATGAGAAGTGGTTTTAAGTAAATAATCCATTCCATTCACCATGTAGACATCCATTAAGGAGTTGTCTTGGGGAATCAGGTCTCCTCTCGAAACCCTAATTACAATGGGCTTCCCTCTAGGAGTTGACACCTTTTCTTCTTGTCCATCTTCATTAGGGTTTTGGGCATTATCTTCTTCCCTTTGCTCATTGATGCTCTCTCGATGCTTTGTGACTGCATACATAATCCCCCTTTTATCCGTATAGAATCCTCCCACGTAGTTGAATGCTGGTCTAGGCACTATGTGAGCATCCTTGGCTTTCTTCAACCTTGCCACTGATCTATTCAATCCATCTATGTAGATGGGTAGGTCATGTTGATTAGTGTTTACATATTCTAAGGAGGTTATGTACTCTTCCTCAATGATAGACATTAGGCCTACTATGGGTATAGAGCTATGCATGTCTTCTGAGGTCATAATGGTTTCTTCTTCAGACTCACTCAAGGTATCGAAATAATGTGAATGAATACTAGGCTCGGCTACACTTCCTACAGATGATACCACACTCCTTCAGCTTCCTAGGACTCTTCCCTATCTCAAGTTCATTCACTAATGGCTCTATTTGAGTCTGGGCAGACCTTGGCTCCAAAACTCTCTTTGGAATCTATAGATATAGATGTATCTTTTCTTAATTTGGAGTCTCCTTGATGAGGTATCGCTGAAATTCATTGGCACGACACACACCACTTTCTCTTCAGACGACACTTGATACCTAGTTTCCCACAATATCTCCCCTCCACAACACACGATACTTGGCTCCACATGACACCTACAATTGGTGACACTAGGTGAATATCGCGACACTTGGCCCTGAACACGACACTTAGGTATCGCAACACTTGACACACGACCCCTGAGTGGTCACAACACACGACACCTGAATATCGTGACACTCCACCCAATGTCACAAGACACCTGTGTATTGCGACACTTGGCCCTGAACACGACACTTAGATATCACGACACTCAACCCAATGTCACACGACACCTGGATATCGTGACACTTGGCCTTGGGAGGTCACAATACTTGGATATCAAGACACTTCGGACTGATCATGACACTCGGATGTCGTGACACTCGACCTTGGGAAGTCACGACGCTTGGATTTTCTCACACATAAGAAATTATTTTAAAAAAACTGAGTTAATGAATGTGCTCTTAGTGTTTATTTGCCCCTTCTCTAAGTTCCTGTATCACAAAAAATCTCACTCAAACCCATGATACCTCCCTCACGACATCGGTTGCAGGTCGCCTCATGTTTTCTCTTGCTTCAAATTGAACTTTTAGAGCAACAACTTCGCCAGATCACCTTCACAAAGCTTCCCTCAGGCTCACTTCAACCAATGTTGGTGTAATTCACAAGCCTACACATTTGGCTTGATGAATACATTGAAGTCCATACACATATGGAGAAGCATAGGAACTATTGCTAGTGGTTTATTACCACTTTACCTCTTTGTAAAAGTCAAATTGACTTGGAATCTTTGTAAACACCTACCAAAATGATTTGTGGAAAAAGTTAGCTCTTGATTGAAGAAATATCTCCTAGGATATAGGAGCTTAATCATAGGGAGCCAAAATTTTGAATTTGAATTCAAATTTTACTCTCTCTATAAAAATGGTTATGAAAAAGTCGCGGTTAGAACTCATCACTCCCGAGCTTCTCATTACTGATTCTAAGTGTGTGTGAGGCCTACACTCTAGCCCACACATATCTACACCATTAGGCAATGACATTCATGCCAATGGTATTGTATACAAGTGTTCATTAATACATACATTCTCATTGTTCATTTCTGAGTTCTCTGTCATACTACTTGAAAGTTTGTCAACTTGTGAAGAGCATATCTTGGTGATTTCTCCACCAACATCAAAGATTCAAAGCTTGTTGGATTCAGTTTGAAGTTTCTACATGCTATCAAAAATTGAAGAGATTCTATTCAGCCATTTCAGAGAAAAGCTTGTCGAAGTGATCACTAGTCATTGTCTGCTACAGTCCTAAAAAATCGGGGGTAAAGTTTAATTTGCTAAAGTAATTTCTCTTAGCATAGTTAGTCTTTTTACATCATTCCACTTGGAATAGTTAGCTTGCTAAGCTAATTAGATACCTCTAAAAGGAATTTTTTCAATTCCTACTGTGCTGGTCATACTGAGCAAAAGATCCAGCAGGTGTCAAGACATAAATAGAAGGTTTTCTTGAGATTGTGAGTTTCAAAGCTATCTGTTTTGGTTCAATCATTACACACATCATTTCCAAAGTACATAGGCCATTTTATGGTGTCATTGGAAAGCTAAGGAGGTCCACTTATCAACTCTGAAGCTTACAAGGGCTGGTACAAAGCACGATTCGGCAGTACCTACTCAATCTTCTAAAGTGTCCATCCATCTTTCCCAACAACCAACACTTGCTTTTTCTAGCTCCAAAAGCCACAATCCCTCTCACGTGACACGTGTCATCTGCACTCTCTCGACACTTGCTAGGAAACAAGTGATCTCAAAATGGCTCATATTTTTTTAAATATAGTGAATAGCAGGCTCATTTTGAAGCTCTCAAGAAGACGCATCCAATGGCGTTGTTTTCACTCAATTCTGACACTTTTGCTTCAAGCTATGAGCAAAATACTGAGCCACGGGAATGACCTACCTACGCTTCAGCACTTCTTACACTTTGCACACACATTACCAATAGCAAACAAGCTCTACCATGGATAGAAAACACTTCAAAGCACTCTTTTCAAGCCACATACATGCGTGCAAGCTCACAAGGAAGAAGATACAGAGAGGAGAAGACACAAATTCGAAATTATGTGCTCTTGATTCTCACAATAGAAAAACTTTTTTACAAAGAGTCACAAAATGACTTATATACATGTGCCTTAAAAATTGTCCTTTCACACAATAGACCGACTCTTTATTGACCAACAGACTGATTCCCTCCGAGTTTACAAAGGTAATGATACAGATATCTATGGATATGCATCTAGAGAGCTCCTCCAGTGCATTTACATTGGAAAATATATTACAACGTGACTATGTTACAAAAATAAAGTGTCCAAATCTGAAAAATTTTTGGGGCCCTTCTTTTTCTCTGCATCTGTGCTCTTCTTTGCTCTGCAACAACATCCATTGGAGAGCTGATTGAAGAAGAGGCTATCATGAGGAAAATTCTGAATGGGATTTGAAGTGATAAGCAATGGCAATCCTTCACCACGGCTTATGATCTCATCATGGATGTGCAAACTCCACCCTTTAACATTTTTCTTGGACAACTCTTCAATCAAGAGGCCAACAATAGCATAAAAGAAGGTAACTCCTATCATGGTAATTCAACTAGTGCTCTATATGCAAATAAGAAGGACAATGAATTGAAAGGCAAGAAGGAGGAAGATGAAGAGGAGAATTACAAGACCAACTTCACAAGCAAGAGCAAGTGGAAAGGGAAGAAGAAAAGACAAAATCATGACAAAGCCAAAGGTCAAAATCTTCAAACTTCTTCTATCTGTGATAAGACCAGCCATACCACTCATAAGTGTTGGTTCAATGCAAAGACCCAAAAAGGAAGTGGAAGAGGTGGATATGGCAACAATAGAGGCAAAGATGAACACAACTTCAACAATAACAATAGAGGCCATAATAGAAAAGAATACAACAATTATTCTAAATATCAAGCACATGAAGACTCATTGCTTCTAATGAATCTAAGCCTTAAATAAGGTAAAGAAGATGATCATTTGTTCTACATAGATTTCGAATGTTCAAATCATGTTGCAAGCAACATTGCTCTTCTATCTAATTTGGAAAGTCCAAATCATAGACATGAATTTCAAACAGGGGATGACACAAAGCACAATGTGGAGAATATTGGTAATTTCAAAGCTTCTAATGGCAGGACAAACATTCTGAGTAAGGTTCTCTATGTACCCACTATCACTAAAAACCTAATAAGTGTATGCCAAATGGTTGAAAAAGGCTTGCAATTTAGGTTCACTCAACATGGAGCTATTGTGGAAGATCCATGTCAAGGCTTCAAGAAGATGCCCAGAGGTGACAAGCATGATAGACTCTTTAGTTTTCAAGTAGGAGAAACGAGGGACATAGCTCTACTCATTTTTGGGTCTCAAACCCTAAGTGAACTTGAAGTGTGGTATAAGAGACTTGCTCATTTGAATGAAAGAACCTTGAAGGATATATGCAAGGATCAAAGTTTCCTAGGACTCCCAAACATATCAAAGCAACACATGATCAACAGATGTGATGCATGTCAGATTGGGAGGGCTCAAAGACAACCATTCAACCACAAAGGCTACATCCATAACAACTTATTAGACTTAGTACATACAAATGTATGGGGACCAAGTCAAGAACCTTCATTGGCAGGATCAAGGTATTATGTCTCATTTATTGATGACCATAGTAGATGGGCTATTCTATACTTTATCAAGAGTAAGAATGAAGTGTTTGATTTCTTCAAAGAGTATCTAGACATCTGGAGAATCATATAGGTAGATCACTCAAGAAGCTCATATCTGATGGAGGGTGAGAATACTTCTCCAAAGAGTTTGATTATTTCGTGTAGGATAAAGGTATCAAAAGGGAAGTTACTCCTAGGTACTCTCCTCAACTAAATGGAATTGCAGAGAGAAGAAACTAGACATTGGTTGGATTAGCCAGAATAATTCTTGAAGAGAAGAGGTTGGCACAATATCTATGGGTAGAGGCTATTTCAACTATTGTGTACTTTGTCAATAGGCTACCATCCAAATCACTTCAAGGTATGACTCCTTATGAAGCATGGCATGGAAGAAAACCTAGTCTTGGACATTGTAAGGTGTTTGGTTGTTTAGCTTATGTTCATGTACCATCACAAATAAGAGGTATGCTAGATGAAAGGGAAACACAGGCAGTGTTTATTGGATATGAAATCCATATGGGTTACAGGTTCTATAATCCTTCAACAAAGCAATTCACTACAAGTAGAGATATTGTTTTTGAAGAAAAAAGGTCTTGGTATGATGAAAACAAGCAAAATGTAACTCTACCGCATGATCTTGATTCTAATTCTCATCAATTAGGAAGCAAGCATGATACATAGGTCCAGGATACAAGAAGTGATATAGATGATGACCAAGATTGTTGGTGCAGCGCTAATTGCAGAATTCGCTTACACCACAGAAACTAAGCTAGAGTGATGTTAGAACACCTCTATAATCATCAGTAGCTTAGCAAACTTTCTGAAACTAAGAACTTATAATTGTATCTAGTGAATACCAAAAATTCATTTTACAGAAAGCTTCTCGTTTTCTTCAAGCTTCAATTCTGAAGTGATTTACTCCAGTCTTTACACTACTGTGTTTTTTTACAGTTAAACAATCTTTGTGTCACTTAACTTTGTCAAAACTATGTTTTAAACTCATCAAAATTCCACCAGACTTCACCAGACTGTCACTGGAATGTTACCGTAATTGTACCGGAATACTACCGGAATCAATTGCAATTTTGTTTATAGTTACTTCAAATGTGTATACATAAAGTAAGGAAGTGATGCGTGAACTTCCTTCACTGAATGAACTCTATCTGAAGTTTAAGAAAAAAAACTTCACCAGTTCTGGATGTCTCTTTTCGGTCAGACTTTGTACTGTGTGTACATATCCATTTCACCAAAATCTTTGATCAGTTTATACTAGAGACTTATAGCTACAAGATAAGCTATATCTCATACAAAACTTTACACTGTACTTTGAGATCTAGCTCATAGAAGTATCGGAAAACCTTTACTGAGAAAAAACTTTAACTGTTAACTAACTTTTCACCATAACATGAAATCTCACATATTTCTTCACATATAAAGAATGCACTCAATTTCCACATGAACATGTGTTTTCTATTAGAGAAGATGTGTACAAAAATGACTCGGCCTCACTTTGCTCATAGTCATGAGAACTCTCCTATACTGAGTAGTTTCTCCTTACCATCTCTCTCAGATGAATACCCGACTGTTCAGGTTTAATCATTTATCTCTACATACGCGATCTCTGGCGTCTTCTATTCTTACTTCTATTCTCTATCTCATATGCGCTCTCTCTACTACACTCTCTACATGCACTACATTTCGGTTCTATGCTCTCTCTCTCTTATATACATTTTGATCCGGTTCCAACAGACTCTAATTCTGGAAGTTTCTACTGTATATTACAGTCGTGAATTTGTCCCTTCACTAAGGCTTTGGTTTTCTAAACACTTTGTTTCTGCTTTCCTTTATCTTCATGTCATTATGCGTAATTAGTGAGTGAATCTTCAACAGCTCCCCCTCAATCACTAATTTGCATCTTCCAGTCTTCATATATCCTTCTTTTCTTTTATACCTGCCATTTCTTTGAATCTGCTTGTCTTTACTCCATCTAAGCTCTTTGTCAGAATATCTGCAATCCGATCTTTGGTAGGAGTGAATACCAATTCAATCTCCTTCTCCATTAACTTTTCTCTCAGGAAATGATACTGAATTTCTATGTGTTTTGTTCTTGCATGAAATACTGGATTTGCTGCAAGATACAACGAGCTCATATTGTCTCCATGTATGATAGGTATACCTTGATCAATACCCATGCTTTTGAACAAGGTCTGCATCCATATCACTTCTTTAGCTTTTTCCACAAGTCCTTTATATTCTGCTTCTATTGACGATAAAGCTACTGTGTGTTGCTTCTTTGAACACTAGCTTACAAGCTTATCTCCTAGGTATATCATATACCCATGTGTTGACCTTCTATCATCTTGACTTCTTGCCCAATCTGAGTCACTGTATGCTCTCAGCTTTATATCTGACATATAAGGATAATATAATCCTTCCTTTATAGTTCTTTTGATATATCTAAGAACTCTTTGTCCTGCAACCCAATGTTGATCTCTCGGACAATGCATAAACTGTGAGAGAACTCCCATTGCATAACTTAGATCTGGTCTTGTTAGTGTAGCATAAATTAAGCTTCCCACTAACGACTAATACTTCCTCATATCTTTAAACTCTGCACCACCATATTTACTGAGTTTATGATTTACTTCAAGCGGTGTTGAAGCTTCTCTGCAATTCTCCATGTTAAACTTCTTCAGTAAGTTTAGGAGATACCTTTCTTGCGAAACATATATACCATGATCTGTATATGTAACTTCCATTCCAAGAAAATATGATAATTTTCCTAGATCACTGATCTTGAACTCTTTTTCAAGCAGTCTCTTTACCTCTTTGATTCCTTCATCTGAGGTTCCTATGATTATTATGTCATCTACATAAATACAAATGTAGATCATACCTTCATCCGTTTTCTTGATGAGTAGACTTGCATCTGCCTTTGAACTTTGGTATCCAAGGTCATTGAGATACTTCACAAGTCTGTAATTCCAAGCTCTTGGAGCTTGTTTCAGTCCATAGAGAGCTCTTCTTAATCTGCAAACATGGTTTGGGTAACTGGAACTTATGAACCCTTCAAGTTGTTACCTCATCTGATATATATCCATTCAGAAATGCATTCTTTATATGTAGCTCACTTAGCTTCCATCCTTTTGATGCTGCTATAGCAATCAATGTCCTTATGGTTGACATCTTTGCCACTGGACTAAACGTCTCATCATAATCTATGCCATATGTCTGAGCATAGCCTTTGACAACCAGTCTAGCTTTGTATCTGGCTATCCTTCCATCTGCAAGCTTCTTGACTTTGTAAACCCATTTGTTTCCAATCACTTTCTTACCATTCGGTTTTGGAACAAGTTCCCAAGTCTTGTTCTCCTCTAGAGCATTAAACTCTTCTTTCATCGCTTCTTCCCAATTTTTCTTACCTTTTGCTTCACCATAATTCAGGGGTTCTTCATCCTCCTTTACTAAGTAAGCATAATTTTTCTGAGTCAAATAAGAAGTATCATAGGAATACCTTGTCGGTTGTTTCCTAACTCTGTTTGACCTTCTTGGTTCAAACTCTTCATGTGTATCTGAATACACATCTGTTAGCAGCAGTCAGGGAACCGAAGGAGCCACAAGACGAAGAGAGTCAGAGCGAAGGGACAGCACAAGCAGACATGGCAGTCAAAGAAGATCTGGCAAGTAGGCCATCTAAATTTTTCAGACATCAAGGAGTTGAGCACACAAGAAGAAAGAGTAAGTAGGGAGCTCAAAGGTATGTATGACAAATCAATAGAGAAAATCCCTACAGAAATAGTGATTTTCATCACTAAAAACCATTGTAAATATCATTTCGTATTTTGCTAGCTCCATTTTGTGCAAGCCAAGGAGTCCTTGAGCTTGAGGAGCTTTAGAAGTATCTACCTGCCAATTTTCATATTTTTTGGATCTCGTTTGAGCCCTCTAATAAGCCCTGGAACCTAATTTTTAATTAGGCCGGACACTAGGTCTGGACAGGGCCAAAACCTAGTCAAAAACTATAAATAGAGCTAAAGAGCTCATTTTTGGGGTGGATTGTAATTGAAATGAGCTTGTAAGAGCTTTTTGAAAGTAATCTAAGAACTCCATTGCTTCTCACTCTTTGTCTTGTCGTGTGTGCGCGTGTGCGTGTATGTGTGTGCATGCTTGTGTGCTTCTCACTCACGCACTTGTGCCTCCACTTGCTCGAGGTCTTCATACCATCCTCACGTCTTCCCAGATTGACATTAAAGGAGGTGCTACTCATCACTGAGCTACACCAAATTTTGGCGCCGTTGCCGGGGATCGAGCTTTGAGGACGAGCGTGTGATGGTAAGACGTAGATTGGAGACGTTGGCGTTGTAGGTAATTTCTTTACTTTTCCTATTTTTCTCTTTCTTACCTTACCACCATCATCACCATCATCATCATCACCATCTTCTACCTCCATTTCCATCATCGCGAAAATTTCAGTTTTTTGATCATATCACCTTCTCCACCTCATTTCCCTCATTTCACTTGTGAGAGAGAGCGAGAGAGCGAAATTGTGTGTGCTGTTTTTGCATGTTTCTTGAGCTGTCTTGCAGGTACAGGCCGCATCATCGTCCCCAGCACTCTGCGCAGGTACGGAATTCTCGGTAACTGTCTGTGTGTCGCCGACTTCTGTCAATCGCGACCGACAGAAAAAATGCTCAAATTGCCAAACAAAGTGCAAAACCATGATCTATAGGCCTAGAGCTTCCCAAAAATGTGCTTAGATTTTTGAAATTCATCAGATTTCTGTCAATCGCGATCGCTCTGTCAATCGCGATCGACAAACCACGACGGACAGACCTGTCAATCGCGATCGACCAGTCAATCGCGACTGACAGCCCACGACGGCTCTGTCAATCGCGACCGACAGAGTCAACGATCGATTGACCACGACTGACGGATCATACGCGTGACATGTGTCAATCGCGATCGACCCATCAATCGCGACTGACAGCCCACGACGGCTCTGTCAATCGCGACCGACACAGTCAACGACTGTTTGACCACGACGGACAGACCCTCACGACCGACCTGTCAATCGCGATCGACCCATCAATCGCGACCGACAGAGTCAACGACCCTTTGACCACGACTGATTGACTTTTCGAACCACCTGTCAATCGCGATCGACACATCAATCGCGACTGATAGCCACGACGGACCTGTCAATCGCGATCGACACATCAATCGTGACTGACCTGTCAATCGCGACTGACAGAACTTGCGAACGCGTTAGAAGGGCAAATTTGGCCAATTTTCTAGGGTAAAGAATAGGGGGCTAACTTGGCCAATTTGTGGGACAAACACTCGGGGTTAGCATTGCATGTTGAGGCCGCAACCCAAGTAATTCAAGAATTTCTGCCTGCTTGATTAAACTGTTTTGAACCCTGTTTTAATCCCTGAAGCCTGAACTGACATAACTTCCTCATACGAAATCCAATTGCTGTGATTCTTATTTTGTCGGAAAGCTCGTGAGGAGTACAACCAAAACTTCCACTGGTTATGTGAAAATTAAGATCAGGATTATTAGATAGGGTTTCTTGAAGTTAACCATACCCGAGGTAGGAAAACTGAGGGATCCTTGGGATTGTTTTTATAAAGGCAAGATATAATTTGGTCGGTGAGTCACATGCATGAAAGTGGTCTAGTCTGTCATTTGAATTTAAGTCTGGAGCTAATCTTGGGACTAATGCAGGTCTATTGAAAAGCAATTGAGAGCGTCCAAGCAAGGGCTTTGTGCAAGCTTGAGAATCAACTTCTCAAGCACTAAAGAGCAAGGATCAGCAAGAAAGGTCGGAATACTCTCAACTCCCCTTCGTCAATTCCTAGTTTAGGCTAAGAACGACTAGAGGTAGGAGTAAGTCAGGGCGATGATAGGCAATTATCAAGTTGAAGCATACCTAAACTTTCAAGTTCAAGCTAAGAACATAATCTTTGTACTGTCGAGAACTTTAAAGGAAAAGAACTTAACGTGGAACGATCAACTTTAAGTGCGGAACTACACTCAAATATACCTTACGACGTGATATCAGACAAGAATTTTAACACGGGAATCAACTAAAAAGAATCAAGTAACTGATACAAAAGGACTCTGCAACGAGGTTGTACCTGGGCAAATTTGGGCTATCCAATTAGGCTTATGAACCTTAGATCAGGGCGACATCTAGTAAGGGATAGACAAAGCCTTAGGTCTTCAGAGGCTAGTGTCAACCACACTGCTAGGTCGTGGGCCCAGCAGTTGAGCCACCACTCATACTACCCAAGTTCTGAGACTAGTGAATCTGAGATGTCTCAAGGTATGGAGAGACCTACAGGAAGTTCAGGAGTGCCATACTTGCATAGGGTAGAAGGCCCTTACAAAACGCAGTTGGAATACCTTAGGACCAACCGATTAGGTGCCAGCATCTATGAGGACGGCCTAGGAAGATATGTGGTACAGATTAAGAATCCTGATCAATCCATTGGACTAGAGCGCCCAGCTGTCAAGTTTGAAAACGGAGCATACTTGGACAAAGAAGGAACCATATACGTAGTCACCAATCACCCAGATAGGACGGACGAATTTGGAAATGTGATCCCAGAAGCAGACTTAGGTGACCTAGAGCAAGGAAACATGGGTACAGAACCTAGAACCCCTCGAGGCAAATCGGTTCTCACTAGGATTATCACACCAGAGTGGATTCCCCAAGATAATAAGAGCATAGATCTGTTCCTCAATCGAGAAACTGACGAAGCCTTTTGGAGGTATAAATCTGATCGACCAATTGATATAGGAACAATCATGATCTATGAGTTTAAGGATCCTGATAGCCCAGGCAGAGTGACCTATTTGGATCACGCTTCAGAGAGGATCTTTGTGGTTACAGAACATGATAGACATGCTTACACTTGGAAGGGTGAATTCGTTTTCCCCCAACCAAGATCGAATGTGTCCTATGGTCACCCTGGAGCGGGAACATCCCAAGTTCATGGAATTCAAAGAGACAGAAGTAGAGATAGGCCAGAAGTAAGCTTTGTCAACCCAGGGGGCGGAGAAAGAACGAGAGTGGAAACAAATAGAGTAGAGCTTGAGGTACTTAGAGCTCACAGGAATCAAAGAAATGCGGATGAGTTCCCTCTACCACGACCTAGAGAGCACACAAGGACTTTGAGACCAACTCAGCTAGTTAAGTCCATGAAGAATTACTTCGATGGCACCGGAGATCCATATGATCATGTGGCTGAGTTCAGGCAAGTGTTGAGAGCTGAACAAGTGGAGGATTTATTCACACAATATAATGCCTTTGGTCTAACCCTTAGGAACACTACCCTGACATGGTTTCAACCACTAAACGAGAGGTAGTTCAGGAGCATAGACCAACTCCTGGAGGCTTTCATTATTGAATTCTCTAAGAGTGGCATAAGACACAATACCTCCTTATTGATTCACAGCTTCACGCAAACCCCTCAAGAAATCGTGAGACTTGCAGGAAGAAGATTTAGGCAATACTTGGAGAGATGCCCTGTCCCTGAGCTACCCACACCAGCTAAGCAAGTGGCTTTATTCTTGGATGGATTGCTAAGTACCAAATTAAGATCATATGTGTACTTGAAGGACCCTAGGACCATAGAAGAGTGTGTACGCATGTGTATTGACATTGAGGATAACCTAGGGGAGGAGTTAGAGCTTTCCAAGATATACAAAGATTCAGATAGTGCCTCTAGCCTCTCTTCCACGCAATCCACATCGATTGAGGAACTTGCAGAGAAAGTTGCTCAGAAACTAGGTGTCTCTAGTAAACAAATCCCAAGGTTCACCCCTGTAAAAAGATGTTATAATTGTGGAGGCGACCATATGGCAAATGTCTGTCCCATTATGGCTCAACCCCAAGTAAATCCTAGTGGCCAATACTGCACCATAGAACGGAGATACACAAATCACACAACGCAAGATTGCCCATACAATAAGCAAGCAGTTAGGCAAACCTACCCTCAGACATACCCTCAACAAGGAAGATATCAGAACCAATATCCACCACAACAGTATGCTAGGCCTCAACAAACCTACCAACCCTACCAAAACCAACTGAGACCCCAGCCAGTGCTAGCACAGCAACCACCTGCTCCTACTAATGTGATCCCAGTAAAATATGCAGCTGCAGAAGAGAACCTGGATAGAGCTATAGTCCCTGTAACATCATTGCTTTCTGAAAGTGACCCGAGTGACCATAGCTTTGATTCTACACATGTTGATAGCCCCCAGGCCTACTACATGTAGTCTCCTGAGCATGGTGAGTCTTACTATAGTGAAGAGCCAAATGAACCTAGTTGGGAGTCAGATTACACAAACGTCATGTATGCAAACCCCAACCCTAGGCCTCAACCTAAGCAAGTAAGACCCCCATTCCCTAAAGGACCATGCTACAGATGTCAGGGAGATCATCTCATTCGTGATTGTCCCTTACCTCCACCTATGCAACCTCAGTCAGTAACAATTCAAGGCTTTTGCCAAGAATGTGGAAAGGAGCATCTCTTACGAGACTGCCCTAAGAATCCTAATAATATGCCAAAAATCACTCCTATTAATGTTATTGGGTTAGTGGTAGATTCCACAGGAAGTGTCACTTCCACTGCACCCGTACAGGTAGTCACTAGAGCTCAAGCAGTGCAGCAAAACCAAGGGGTAAGCAAGGAAAAGAGCCCAGACGCTAGCGATACTGAGAGCCAAAATAAGAAGAGAACAAGAGCTTGGAGAGATAGCCGTGAACTTATGAAAAGGCAATGGGCAAAGAAGATGAGTGAACTTGAGGAAAGTCTACGAGAAACCAAGGCCAAAATCATAGAGATCACATCTCAACCGCACTCTCACACATTCCCACCGCTACCATCCCCATCACCCTCCATCCCTCCACCCTCTAATACACCCCACGTATCCCACCCACCACCCCAAGCAGGATCAGTATCAGCTGACCCCACTCCTGAAGATATAGACATGATGCTTAAAGCATATCAGGCCAGAATCCAAGAAGGGTCAAATGTCACGGATCATGACAAGTGTTACCCTAGAGCTGACCTAGAGATAGAAAGAACCAAGCTTTGCGCGAAAATGGTCGCATTGGCTCAGACTATGTTTGAAGCCAGTCGCCTTTTCAATTACTCGGGCTCAGCCAAGACGCAATTACACTTGGATGGACTTCTAGAGAAGTTAGAGGGCATAATTGCAAGATCTGCCAAGGAAGAAAAAAATCAAGAAAGAGATAAAGCAAGCAAAAACATGACCCATCCCCCATCAAAAGCTTATGTGCCCAATTCCACTGAACCAGACAACCCCCCCTCCCTAGAAAGAATAGAGAATCTAGTGGCACAATCACAAAAGGAACTCGCCCCTCAACACCATGACAAGGCTAGTGAAAGAGCAGGTCTTCCTACCCAGAAAGCCTATGTGCCGGAGGCCTACGTGCCTAACTCTACGGAGCCAGACACCTCTTCTTCTATGAATCAATACACACCAGAATTCTTGCGAGAGATTCAAGAAGAGAAATGGGCTAAGGAGAGTGAAGTTCCTCCCCCCATTGAGCTGGTGGATGACACACACGATCAATTCCCACAAGACCTTCCTTTCATTTATGGAGAACAGGAGAGTGCCCAATCTCAAGAAAGATTAGACTTCGAGTCTAATTCTTTACAAGAACTACCCCATTTCACAGGCCCATGGGAAGCAAAGTCCACCTGTATGAGAGCACCTACAGTCATGGTAAGAAACGAAGATTCAGTCATACCTAGGAACACAGAGGTAGTGAAGAACACCAAAGTGCAGTGCAATCTCACTTTGGAAGAGCTGCTTAAGGTTAGACCAGAAGTGTGGAAACATGTAGCCAATCAAGTGCCTGAGATAGCAAAACCTCGTTCCCAGGTAGGATCACATAGGACTGTGCCAGAGATACCCTTGGACAAGATAGGAGATATGTGTGAAGGTGAAGAAGGGAACACCTATCTTCCCATTACCTACTAGGAGTACACCACCAAGGCAATTTTGGACTCAGGTGCAGGAGTTGCAATTGCCACCACTTCCCTATGGAAGCGTTGGGGCAAGCCAGCACTCAGGCCAACGAGAATGAAATTGCAGATGGCCGATGGTCATATTGAAAGACCCTTAGGATCGCTAGAAGGAATAACTCTGACCACCTGTGGTGTCGAGTTTGAGCATACATTTGCTATATGTGACTTCAGCAAAAATCATGCCTATGAAATGATTTTGGGAAGACCATTTATGCGGCAGTTGCAAGTGGTACAAGATTGGGGAACCAATTCTTTGTATTTGCAGCACTTAGGTGTTACAACCAAAGTCAATCTCAAGGATTACTCTCATAGAGATGTCCCTCCTATCCAATGGAATCCCATCCATAGAGCCAAAGATGATACAGAATCGGTGCATTCCATAGGGTCAGGATCCTCATGGATGCATGAAGACACCCACTTATGGATGTGCAAAGTAGCAGTAGAAGAAGAGAAGAGGGAAAAGGCCAGGGAGGTAGGTGCAAAAGAAACCCATAGATCAATCCAAGACCCAGCCTATGCACCTGTAGTCTTTCCGGACGAAGAATTTGAACCCCACGGCTGGGCAGAAATCCTAGCAACAATGGATGTAGCCATCAATGAAGAACAATGGACACCTCACTGTGATGAAGATGGCTATGACATTTCAGTCTTCTCCATAGAGCCAATCATGGGAGAGGCAGTCTTAGAAGAGTGTGACCCTAACCCTGATGCATTTGAGGAGGCGAGTGACTCCGATCTAGAGTCAATCATTATGGACCCACCTTTTGCATCAGATGAAGAATACTTCCATGAAGTAGAATTTCAACCCCAGAGGCATGGAGAGCTTACAAATGATGTACGATTAGCCACACATGTGACCCCTAAGGAAGAAGGAAAGAAAAGGAAGAAGAAAGAAGTCACACAAGAGGAGGAGGAATCTTTGTTTGAGGTCCCAGAAAATTTTAAGAAGTATGAGATAGATGACAGGAGAGTCATGATCAGAATGTCGAAACGAGGGGCACAATCAGGAGAGGCCTATGATAACAAAGAAACCACCAACAAAATAGTAGTGGCCCTAGAAGAAGGAGAGGAGAGATGCACATACATAGGCCATGACCTAACAGAGGAAGAAGAGCATGCATTAATAGCCTTGCTAAGAGAATACAGAGATGTATTCGCTTGGAGTTACAAGGATTTGAAAGGTGTTGATCCAGACATATGCTCACACACCATCCCCATGACCTCGGATGCCAAACCTTCTAAGCAAAAGCCATACACATATAACGATAATTACGCTGCCAAGATCAAGGAAGAGATCGATAGACTGGTTGAAGCTGGATTTATCTATGAAATTGAGCACACTGAGTGGGTATCCCCCATCGTAGTGGTGCCCAAGAAAAATGGAAAGCTGCGTGTGTGCATTAACTTGAAGAAGGTCAATGCAGGCACAATTTGAGATAACTATCCGCTTCCCATCACATAACATCTCTTAGAAAGAGTAGCAGGCAAGGAAGTGTACAGCTTCCTCGATGGATTTTTGGGCTACAACCAAGTAGCCATAGCTCCAGAGGATCAGCATAAGACAGCTTTTGCCACAGAGTGGGGTATATTTGCCTTTCGTGTAATGCCATTTGGGCTTACCAATGCACCAGCTACCTTCCAGAGACTAATGTGCCATGTATTTAAAGAGTTCCTGAGGAAGAACTTAGAAGTCTATGTTGATGATCTTTGTGCTCATTTCAACATTAGACAAACCCATATTCCTGAACTCAGACAAATCTTTGACAAATGTAGAGAATATCAAGTCTGCCTAAACCCAGAAAAATGTGTTTTCATGGTCAGGCAAGGCAAGATTCTAGGGCACATAGTGTCAAAGAATGGCATATCTATTGACGAAGAGAAAGTGAGAGCCATAGCAGAGCTACCTAGGCCAAGGAATGTCAAGGAAGTACAAGCTTTCATGGGACATTGTGGTTACTACCGCCGGTTCATTCACATATATGCTGTCATTGCAAAGCCCATGTACGGACTTCTGACAAACTTGGAATAAGCCTTTCCATGTTCATGTGGATGCATCCAATTATGCCATTGGATGTGTGCTTGCACAACCTACTGGTGAAGGTAATATGGATCTTCCAATTGCCTATGCTAGTCGACAATTGAATGCAGCTGAACGAAATTATACCACTACTGAGAGAGAAGGCTTAGGCATGATATATGCAGTTAAGAAATTTAGACACTATTTGCTTGCAAATAAGTTTAAATTTTTTACTGATCATCAGGCATTGCTATACCTCGTAAACAAGCCATGCAATACAGGAAGATTAGTAAGATGGTTTCTCTTGCTAATGGAATATGATTTTGAGGTTGTGGTAAGGAAAGGGAAGACTCATTTGAGAGCAGATCACCTTTCTAGGCTCACGTCGGGAGAAGCCCCACAAGGAGTATCAGATGATCTTCCTGATGCTTACTTGTTTAATTTGGAAGTAATACCTCAGTGGCTAAGCCATTAGTGCCAGTATTGACATACGGACCTAACCATCCAGTAATAAACATGCAGGATAGAGAGGTAGTAAAAGCCCAAAAGTATCACATCATGGCAGGAAGTATGTACAAGCACACAGATCAAGGAATCTTGGCTTGTTGTGTAGAAGAGGACGAGTACACTAAATGGTTGCATTTAGCACATGTAGGTGCATTAGAGCAACACTACTCAAAGCAACGAACCTTACAGACACTAAGGAGACTAGGAGTACATTGGCCAACTATGGAAGCTGATGTCCAAAAGTTGTGCAAGGAATGCCCAATCTGCTGCACTAAACCACTTGTGGAACATGCCACTCTTTATCAAGTTTCCATAGTGCCAGACTGGAGTGAACCACTAGTATCCTTTCTGAGGACGAAAACATTCCCTCAAGACATGACGCTTGCTAGGAAAAGGAGTTTAGAACAAGAAGCCCAGGATTACTCACTTATTGGTGATAATCTATACAAACGTGGTAAGGACCGTTACTTGAGACTATGTGTCCATGAGAGTGAGTATCTCAAGATCTTGGACATTGCTCACCAAGGTGTAGCAGGAGGACACTTTGGACCAGATCGGGTGATCAAGGCAATACTATTTGCGGGCTTCTGGTGGCCGGCCCTTCACATGGATGCACATACCTATGTGAAACGCTGTGATGTCTGTCAGAGAACTCAATATCCTATACGTAAAGATGAGATGCCACTGAAACCTATGATGGGTGGACGTGCATTCTCTAAGTGGGGAATAGACTTCGTAGGTCCTATTAATCCCCCAGCTAAGGGTTCCCATGCAGAATATATCATTGTTGCGACAGACTATCTAACAAAGTGGGTAGAGGTAAAAGCCACGACGAAGAACGATGCTCAAACAACTGCTAAATTCTTGTTTGAGAATGTATTCACAAGATACGGGCTACCTATAGAACTAGTAAGTGATAGAGGCACTTACTTCTTGAACGAAGTGATTGAAAATCTACTCCAAGAATTCTTGGTAGTTCATAAGAAGTCTGCCCCCTATCACCCTCAAGCAAATGGCCAGGTCGAGAGCACCAACAAGATCTTATGCAATGTACTGACGAAATTAGTGAACAATAAATGCTCTGATTGGGATAAACAGCTACACCATGCTGTTTGGGCATACCGAGTCGCCTACAAAACGGTACTCCAAGCCACCCCCTTTCAGATGGTATTTGGCCAAAATGCAGTGCTACCGTTGGACTTCCTAATACCTACACTGAAAGTAGCACAAGAGCATGAATGGACGGGTCATGAACTATCCTCTAGACTTTTTGACCTTGAACGATTAGGAGAAACAAGACTGAGGGTAGCTGCAGGGATATATGCAGCCAAGAAACGACAGAAGGCATACTTTGATGCCCACGTTAAGGATAAAGGTTTAAAGGCAGGCGACTTAGTTTTAGTCTACACATTGAAGCAACATGCGAGGAAACTGGAGAAGAGAGGCTACGGACCCATGATCATTAACAGAATCTCAACAAGTGGAGCAGTGCAACTAGCCACATTAGAAGGCGATGTTCTCCCAAGTTGTATCAGCGGATGCAGAGTCAAGTTGTATCAGGAACCTCTCACAGAGGAAATGCTAAGTCGACTCAATACTGCTAAGAAACGCAAAGAGGAAGAAAAGCGAATTCGAGAAGAAGCTCAAGCAGAAGCCGTAGAGCGCATATGGAGAATGAAATTAAGAAGACAAGGTAGAGAGCACCCTAGGCAAGATGCATATGCAGACCAAGGATATGATGTGGCTATGTGTGAAGTTTCAGGTGTTAGCTCACATAGGATAACTGATCGACGTCCTTTCATAACCTTAGATATAGGGCAAGGAAAGAGTGCAAGGACTGTAAGAGCCTTGATTGACTCAGGTGCAGCCACTAGTGCTGTTAAATTGTCTCACTGTCAAGAGTTGCAATTAACTGTCAATCCTGTGGAAGCATATCTCATAGGATTGGGAGGCATGGAAACCCCTTGCATGGGCGAGGTGGAACTTCCCCTCTATATTCATGATGAGGCAATGACAGTTAAAGTACTAGTGTGTCAAGATGAGGACCTCACTGAACCCCTTGTCTTGGGTCAAGACTGGATCTATGACCAAGCAGTCAACTTAAACCTAAGAAGTGGACTTCTTCAGGTATGGGTGAATCAGACTAGAATTACAATTGAGTTAAATAATGGAGCACTCAAGGAACTAGAAAAGACACGGACTCCTGGTCCCTCCAGGGGTGCACATGAAGTTGACCATGCTGTTCTTGTCCAAGGCTATGTGATGCAGAAGAATGAAGATCTCAAAAAAGGAGTCAGAACCACAATGGAACTCCCTTCTTTTCCAAAGGCCAGAAGGAGGCAGCAACTAAGGGCAGATCAATTACTGAAGACTCTCCAGGTGAGAGACCAAAAGAACGCGCGAAGCAGAACAACTCAGCTGATGAAACAAATGTGGGTACGGAAAGATGAGCTGTCGACCGTAACCAAGTCGCAACCACGGTCTCAACTTCCTATTAGTAATCAACGACTTGATGATAATAAGAGGACTCCTAAAACCCCTGTTGAGAAAGTAAAATCTATTTGGGTACCCAAGAAGTCGATGATGGCTGACCCACAATCAAGACAAATTTGGGTGCCTAAGGCTTGCTTGCGGGCTCAACTAGTCCCACACAATTCACATCTTACACGACATGGTTCACTCACTCAAGCAGCCGCCACCCACTCTTGTCTGATACACTCGAACACACTGCCACCTAGAAGCACGCACGGACTCACTCATAAATGGGTCCCAATGACACAACAACTCCCAGCAGAATTACTCATGCGACCCTCCCGAGTCTCCACAAAACCAAGACCAAAAGTCATCCATGGTGTTTGGCAACTTAAGACTTGTAATAAACCCCCCGACCCCAATCTGTGAATTCATCTCCACTTACTAACTGCATTAGTTATACAGTGCATCTTTCCATCTAGCTCCTAGGACTATCCAGGCATTAACTACACACACTGCCATCGTGCACTCACTGACCACTAACCCATTACTCACCTCACGATAATATTGTAACGAGGGCAAACACGTTCTATCTTGTCCATTACAATATTAACGCATGCTCTATATTCTCGACAGAATCAGTAGCGAGCAATAACTATGGCAGAAGCCGGAGGTTCCAGTTCTCACGCCGGATCCAGCGCACAAATTGTGGATATAGAAACACTCCTCCTCGAACCACATCTCACCGAAAGACCACAAGAACTTCAAGCTGTGCATGTGCTCCAAGTTCAGGATCCTCCTCAGGGACACACCTCTCAAGTGGGCAAACACGCTCATTGGTTCAGTGATGTTGCAGGACCATTGGGTGATGGAACCTATTTTTGGGAAGCTGAATTGGAGTTTAATGGTAAATGGGGACGCTACCATTTTTTCACGCGCGAATTTGAGAGCTATCAGAATGCCAAAGTAATGCGTTCGGTATGGACCAAAGCTGGCCTAGACAGTTATTTCAGGGCCCACTTATCGAAGCCAGATTTCTTACGTTGTTCTTATCTTATCAGTACCATCACTCCTAGCAGGGCCAAGGGAGGGGACAGCACTTTTGTGTTACCCTCACTGTTGCCGGGCCACGAACTTAAAAGATTCAAACTGACCCTCAATCTGGTACGAGAAGCATTGGACATGCATGGTATGCACATTCCTACTGAAAAGGAAACAATGGTTCCAGGCAGAATGAAACATAAAGATCTCAATAAGCTGAAGGATATGGTAGCAATGACACCGACCATCGCTCTTCACCTACGGACCGTCATGCAGCATTTTGCTTTTCCAGCCCAGGAAAGATTCACCATGCCACCAAAGAAGATATGGTTTAGCTTGTATTTGGCAGAGACAGAAAACCTCCCTATCAACGTACCACATTGGATCATAGATCAGATCCACCTAGCCCATCAACGGTGGAACAAGAAGCAGAAAAATGTGCTCCACGGATGTTGTGCTCTGACCAAAATAATCTATCGATGTCTAGCCTATGACGTGCCTATTCAGCGGGCACTCGTATGGTCCCGGGCCCAGGAGTTCCAGAGAAGGCTATCAGCGGCAAGTCCTCCATCAAAGAAGATGAGAGGAGGAGTCCAATTACCCTGTGCTCAACCAAGGTGAGCCACCACTACACCAGAGATTACCCCTCCCCAGACACGACGCATTAGACCATTCACCATTCGGCTACCAAGACCAAGTACAGAGGGGCCCAATCTGGTGTTTCCACCCGTCCCATCGGACTTGGAATTTCCACAGGGCTTTACTCTCAATGATCTCACTAATGAAGAAGTGGCTAGACTAATCTACGACTCTAATCTCGAAACGGAAACAGAGCGAGCTCAGGAACCACAAACCCATACAACAACATCAGCCCCCACCCGACCGCAAGTTGTAGAAGTCGACGTCGATGAACAAGAGACCGAACAAGAGGAAGAAGCCTACGAAGAACAAGAGTATGATGAACTTTCAGAGTTAGCAAGTGCCCCCGCATATTCGGCACAAATAAAAAGACTATATCGAACCATGCAACTAGTTCAAGAACAGCATAAAATGTCACTTGAGGCAGGCAAGAAACTCATGAACCAATTGCTGGCGGAGGAAGGCGTCGATGATATGTTCATCGAGTCCATGGATGAAGCCATTCATGAGGCAATGGCCTACATTCACCGATTTGAGAAAGGAGTTCCCGCCCGTCCCATGAGGTCCAGGAAACAAATTCATATCAACGTATCAGCACCAGGAGATACAACGCAAACAGACGAACATCAGGAAGCACCACTGTCACCACCCTCCCCACCCCTCACTACACAAGTCACTCCACCACGTGACACTATCGCCGCCACGTCCACTATCACCACAATCGTCATGGGAATTCCACTCTCTCCGGGAATCCAATTCGGGGGAGTCACTATGCCCACCTTCACCACTCTCTTCACTAACGTCACATCCACCCCACCCACGGTCCCCATCTACACGGTCACTCAAACATTTGACACTATGGAAACATCTCCTGCCACAGCACCACTCCCTTCCCCCATGCAACCTCTGTCCCCCATACCCCCTCCACCCACATCTCCACTTGACTCCACATCATTCACAACTCCCTTTCCCGTCCCCATTTCCCCTACATCTTCATCTCTCCCTGCATCATTTAATGTAAATAGTATATTTCTAGCTTTAAATCAATGTGTCTATCAACTTCAGAATGAGTATCGAGCTCTCGACGATCGTTATCATCAAGTGATCACTACCAATCAGAAACTTCAGAGCCGCCTCACAGCGATCGAGGAAGAAAATGCAGAACTCAACCAACGTTACACCACGCTCGAACATGCCCACCAAACACTCCTAGAAACTCCCCAACCATCACAACAGCCAGGCACCAAACAACTCGAGGCCTTGCTGGACGTATACCAAGCTGATAATCTCAGAGTCCTGCGTAACTTGGCACTCCTCAGAAAACACATGGCAACCGCCCTTGAAGAGAACAAGAGACTGCAGCAGCAAAATGAAGCAAATCTAGAAGCAGCAATGGAAGGCTCTCCCCACGAAATGGATCCAGAGTAGTTTAAAGTTGTACCCTCAGAGACAATGAAGACCATCTTGGAAAGCTATGCAGATCTATTAGATGCTCATGATGAGTTGGAAAGGGAACGTGATGAGCTACGTGGCCAGCTCAAGGAACAGGAGGCTCCAACCAAGGTAATAGAACCGGCCTCGACTTCAGAGGAAGTGAAGTCATTGACAGAGCAGGTGGTTGAGCTCCAGAAAAAGTTACTAGAGTATGAAAGGCAACCCTCTCCAGTTATAGAACCTGAGCCAGAAGACTTGGTTCCCATTGAGGTAGATGATTCGTACGAGGAACCATACGTTCCTATGCCAATGCCAGGAGGGCAACAAACCTCAGAGGGAATGGATACCTTAGAAGTGGAAGCACCTGAATGGCTTCAGCCATTAGAGAAGACAGCGAACACCCACGATGAACGAGTAGCAATACAAATCCAATCATTAGCCAAATTAGAAGACATTGTCATCAAGTCCGAGTATTTCAGACGTATGTCCCATCACAGGTGGATAGGGACCAATGATGATCAGTATGTGCCATATTGCATATTGTTGGCTGATTACAACGCAGAGATCCAACGACAATGTGGGAAAGCCCCCACCTTTGCCACCCAGTTTGGCCCCGACGATATACCAGAGAGTGCAAAAAGAGGTTCTATTCATCAACCCACTTGGAGGATCCGTCTCTTGGAGACTTATCCTGAAATGGTACGAACCTGGAATAACATGCCCCTCTTTATTAAGTACAATCCTTGTTATGCCCCAGTCCTACGAAGACGCACATGGCCCGAATTCACCATTGCTGTCAAGAACATCAAAGGCTGTGCCAAGTGGCTAAATTATGTTTATCTAGCACCTCCACGAGGACCTCCCGCTGTAAATTACATGATTTCTACTATCAGACACTGGAGCACTCGACTACGCAATACACCCGATGTGATGGCACAAATGTGTATGAAAATATTTGAATTAATGCTGATCACATTCAGGACATTTAAAAACATTAAGGATCCCCACTTCTCAAGAGCAGGCTTCGTTACAGGCAACCAAGTCCTAGTTTACGACATGAGCACCACCCCATCAATAGAAGTAATATATGCTTGGCACGCCAGAATAAAGTACCTCCCCGCTTGTTTTAAACAGACTTTCGAGGAGATGTTCATAACGGGATTCTGGGAATATCACTCAGAAATTTTTGTACCCAGGCCTTCACATCTCCTCCACTTATTCGCTGTGGAGAGAACCATACATTCAGAACAACTGCGGGTGCCACACCCGGACGTACCAGGACCAGTGAATTGGGACGCATTATTAACAGATCTAGCACGAGGGGTCAGATTAGAAGAACATCACCTTGCTTCCGACGTCGTCCAATACTACGTTCAACGAACATCTAGACAAGGGTCTGTCAGGGGCGACAGACGCGAGAGTGGGGGGGGGGGTGTTGGCAGCAGTCAGGGAACCGAAGGAGCCACAAGACGAAGAGAGTCAGAGCGAAGGGACAGCACAAGCAGACATGGCAGTCAAAGAAGATCTGGCAAGTAGGCCATCTAAATTTTTCAGACATCAAGGAGTTGAGCACACAAGAAGAAAGAGTAAGTAGGGAGCTCAAAGGTATGTATGACAAATCAATAGAGAAAATCCCTACAGAAATAGTGATTTTCATCACTAAAAACCATTGTAAATATCATTTCGTATTTTGCTAGCTCCATTTTGTGCAAGCCAAGGAGTCCTTGAGCTTGAGGAGCTTTAGAAGTATCTACCTGCCAATTTTCATATTTTTTGGATCTCGTTTGAGCCCTCTAATAAGCCCTGGAACCTAATTTTTAACTAGGCCAGACACTAGGTCTGGACAGGGCCAAAACCTAGTCAAAAACTATAAATAGAGCTAGAGAGCTCATTTTTGGGGTGGATTGTAATTGAAATGAACTTGTAAGAGCTTTTTGAAAGTAATCTAAGAACTCCATTGCTTCTCACTCTTTGTCTTGCCGTGTGTGCGCGTGTGCGTGTATGTGTGTGCATGCTTGTGTGCTTCTCACTCACGCACTTGTGCCTCCACTTGCTCGAGGTCTTCATACCATCCTCACGTCTTCCCGGATTGACATTAAAGGAGGTGCTACTCATCACTGAGCTACAACATCTTCATCAAATCTCTGTTCATCTTCATTTCTCATACCTGATCCGATCCTGGACGTACTTGCCTGCATATGATCTTCATCTCCATTTACCTGCATATGTGACTTACCTTTTTCATTTCTTCTTATCTCTTCTTCAAATGTTTCAACACTATGCTCTTTATCTGTATACCAGCTTTTTCCTTCATCAAATGTCACATCTCTGGAAACAATAAACTATTTGGTTAGAGGACTCCATAACCTGTAACCCATCTGCTTTTCATCATATCCGATGAACACATATTTTTCAGCTTTTGGTTCAAGCTTATGTCTTAACTGTGATGGTACATAAGCATAAGCAACTGATCCAAACACTTTGTAATGATCAAGTGTTGGTTTCTTGCCCCACCAAGCTTCATAAGGAGTCATCCCATTTAAAGTTGTACATGGTAATCTGTTTACCAAGTATGTAGCTATATTTACAGCCTCAGCCCAAAGATAATTTGGACAGCTCTTCTCCTTTAGCATTGCTCGTGCAAACTCAACTAGAGTTTGATTTCTCATTTCTGCTGCTCCATTTTGTTGCAGTGTATACCTGCAAGTTATTTCTCTTTTGATTCCTGCATTCCACACATAATCATTGAACTCTCGAGAAAAATATTCTCCTCCTCCATCAGACCTTAGTATTTTAAGTTTCTAACCTGTAAGTCTTTCAGCATATGCATGAAAATGTTTGAAAGCTCCAAACACTTCTGATTTCTCTTTCAAAACATAAAGAGTTATCCATCTTGTTGCATCATCAATGAAAAGAACATAATACCTCGATCCGCTGATAGATCCTTCTTTCGTTGGTCCCCATACATCTGTATGTATGAGTTCTAGCACACCATCATGTTTGTAACCATTTTTCTGAAATGGTAACCTGTGGGCTTTTCCCATCTGATAGGCTTCACATTTGTGAATCATATGTTGGTTCTTCATGTTTGGTAATCCTCTCACGGATTGTTTCTCCACCATAGCTTTGATTCCCTTTTCCTTAAAATGTCCTAGCCTCTTATGCGAGAGTTCTAGTTCTGTAAATACCTCATCACCATGTGTGATTAAGGCTTGACCAGCATTCCCTTGTACTTTCAGAGTAAAAAGTCTACCTTCCTTTTTACCATGGACAATTTGTTTGTATCCTTTCTCTAGATCTTCGACAAATACTCCTTCATTTGTAAACCTGACTTGAAAACCTTTTTCTACTATCTGACCCACACTGATCAGATTCTTCGGAATTGTTGGAACATACAAAACATTTGTTAGTAGGTCAGCTCCATTCTTACACTTTACCTTTCCAATTGACCTTACATTATGTTTTGTGTTATCACCTGTCTATACTGTATGATTTGAAATGCCTCCCTCAAGTTCTGATAATAATTCTATATTTCCTGACAAATGATTTGAACAACCAGAGTCAATATAGAATACCTTGAGGTCTTCATTCTCTGACACACTTATCGAGTTCATCATCAACGTCGTGTGATCATCATTCTGCGTATCATTCGCATAGTTGTAGTAAGTAGTGTTGTGAGACTGATTCTGTCCCCAACTTCTTGCTCCACCTCTACCATATCCGCATCTTTGGCTTTATCTTCCTCTTTGATATCTTCTGCTTCTGCCTCTACTGTTGTTATTCTGATTGTGACTTGATCCTTGTGAATTATGCTAGCAATCATGAGCCAAGTGATTGCTTAATCCACAGATCCAGCAAGTTTTCTTGTTATTAGTCTGATTCTTCCTTTACCTCTTTTCCTGACATTACCTCTTCCTCTTGCATAATTTGCTTGAGCAGACACTTCTTCTTCATCTTTTTCTTTACCTTTATCACCTTTCTTCTTCTTCTTTGCATACATAGCTGAACTATGTCCTTTTTCTCCATCTGTCTTCAAATCTTGCTCAAACGTTAGCATTAGTCCAAGCAACTGATTTAAATCTGGTACAAAATGATTTAAAGACAGTTCAGTTGAGAATACTAAAGGTTTCCACCTTTCATCTCCTCTCAAACCTGTAAGCACTTGCGCTATTAACCTGTGGTCTTCGATATCTTCACCAATCGATCCAAGACTGTCTGCCAAGTCTTTCATCTTAGTGACATAATCACTAATGCTTTGACTTTGCTTTTTCTTGAATGTTGTGAACTCCGACCATAAGCTAGCCTTTCTAGCTTTCATAGTATTTTGGAAGTGATCTTCCAACGCTCTCCATATATCTTCTGCTTTCTCGAGACCTCTAATGTGCGGCAATAGATGATCTTTAATGGTATTGTAAACATAAGCTCTTGTCGTTGCATCTTTCTTCTGCCACAGCTTCAAGACTTCTAGTTCTTCTTTCTTCGGTTGACTGTCATCTTCAAAAGTCGGCTTCTTTTCTTCTCCGGTCACATATTTCATTAAGTCTTTACTCATAAGTAAAGCCTCCATGCGCATTGCCCATGCGAGATAATTATCTCTGTCCAATTTATCAATTGAGACATGATCTTCCATGATCTTCTTGTTTCTGTTACTTCCGGTGAGTGTAATGTTAAAAGGATTTTACCTTTTGTAGAACTTTACCTTGAGAATGAATTCGGAATGCTTCTTGACACCGTTTGCTGTTGATCACCTCAGTTTTCAACTTTCTTTATTTATGAGAATTCTTCAAATTCTCTTTTCGTTTCTTCTTCTGAGAAACCTTCCCTGCTCTTCAGAACCTTTTCTGCTCTAGTACCACTTGTGGTTAGCCTGCTCTGATACCACTGTTGGTGCAGCGCTAATTGCGGAATTTGCTAATTACACCACAGAAACTAAGCTAGAGTGATATTAGAACACCTCTATAATCATCAGTAGCTTAGCAAACTTTCTGAAACTAAGAACTTATAACTGTATCTAGTGAATACCAAAAATTCATTTTACAGAAAGCTTCTCATTTTCTTCAAGCTTCAATTCTGAACTGATTTACTCCAGTCTTTACACTACTGTGTTTGTTTACAGTTAAACAATCTTTGTGTCACTTAACTTTGTCAAAATTGTATTTTAAACTCATCAAAATTCCACCGAAACTTCACCAGACTGTCATTGGAATGTTACCGTAATTGTACCGGAATACTATCGGAATCAACTGCAATTTTGTTCATAGTTACTTCAAATGTGTATACATAAAGTAAGGAAGTGATGTGTGGACTTCTTTCACTGAATGAGCTCTATCTGAAGTTTAAGAAAAAATACTTCACCAGTTCTGGATGTCTCTTTTCGGTCAGACTTTGTACTGTGTGTACATATCCATTTCACCGAAATCTTTGATTAGTTTATACTAGAGACTTATAGCTACAAGATAAACTATATCTCATACAAAACTTTACACTGTACTTCGAGATCTAGCTCATAGAAGTACCGGAAAACCTTTACTGAGAAAAAACTTTAACTGTTAACTAACTTTTCACTGTAACATGAAATCTCACAGATTTCTTCACATATAAAGAATGTGCTCAATTTCCACATGAACATGTGTTTTCTGTTAGAGAAGATGTGTACAAAAATGATTCGGCCTCACTTTGCTCATAGTCATGAGAACTCTCCTATACTGAGTAGTTTCTCCTTACAATCTCTCTCAGATGAATACCCGATTGTTCAGGTTTAATCATTCATATCTACATACGCGATGTCTGGTGTCTTCTATTCTTACTTCTATTCTCTATCTCATATGCACTCTCTCTACTACACTCTCTACATGCACTACATTTCGGTTCTATGCTCTCTCTCTCTTATATACATTTTGATCCGGTTCCAACAGACTCTAATTCTGGAAGTTTCTACTGTATATTACAGTCGTGAATTTGTCCCTTCACTAAGGCTTTGGTTTTCTGAACACTGTGTTTCTGCTTTCCTTTATCTTCATGTCATTATGCGTAATTAGTGAGTGAATCTTCAACAAAGATGAAGGGGAAAAGGATTATAAACTATGGAAGTCAAGAGGCAAAGCAAAGATGGAAGACTATGGAGAATGCTCTAAGCAAGCTCCTAGAAGATCAACATAAGAGAAGAAACAACCAGAAAGGTATGCGTATGATTTCACATTTGTTACAAAGCATTCAATGTACTTAGCAAAAGACTCAATTATAGAAGAACCCTCAACCTATGAGGAGGCAAAGGGAAAACCTAATTGGGAAAAGGCCATGAAAGATGAAATAGATGCATTGAGGGAGATGGACACTTGGGATTTGGTTTCAAAAGGTAATTGGTTGCAGATGGGTATATAAAGTTAAAAGAAACTCAGATGGATCTGTTTGTAGGTACAAGGAAAGACTAGTTTCCAAAGGATGCTCACAAATGCATGGTATAGACCATGAGGAAACATTCTCACCATTCGCAAAGATGAATACAATCAGGACATTGATAAGTATAGCAACTGCAAGAAATTGGAGACTCCAACTTGATGTAAAAATTTCATTTCAAAATGATTGGATAAGTGAAGAGGTATAAATGTCACAAGATCCAGGTTTTTAAAACCCTAATCGTGCATAGCATTGTATGGATTGAAACAAGCTCCTAGAGCTTGGAATTATAGGTTGGTTACACACCTTCAAGATCAAGGCTCAAACCTAGCAACGCAGATCTGTCTCTATTCATCAAAAGGGATCACAATGAGGTTATCTTTCTATGTGTATATGTAGATGATATTATTGTGATAGGTGATGATCTGAATGGCATTCAAAGGATCAAGAGATACGTGCAAGAGGAGTTCAAAATTAGTGATTTAGGTGAGCTCACATATTTTCTAAGTATGCAAGTGATTTATACAGATGAAGAGATGTATCTAACTCAGAGAAGATACATTCAAGATCTACTTCTCAAGTTAAGAATGGAGAACACAAAGCTTGGAGGTACACCTTTAAATCATAAACTTAGTGTTTATGAAGGTGAGAAAATTGAAGACATTAAATAATATCAAATCTTGGTAGCTAGCTTGATATATGCTACTCATATAAGGGTAGACATCTCATTTAGTGTGGGAGTGCTTAGCCAATTCATGCACTCTCTAAGAAGACCACACATGGATGCAGCTAAGAGAGTACTTAAGTATCTCAAAGGTACAATCAATTAAGGTATATTCTCTCCTTACCCTTTAAATTTGGACATCAAAATCTATTCAGATGCAAATTGTTCAAGAGCTAAGAATGATAGAAGAAGTACCTCTAGTTACTTAGCATTTGTAGGTTCAAAGCTAGTGTTATAGAGTTCTAAGAAGCAACCAACAGTTTCTTTATCCTCAAGAGAAGCACAATAAAGAGGTTTAACCATAGCAACTCAAGAGGCAATATGGTTAAAAACATTGTATACAGATTTAGGACTTGTGAGTTCCAAAACCTCATATATTTGGAGATAATGTAAGTTCCATGCATCTAGCAGCAAACCCTATTCTCTATGCAAGAACCAAACACATAGAGGTTCATTACCACTTCTTTAGGGAGAAGCTCATGGCAAAGGATATTGACATTTCTTTTGTTCCAACTAAAAAGCAAGTAGCAAATATGATGAAGAAACTTTAGCTTGAGGGGAATCTATTGCAACATCAAGCTTGCACTATGCTTGAGGTGGATTTATCTACATCAAAAAAAGCTATGCTTTGGATTATGCCAAAATATCCATTGAAGCATTTGTTTACCTATGCTCATTTTTTGTATTTTTTTCTAAAAGATTTTTATGGATTATTTACCATTGTAAAATCCTAGATCTTTACACGTGTAAAAGGGGAAAAGAGAGCTGAAATGCCACAAATTTGAGGTGGTTGACTTGCAATCAATGAATCAATCAATCACCTAAAGGTAGATCAAACTAGATATTCACTTTTTCTAGATTGTAGGAAAGTGAATTGATTCTCTCCAACAACTAATCCTGCCTTCATTTGATTTCAAATCCACTTGTAGAAGTCATGAAGCACTTCAAGAGTCTATATGAAAACTTCAAATCACTTTTACATTACACGGAAACAAAATACATACACTTGTGGCCATCATTGTGTTGCTCCTTCATTTTTCTGCATCATCTTCTTCAACAACAATAAGCTTGTAGAGGTTGTTGCTCTCTCTGTAGAGATCCAAATTGGATGACTAAGCACCCACTCAAAAGGAATCATTGTCTACTATATGTGTATTTCAAAGCATTTGGTTTAGTAAATTGGGAGAAATCTCACTTTTTTTGTCTCGGGGTCTATCTCTAAAATAGGAGGTATCATTGTTTAGTGTTAGGTTCAATTCAAAAGCATAATCTGCTTATTTCTTGTAATCTTATGCATTCTATAAACTCAAACCTATTTGTATCAATCTTTAAAAAGTAGTGTTTTCAATTGTAATCATGTTGGCTACTATGAGCATTTGAAGTTGATTGTCTCATCCAAAGATATCAACTTTTTTGAGCTAGTCAATGTGCAAACCTATCTGTTTTGTATCGACTCTTTCTCTTTGATGCTCCAAATTACATAGTGCATTTTTTTTCACTTACCACATGCCTATAAGGTCTATTTGAGTCTCCATAAGCTCAAGGGTTGGTCTTGTGCCGGTTGGCTAGACCGAACTTCGTCGCTTCACAACTCACTTCTCTACCTCCTACAAGCTTCTCCAAGTTCTTTTAGTGGTATCAGAGCTAGATCAAGATGGGTGAAGGCTTTCCCTCAATGATTGAGAAGCTTGATCAACACAAATATTCGGCGTGGAAAATCAAAATGGAGGGCTATTTGCAAGGTAGAAATCTTTAGGGAATTGTAGCAGGTGATGAAGCAATGTCTATTCCGAGATCCAAAGGAGGGCCTACACAAGAGGAAATAGATAAGCTCACACTTTGGTGCACAAGGGATTCTCATGCAAGGTCATACATACTAAAATCTATCTCTAACTTTCTATTACCACATATTAGAGGATGCAAGACATCTCAAGAGACTTAGGATGCCCTAGAGACTTTCTTTTCTACTAGTACCAAAGCAAGAAAGAACCATCTTAGGAAGGAGTTCAACCAAATGAAGAAGACACCTAAAAAAACCACCAAAAATTTTATTACCAAGGTCAAGGAGGTTGGAGATCACTTAGTATTCATTGGAGAGCTGATTAAAGAATGTGAAGAGATGGATAGGTATGTGCTTGAAGATGAAGAGGTGTTGCAAAATCCTTGATCTACACCAGCCAAATGAACTCCAGGAGTATATGGTGGCCCCTTGTAGCTTGCCAATGGATGTATTAGACACCCTATGTACCTTGGAAGATCACTCTCAAAAAGATAGATCAAAACAGATAAGTTGGAGTTAGCTCAAAGGTGAAGAACTTGCTATTTTGGTTTATACACCTGTCCAGTGTTTTGCATATTTCTCTAAGCACAGCAGTAATTATCTTAATTCCTCTTCGGGGAGTCTGGTTAACTTAAAGAGCTAACTTTCAAGAGTAATCTCATCAAAAATAATGAACCACACACTGAGAATGATGTTTAACAACTAATGACATCATACCGATTTTCACGGGCTGCTACAATAATGAGACTAGTGAGCAGAAAAATGAACATAACTCAAGATTTAAGAATCCAATGATCATGAAAATTTGTATGCTTATACTAGACAGTATGATGAAGTGAACCAGATTCACAACATTGAATTTGGGTAAGTACACACTGAGAAACAGCTCTGACAAGATGAGTAAAAAAGTCAGGTACCTAATAGAGAAGTGAAAATGAACAGACACTGTTGACTTCAACTGAACATAACTAAAGATTGAAACACCCAAATGAAATGAAACTTGGTGAGCACATAGTAGACTTATAGAGATAACTTTACCAAGTTAAATTACTGAAAATGATGCACCAAGCTCAGAGAAACCATCTCTGCAATCTGACTGAGAAAACTGAGAGATATGGCAGTGAGTAGTACACTTCACAAGAACATGGAAATATGAACTCAAATGATCATGAAAATGAAACTATGTTGCTTGTAGAATACAATGGACGTACTGATACATATGTGTGCCTTGGAATCACACCTTGATATGGCATAAAGCTCAGCTCTTGGAGGTCTTCACATAGGTCTATCTAACCACGACTAAAGCTACCATCTATTTATAGTTGAGCTTGGGAGGCTAACTTCCCTCAATCACTCTCCAATCAATTAGTGATTGATTTGATTCTCTACCTACCACAAATCACGAATTTGTGGCTCCTCTTTCCCTTTTTGATCAAGTGGACTCAACCACTTAAGATTCTTTCACTTTTACATTAAGTAAACTCTTCAAAAGTTACAAGAGGTAGTTCACAAGTGAACTTTACATTGTCTTCATTTTAAGGCTTCTTCTATGACTTTGTGGGACTCAAGCCAATACTTAGGCTTGTCATAGACTTTCTCCAACAGCTCCCCCTCAAGCCAAGTATGCTTGAGGTCTTCAACCTTCCAAGATTACCTATAAACCAATCATAGCCTTGAATTTGCAAATCTTTGTACCATCCAATGCTTTGGTTAGAATATCTGCACATTGTTGATGAGTGGACACATATGATATTTGAATCTCTTTGCTTAGAACCTTCTCTCTTACATAGTGATAATGAACTTCAATATGTTTAGTCCTTGCATGAAAAATAGGATTAGCAGCCAAATGAAGAGAACTCATAATGTCACCATAAATAGTTGGAGTTCCAAACTCCAATCCAAGATCTTTGAATAATGTCTTCATCCACATAGCTTCTTGTGTAGCTATGGCAAGACCTCTGTATTCAGCTTCAATAGAAGAGAGAGCAACTATGGGTTGCTTCTTGGATGACTATGAAATAATCTTTGAACCTGCAAAGGTAAGATAACCTGAAGTGCTCTTTCTATCTTCTTTGGAGCCAGCCCAATCTGCATCAGAAAATAGCTTCAAACCTAAATCAGATACATAAGGATAATAAAGTCCTTCATTTACGGTTCCTTTGAGATACTTGAGAATCCTTTTGGTAGCATCCATATGTGGTTTCCTTGGTGTGTGCATAAATTGACTTAGCACACTCACACTGTAACATATATCTACTCTTGTCAATGTGGCATAGCTGAGACTACCCACTAGACTTTGATATGATGTGATGTCCTCTATGAGTTCACCTTCATGTGAGCTCAATTTGTGATTGACCTCCATTGGAGTACCTGCAATCTTACAATCTTGCATCTTGAATTTTGCCAACATGTCCTTAATGTACTTTCTTTGAGTGAGAAACAAACCATGATCTTTGTAGACAACTTCCAAACCTAGGAAGTAGGTAAGTGAACCCAAATCACTTATCTTGAACTCTTCTCTCATCTGATCTTTGATCTTCTTCATACCATCTGCATCATTTCCTGTCAATATAATATCATCTACATATACACATAGGTAGATGATCTCATAATTACTCTTTTCAATAAAGAGTGAAGGATCTGCCTTGCTTGGTTGAAAGCCTTTGTCCTGCAAGAATGAAACAAGTTTGAAATTCCAAGCTCTTGGAGCTTGCTTGAGACCATACAATGCTTTGTTAAGTTTACACACATAATCAGGATAAACTTGATTCTCAAAACCAGGTGATTGTGCCATATATACCTCTTCTGTTATCCAACCATTCAAGAATGCATTCTTTACATCTAGTTAAAGTATCTTCCAATTCTTGGAAGAGGCAATACTAAGCAAAACCCTAATAGTAGGCATCTTTGCCAGAGGAGAGAAGGTCTCCTCATAATCAATTCCCTGAGTTTGTGCAAAGCCTTTTGCTACAAGCCTTGCCTTATACCTGTTAATGGAACCATCAAAATTCTTCTTGAGTTTATAGACCCATCTTGAGCCTATTACCTTCATGGATGAAGTCTTGGGCACCAAATCCCAAGTGTTGTTTTCCTCAAGTGCTTCAATCTCTTCCTTCATTGCATGCTTCCATTCTGATTTTGCTTTGGCCTCTTCAAAGGATGATGGCTCCTCTTGGTTTATGTCTTGTGCTATGTAGATAGAATGTTTACTTACTAATGAGGTGTCAAACCCATACCTTTCTGGTTTTTTCTTTTCCCTCATAGATCTTCTTAGGCCATGATGTGATGATTCTGCCTCATGTCCAAGTTCGTGCAATTTTGCTTTACCTTTAGACTTCCATGCTTTGATCTTTTCCATCTGAGATTCTTCATCATCCTCTGAGGTGTCTTGTTCTTCAATCTTCGGTTGTTCTCTACCAAGCTTTGGAAAATCTTCTTCAAGATCATATGGTAAATTGACCTTCCTGCATGAATCTTCATACCATGAATTGTTTTCATCAAAAACTACATCTCTGCTTACCAAGAATCCTTTGTTGGTAGGGTTGTATAACCTGCAGCCCTTTTGATTGTTGTCATATCCAATAAATACACACCTTTTCTGCCTTTGGATCCATCTTGCCTCTAACCTGTGAAGGAACATGAGCAAAAGCAATACATCCAAAAATTTTACAATGATCTAAGCTTGGTCTTCTTCCATTCCAAGCCTCATATGGAGTCATCCCATCAAGGGATTTTGAAGGCAACCTGTTAATCAAGTAAGTGGTTGTAGATACAGCCTCAGCCCATAGATAATTAGGCAAATGCTTTTCATTTAACATGGACCTTGCAGCTTCAACAATTGTCCTATTCCTCCTTTCTGCCACTCCATTTTGCTCAGGAGTGTACCTTGTAGTTACCTCTCTTTTGATTCCTCTTTCTTGAAGAAAAGAATCAAACTCATCGGAGAAGTATTCTCCCCCTCCATCTTTCTCCACAGGATGTTTTGTGTCATCTCTTGTTTGTACCTCATGCTTATTCCTTTGATCTTCTAAATCTGATAGGAGTGCCACATTTCCTGCCACATGATTTGAACAACCTCAATCTGTGTAGAAAACATGCTCATCAAATTTACCTTGTGGCATAGCCATGTTCATGATCAATAACGAATCCTCTTTGTTTGAGTCTTCTGTGTAGTTATTGAAGTCTCTCCTTCCTTTGTAGCCTCTTTGATAGTTTGAATGATTGTAGTTGTTGTAGTTGCCATGATAATTATTGAACCTTCCTCTTGAGTAGCCATAACTTTCTCTATCCTCTGTCTCTTTGATTCCTGGAATTCCTAAAGCAATTTTCAGTTGTATGATTAGTTAATCCACAAATAGAACATAAGTTGGAGTCTTGGGATCTCCCCTTGCCTTGTCTACCTCCTCTTCCTCTACCTCTGCCATGTCTTCCTCTACCTGCATAGTTAGCTTGATATGTACCTGCTTCATCATCCACTTTCTTTGCCTTTCCTTTGTTATCTTTGGACTTGCTTTTATCAGTGTATAAATCTGAAGCTTGATTACCTTTAGAGCTTTCTCCAGTTTTGATAAGCTTTGCCTCTTGAGTAAGTAATTGTCCAATGAGTGTATTGAAATCAGGTACATGCATGTCCATGTACAAATCCATAGCTGTGGTGAATGCTTCCCACTTGTCATCTGCCTTCAAGCCATTGATGACCTGCCTTACAATTTTCTCTTCATCTATTACCTCTCCAATGCTTCCCAACTGATCTGCTATGTCCTTGAGCTTTGTGACAAAATCAGTCACATTTTGTTTGGGAGCCTTCTTGAGAGTTGTGAAATCCAGCCATAGTTGATGCTTCCTAGCTTTAGTACTTGAAGAGAAGAAAGCTTCAAGTGCATCCCACACTTCCTAAGATGTCTTACAACTTCTAATGTGTTGCAACAAAAAATCTGAGATAGAGTTGAGGAGATAAGACCTTGCAAGTGCATCCTTGGAGCACCATGTGCTCAATCTTTCTTGCTCTTCTAGTGTTGGTTGACTTTTGTTCCTAAAACTTGGCATAACTTCATCTCCAGCCACATAACCATATAAACTTCTACCTTGGAGATAAGCTTCCATCCTTAATGACCAAGTTGAGTAGTTACCTCTGTCCAATTTTTCAATTGATGAAGGAAATCCATCTGCCATGTTGTCCAACCTTGCTCTGATACCACTGTGAAGAGATGGATAGGTATGTGCTTGAAGATGAAGAGGTGTTGCAAAATCCTTGATCTACACCAGCCAAATGAACTCCAGGAGTATATGGTGGCCCCTTGTAGCTTGCCAATGGATGTATTAGACACCCTATGTACCTTGGAAGATCACTCTCAAAAAGATAGATCAAAACAGATAAGTTGGAGTTAGCTCAAAGGTGAAGAACTTGCTATTTTGGTTTATACACCTATCCACTGTTTTGCATGTTTCTCTGAGCAGAGCAGCAATTAGCTTAATTCCTCTTGGGGAAGTCTAGTTAACTTAAAGAGATAACTTTCAAGATTAATCTCATAAAAAATAATGAACCACACACTGAGAATGATGTTTAACAACTGATGACATCATCTCGATTTTCACGGGCTGCTATAGTAATGAGACCAATGAACAGAAAAATGAACATAACTCAAGATTTAAGAATTCAATGATTATGAAACTTTGTATGCTTATACTAGACAGTATGATAAATCCAACAAGCTTTACAGCATTGAATTTGGGTAAGTACAAACTGAGAAACAGCTCTGAGAAGATGAGTAAAAAAGTCGGGTACCTGACCGAGAAGTGAAAATGAACAGAGAGTATTGACTTCAACTGAACATAACTGAAGATTGAAACACCCAAATGAAATGAAACTTGGTGAGAACATAGTAGACTTATAGAGCTAACTTTACCAAGTTAAATCACTGAAAATGATGCACCAAGCTTAGAGAAACCATCTCTGCAATCTGACTGAGAAAACTGAGAGATATGGCAGTGAGTAGTACACTTCACAAGAACATGGAAATATGAACTCAAATGATCATGAAAATGAAAGTATATTGCTTGTACAATACAATGGACTTACTGATACATACATGTGCCTTGGAATCACACCTTGATATGGCATAAAGTTCAGCTCTTGGAGGTCTTCACATAGGTCTCTCTAACCACGACTAAAGCTGCCATCTATTTATAGTTGAGCTTGGGAGGCTAACTTCCCTCAATCACTCTCCAATCAATTAGTGATTGATTTGATTCTCTACCTACCACAAATCATGAATTCGTGGCTCCTCTTTCCCTTTTTGATCAAGTGGACTCAACCACTTAAGACTCTTTCACTTTTACATTAAGTAAACTCTTCAAAAGTTACAAGAGGTAGTTCACAAGTGAACTTTACATTGTCTTCATTTTAAGGCTTCTTCTATGACTTTGTGGGACTCAAGCCAATACTTAGGCTTGTCATAGACTTGCTCCAACAAAGAAGAGGCTATCATGAGGCAAATTCTCAATGGGATTCAAAGTGATAAGCAATGGCAATCCTTCACCATCTTTCTTGGACAACTCTTCAATCAAGAGGCCAACAATAGCATAAATGAAGGTAAATCCTATCATGATAATTCAATTGGTGCTCTATATGCAGATAAGAAGGACAAGAACTTGAAAGGCAAGAAGAAGGAAGAAGATGAAGAGGAGACTTCCCAAGCCAACTTTGCAAGCAAGAGAAAGTGGAAAGGGAAGAAAAAAGGACCAAAGCATGACAAAGCCAAAGGTCAGAATGTGCAAATTTGTGCCATACACGATAACACCAACCACACCACTCAGAATTGATGGTTCAATAAAAACACCCAAAAACGAAGTAGAAGAGATGGATATGGGAGCAATAGAGGTAGAGGAGGACACAACTTCAATAATAATAATAGATGCCATAATACAAGGGTCTACAATAATTATTCTGAAGATCAAGCACATGAAGACTCATTGCTTCTAATGAATGTAAGCCACTAAGAAGGTCAAGAAGATGATCATTTGTTCTACATAGATTCCAGATACTCAAATCATGTTGCACGCAATATTTCTCTTCTATCTGATTTCGAAAGTCCAAAGCATAGAAACGAAGTTCAAACACGGGATGACACAAAGCACAATGTGGGGAGGATTGGTAATGTCGAAGCTTCCAATGGCAGGACAAACATTCTGAGTAAGGTGCTCTATGTACCCAATATCACTAAAAACCTAATAAGTGTATGCCAAATAGTTGAAAAAGGCTTGCAAGTTAGGTTCACCCAACATGGAGTTTTTGTGGAAGATTCATGTCAAGGCTTCAAGAAGAAAGCAAGAGGTGAGAAGCATGATAGAATCTTTACTTTTGAAGTAGTAGAAATGAAGAGCATAGCTCTAGTCACTTTTGGGTCTCAAACCTTGAGTGAGTGAAGTGTGGCATAAGAGGCTTGCTCATGTAAATGAAAGAACCTTAAAGGATACATGCAGGGATCTAAGTGTTCTAGGACTACAAAGCATATCAAAGTAACACATGATCAACAGATGTGACGCATGTCAGATTGGGAAGGCACAAAGACAACCATTCAACCACAAAGTTTACATCTACAACTTATTGGACTTAGTGCATACAGATGTATGGGAATCAAGTCAAGAACCTTCATTGGCATGATCAAGGTATTATGTCTCATGTATTGATGACCATAGTAGATGCACTATTCTATACTTTATCAAGAGTAAGAATGAGGTGTTTGATTGCTTCAAATAGTATCTAGCACATCTCGAGAATCATACAGGTAGATCACTCAAGAAGCTCAAATATGATGGAGGGGGAGAATACTTTTTCAAAGAGTTTGATAAGTTCTTACAGGATACAGGTATCAAAAGGGAACCGACTACGAGGCACTCTCATCAACTAAATGGAATTGGATTCGTACACATAATCAAGCGGGGCACGTCCATCGTAATTGACCAGGCATCAAGACCATCTCCTAGTTTCAACGAGCAAGTCGAGTGGGATTGTCCTTCCGAGCGAACCGGTATCAAGAACTATGGCGTGTGCAGGACGAAGACCAGTCTAGCTTGGCGCAGAAAATGGCAGAGCTCCTTACGAATACAACTGTATGCAACGAGGCTCACTCGATCGTGGGTTGTTCCCTATACATCACGACTGACGGCTTGTCAATCGCACTCCCTCTCCATCGCGTCTAACAGCGTGTCAATCGTGCGCTCCCTGTCCATCACATCTGACAGTGTGTCAATCGTCTCCCTGTCCATCGCGACCGACGGGGAACTGGAGAGGCATGCGGCGATCGACCGCCAACTTGGATCTTTTTGAAAAAGGAACTAAGCTATTTCATTTACAGAACGAATTAAACTAAGCTGGCTGGCGATCGTCGGCGAATTGGATTCCTTTAAAAAAGGAAATTAGCTTTTTCATTTCGGTCGCGCTTCCCCATCCTTTGTTCCTGTGCTGGTGGATTTTTGGTGTTTCGGGCGACTGGAATGTAAATCTTGTATCGGAACGGCTAAAGTGTCTTTTTGTTAAAGTCTTCAATAGCTTGCAGGATCCTTAAATCACGGAGATGAGTTAAAAGCAACACTCTCGCGGTCTAGCTTATTCTAAAAAAACAAAGTGCTTACTCCTTCCTCGCTTCAAAGTTTATGCTTACTTTTGATGAAGGATCTTAAGCAAACTAAGTCTTGAGTTCCAGAAGGTTAAGAGAGCTTTGGACGTCAAGCTATTTTAGGCAATGAAAAGAAGGAAGCCTCAAGTGATGTCCGTCGTGGGGCCTCTTCTTTGATTTTCACATCTCTGGGGGTTCTTTTTTTAGAAGTTCAAATTGGGGATGGTTCTTTTCTTGTCGGGCCCTTGTCATGGATTTGGCGTCCCCCTCGCTTATGAGAAGTAACATGGCCCCTCCTCCGGGGGAGACCGGTAACCTGGCCTCTCTATTGGAGGGGGGATCTTGTGCCGCCCTTGGGGCCTCTGAGGGTGTTGAACCCCCCCTGGTCTCCCTCAGTAGATCAGCAATTCTGTCAACTCAGGAGGAACTCAAGAAAGTTTGTCTCGTTGGCCAAATGTTTGGCCCTAGGCCCCCGCTCGAAACTGTGCGACAGTGGCTTCGCAACGAGTGGTTCCCTCGTGGGATAATTGTTTGTAAGTGTCAGTTCTTACCGGCAAGTAGGAAAAGAAGCCCTAGGGCAACTTCTGAGCAAAACAACATGTCAGTCACCCTCTCCACCAACTTGTATTGCAATTTGGAAAAGGAGATCAATGAGTTCGACTACCCAGGTAGGAACCAACTTGAGGTGGACACCATTGACAAAGCCCTAGAGATCCCTAACAATAAAGACAGCTCCCTGGAGGGTTACACTACAAGCAAAGAAGACGGCTTTACTACTAGTAACGAAGATAACATGGATAGTGAAAGTTCCATCATCGGATCGACTATTCCAGAAACAGTGTCGAAAACGGCGCCCAGTTCTTCCCAGCAGGAGGCATCCCGCAAAGGCAAACAACCTATGGAGCTACCCTGGAAAAGCACCCACAAGAACTTATTACTAAATCGGGATCCGATCCCAGCAAAAAAGAAAGATGAATCCAAGAAAAGAAAGGACAAAGCTCCCTCCCACAAAGAGGGCTCAATACGACAATGATCATCATCTCGTTAAATGCTAGAGGGCTAACCGACCCCTCAAGAGCGACCATCATTGGTCAATGGCTTCGCGACATTAGCCTAAACCCAGAATTTATATGTAGGAATGGTAATCGGAATTAATCAATTCTGGTTTGAAAAGCTTGAGAACTCCATTGAAGATGAATGCCATCGATGGATTGCTGCTTCTTTTGGTGCTCCTGTTTGTTTTACCTTAGTTTCTTTGTATGCCCCTAATGGGGAGCTAGAGAGACAGAACACTTGGGCCTCCCTGGACTCGCTCCCCCACAACGTGCTTATTTGTGGAGACTTCAACATGGTGGAGGACCCTATGGACAGATGGTTGGGCAAGGTCAAGGTCATCGATAGCCGGGAGAAAGAATCGTGGGACAAAACCAAACTGCACTTGGATTTGGTTGAATTCAAAGATCCGAATGGCTTTTCTTGGTCAAATCTCCAAGCGGGCGAGGACCTGAGGAAAGCTCGACTTAATAGATGCTACATTTCTTAGAGGTTTACTCATCAGTGGGGCTTTCCAACCTTTCACCAAGATCCATAAGGCTCCTTGGTTCCACGCTAGTGTGCCCTCCTTCTCTCTCCCCTCTGTCCATCAAGAAATTGCTGATGTGTGGAAGGAGGTGTTCGCCTCCGGCTTGTCCCCAGCCAAGTGTTGGAGAAGAGCAGTCGATATGTCGCGACAGATCATGATTAGATCCAGGAAGATGTTTGAGACTGTGCGGCGGGCTCTTAGAGAAGCTCTATATCCTAGACTCTAGAGGCTCGAGGAGGAAGTGAACAAAGGACAATATCAATCCCAGAAAGGTCTTCGAAAAATCAGAGCGCTGCTGAGATACGAGGAAGAAATACAAAGGAAAAATTTGTAAATTTTCTTCAAGGAGTGGTGGGCTGGCAAAGCCGACAAACCCACCAAAGAGATGTGCCATATCCTTAAAAGGAAACATAACAGAGAATCGATCCCCTTATTGCTAGACTCAAATGGCAATGTATGCAATACAGAAGAAGATAATTTTGGGATCATTGAAGGCCACTTCACGAGACTCCTAGGGACCTCGAACCCCCTCTCCCACCAGAGAAGGGACTGCATGGCAGCCATATCTAGGGTTTTCTCCCATAGGATCCCACTCAACCTTTGTTCCCTACTTAATGCCCCCATCTCAGAAGCAGAAATCAATGAGGTCGTTGATGCCCTCCCTTCTGGTAAAAGCCGAGGACCCGACGGGCTCACTAATGAGTTCTTTAAATCATTCAAGTTGGTGGTTGCCACCGTGCTTCCTCTGGTTTGGCAAGAGGCACTCAAGTTTGGCGCGCTTCTGTTTTGTCTCAACAATGGCATTATCAAGTTAATACACAAAAAAGGGGAAAAGAACATAATAGAGAACTGGCGTCCTATCACGATGCTCCAAACGGGATAGAAGATCATTGCCAAAGTCATTGCCAACAGAATCTCTAGCCATTTGAGAGCGTGGAGGACCAAAGAGGTTTCATCAAAGGCAGGTCAATTTTGGAAACCATTATTGATATTTGGGAAGGTCTTGACTTTGCAAATGAGTCTAAACAAGATGTGATCTTCCTCAAGATCGACTTTGATAAAGCCTACGATAGGCTGGAATGGGGCTATATTCTACAGTCGCTTCAGGATCTCGGATGTAGTCTAAAATTCACCAAGATGATCGTGACCCTTCTCGGAAACGCATCGACCCAAATTAACATTAATGGCAAACTTTCGAAGGTGATCAAACTTAGAAGATCTATCAGACAAGGGTGCCCATTGGCTCCCCTTCTCTTTGCCATTGCCACGGAAGGGCTTAGCAGGCTTGTGGAGCATCAGGTGGAAGCTGGTAATATCAAAGGTCTCTGTTTGCCTCATGACCATGGCCAGATCACCATGAGACTTTTTGCCGATGATATGAACGCATTTGTTCACAATGATAGTACCAGTCTGGAGACGTTCTGGAGGTGCCTGGATACTTTTTGTGAAGCCTCTGGGTCCACAATCAACCATTCTAAGACCGCCTTCAGAGCTATTGTTGGGACACAGCCCGACCTTCTCATCGATCATGGCTATCAAATCTTTCCGCAGGGCCAAATTTTTCGGCTTCTTGGGATTCCCTTGGGGTTTGGTTTCTCTATGGAACAGCGGTGGAACTGGGTGCTGGCCAAACTCGAAAACAAGCTTTAACTATTGGAGAGGTATGCAAATCAATCTTGTTGCTTGTGCTATGGTTATCAACACGTTCCTCTTATCTTCTACCATTTATTTCCTTTCTTGTTGGAGACCGAAAGAGCAAGATCTGTCCAAACTGGATAGTATTTGTAGAAACTTCCTTTGGACGAGTGACCACAATAGGAGGGGGGTGCCTAAAATCAAGTGGTCGCTCTGCACCAGCCATAGAGATAGTGGGGGCCTTTGTATCCTCGACATTGGGTGCATTGCTAACAAACTGGCAGCCAAATGGATGATTAAGGCTTGGTGCAATGGGGAGGCCTCGTGGGCCAAGTTGATCTTCAAAAACAAGAATGAGCTAGCTCTCATGGGTTTCCCTAACTAGAAGATTCTTGACATCTTGACCTTGTTGTTTTCCCTGATCCCCATCTTCCCAAAAGGCTCCAACCTTGTGTGCTCCCTATGGAAGAGTTGGAATAAAGTGAAAAGCTACACAAGAATAAGTGAAGACTGGAAGTGGGCAGCCGGTATCAGACAAAATGAATCTATCTGGTTTCCGATCCATGGCATCCGGAGTGTGGAATCTTGGAACATTCAAAATGCCAAGAAGTTATGGAACAAAGGCTTCAAAAAATGGAAGCATCTCTGGAAACAAGACACCAACCGATGGATCAACTTTGAAGATATTGACCCTAGCCTCAACATTTCATATGAAGAATGGAACATTCTGCAAAGTAGATGTCTCGCCTGGGACCGCCACAAAGTTCGCCTTCTCATGGGACACGACATGTCGAGCTCGCTTGGTCTCAAATGGCACAATGGGAATAGCATATCAAAAATCCCGAACATCAAAGAAACGATTGACTATCAGGTTAACCTCAACATGAGGTGGTGCCTGTCATGGACGTGGCTTTGGTGGGACATGAAGTTCATGGCTATCTGGCACCCCCTCATAGAAATCAAAAAGTATGTCCTCTTATGGCAGATCCTTCATCATGGAATCTGGACCAACCTTAAGGCTAGCAAACTTTGTGGGATTCCTCCCTGGTGCAAACGTTGCTACTGGTCTATCAAAGATGTTCCACACATCTTCTTTACCTGCCCCAACTCCAACAGACTCTGGCAGACGGTTGGAAAGAAACTTAGACTTCAGAAACATCTCAGTTGGAAGCAAGCCCTGCTGGGAGAAGCGATCAGCTGCTCCACGACTTCTGGAATGCCATCAGAGGGGAGGTCCTATGGAAAATTTGGAGGGAAGGATGTGCTTTTAACTTCGGTGACTCCCCCAAACAGTGGTCAATTGAGAAATCATTGTTCCTCCTTGGCAAAAGGATCGTTAATTGTAAGAAATCCCCCCCCCCTTCACGCATCATCAAGTACTCCTTTTGATCAGTAACAAGCTTAAACCCAATTGGGCCCTGCATGAGGGTAATGAGAGGGTGATTAACCTTCTCTGTAACTCCATCTAGGCTCTGTAAAAGCTTCCCCTACTTTGTGGGATTTGGGGGGTCCCGTGGGCACTAGTCCCCTTCTCTTGTACTTTTCTTTATTTAATTCAAGTCCGGGAGAGTAGGCTAATGCCGAACTTCCTTTATATTTAAAAAAAAAAGACATTGGTTGGGTTAGCCAGAATAATTCTTAAAGAGAAGAGGTTGCCACATTATCAATGGCTAGAGGCTATTTCAACTGATGTGTACCTTGTCAATAGACTACCATCGAAATCACTTCAAGATATGACTCCTTATGAAGCATGGCATGGAAGAAAACCTAGTCTTGGACATTGTAAGGTGTTTGGGTTTTTAGCTTATGTTCATGTATCAACACAAATAAGAGGTAACCTAGATGAAAGGGCAACAAAGGTAGTCTTTAGTGGGCATGACTCAACTCAGATGGGTTACAGGTTCTATAATCCTTCAACCAAGAAATTCACTACAAGTAGAGATGTTGTGTTTGAAGAACACACGTCTTGGTATGATGAATAGAAACTTAAGGTAACTCTTCCATATGATCTTGATTCTGATTCTCATCAATTATGAAGCAAGTATGATACACAGATCCAGGATCCAAGAAGTGATACAGATGATGACCAAGATGAAAGGGAAAAGGATTACAAACTATGTAATTCAAGAGGCAAAGCAAAGATGCAGGACTGTGGAGAATGCTCTAAGCAAGCTCCTTGAAGATCAACAAGAGAAATTGCAAAGATGACTGCAATCAAAACATTGATAAGTGTAGCTATTGCAAGAAATTGGAGACTCCTCCAACTTGATGTAAAAAATGCATTTCTAAATGGTTGGATAAGTGAAGAGGTATACATATCACAACCTCCAGGTTTTGAAAACCCTAATCATGCATCTTATGTTTGTAGACTTAAGAAAGCATTGTATAGATTGAAACAAGCTCCTAGAGCTTGGAATTAGAGTTTGGTTACATAGCTTCAAGATCAAGGGCTCAAACCTAGCAACTCAAATCCATCTCTATTCATCAAAAGGGATCACAATGAGGTTATCTATCCATGTGTACACGTAGATGATATTATTGTGACTATTGATGATCTGAATGGCATTCAAGGGATCAAGAGACACATGCAAGAGGAGTTCAAAATTAGTGAATTAGGTGAGCTCACATATTTCCTAGGCATGCAAGTGATTTATACAGATAAAGAGATGTATCTAACTTACAGAAGATACATTCAAGCTGTTGCTCTTCTTGATGTCTTTCCTGGTATTGATCATCTTCATAATCATCTTAATCGTCATCTTCATCCTCATCGACTATAGTAACTGTTGGAAAAAATTCTTGGCAAGCCTATGTGGTGGCTTGAGTATGAAAAAAAATCATGAACTCTTGAAGAAGACACTTGAAGTAATGGAGAGTTCTCTTATGAACTCACTCTTCTAATTGCTTGAGTATTCACCTAGTGTAATAAGTTAAGGAATCAAAAGTGGTTGAAGCCACTTGATGTTAGCCAAAGAACTCCACAAATTCATAAACAGAATCTATCTCTAGAAATTAGGAAAAGAATTGTAGTTGAGCATGAATTCAAATTCAAACTGTGCACAAGCATCTCTTTAGCTCATTAAAGGAATTTTCACATTCATCATTCTACTCAAAATTTGTCAACAACCCATAAAGAGGTTTAGCAATGATGGCATACATGTGGATACACCTGCGGTAATATCCACAATGGCCCATAAAGGCTTGTACCTCTTTAACATTCCTTGGCCTTGGCAACTCTACTATGGCTCTTACCTTGTCCTCATATGTTGATATTCCATTTTTAGAAACAATATGACCTAAGATCTTACCTTGTCGTACCATGAACACACTCTTCTCTGGGTTCAGACACACGCGATATTCTCTACACTTGTTGAAGATCTGTCTGAGCTCAGGGACGTGGTATCTTCTTTCTTGGGAATGAGCACATAAATCATCCACATATACTTCTAAGCTCTTTCGCAAGAACTCTTTGAAGACATGACACATGAGCCTTTGAAATGTTGTAGGTGCATTGGTGAGCCCAAATGGCATCATGCTGAATGCAAAGGTTCCCCATTCTGTGGCAAAAGCTGATTTGTGTTGATCTTCAGGGGCAATGGCTACTTGGTTGTAACCTGAAAATCCATCAAGAAAGCTATAAAATTCCTTGCTTGCAACACGCTCCAATAAATGTTCAGTGATTGGAAGCAGATAACTATCTCTCATCGTAGCAGCATTAACTTTTTTGAGGTTAATACACACTCGCAATTTTCCATTCTTCTTGGGCACTACGACAATGGGGGACACCCATTCAGTATGCTCAATCTCATAGATGAATCCAGCTTCAATCAACCTGTCGATTTCTTCTTTTATTTTAGCTGCATAAGTGTCATTATATGTGTAGGACTTCTGTTTGGTGTGCTTGGCATCTGCGGTCATGGGGATCATATGAGAGCAAATTTTTGGATATACTCCCTTCAAATCTCTATAATGCCATGCAAACACATCCCTATATTCCCTTAACAGAGCTACAAGCTCTGCTTCTTCTTTTGCACTTAGGTCATCTCCTATGTATGTACATCATTCTTCGTTCCCTTCAATGGTTACTACAATTTTTTTGGTCTTTTCTTTATTATCAATGATTCTCCTACGATGGCCTCTCTCTTACGCATTCGTACTAGAATTTTCCGGTCTTCAACTTCATATTTCTTGAAATTTTCTGGTACCTCGAACAATGATTCCTCCTCTTCTTGTTTCACTGCTTTTGTTTTCTTTTTCTTTTGACCTCCTTCACTTCCATCCTTTGAATTTACATTTTTATTACTTGTGAGAGGTTCTTCTTCTTTTTGGGTTAACACTCCTATGTCTTCTAAATAGTGCTCCTCTGAGTCAAAGTAAGTATCCATCACAATGGACTCTAGATCATCGTCGTTTTCTTCTTCTTCTATGACATCACTAGGGTCACATTCTTCCAACAAGGGCTGACACATGAACACTGAAATATCATAACCCTCCTCATCACAATGAGGTGTCCATTGTTCTTCATTGACTGCAATGTCCATGGTAGCTAAGATTTCTTCCCAACCATGAGGGTCAAATTCCTCATCTGGAAAAATCATCGGTGTATAGGCTGGGTCTTTAACTGGTCTATCTCCTGGGGGAGTTCCTTCTTCTCTCGCTTTTAGACATTTTTCCTCTTCCTCTGTGACCTTGCACATCCACAAATGAGTATCTTCATGCAACCATGATGGATCAGGTGAACTCCCAGAATGCACAGAGATAGAATCTTCTTTCGCTTTGTGGATAGGATTCCACTGTAGGGGTGGTACATCTCTGAAGGTGTAATCCTTCAAATTGACCTTGGTGGTGACCCCTATGTGCTGTAAGTACAAGGAGTTGGTTCCCCAATCTTGTACTATTTGAAATTGTCATAGGAAGGGTCTTCCTAGGATCATCTCATAAACATTATTCTTCTCAAAGTCACATATAGCAAATGTATGTTCAAACTCTACACCACAAGTGGTTAGAGTTATCCCTTCGAGCAATCCTAGAGGTCTTTCAAAATGACCATCTACCATTTGAAGCTTCATTCTAGTTGGTCTTAATGTGGGTTTGCCCCATCACTTCCACAAGGAGGTGGTAGCAATAGCAACGCCTGCACCTGAATCTATGATTGCTTTGGTTGTGTAACCTTGATAGGTGATCGGAAGATAAGTATTACCTTCTTCACCTTCGCTCATGTCCCCTATCTTGTCTAGAGGTATCTCTGGAACTTTTTGCTTAGAGCCTACTTTTGGCATATTGGAAGCAAGTTCTGGAACCTGGTCTTTCACATGATTCCATAGCTCATGTTTTGCTTTGAACAACTCTTCTACAGTGAGATGACACTGAACCTTAGTGTTCTTTACAACATCAGTGTTTCTTGGAACCACTGAGGCTTCATTTCTTACCAATATTGTGGGATCTCTGATCTGAAGAGATTCAGATTCCCATGGGCCTGTGAATTGAGGCAACTCTTGTAAAGAGTTAGATTCAAAATCTAATCTTTCATCTTCTTGTTGCTCTGCTTGGTCTCCATAGATAGATGGAATGTCTTGGGCAAATTGATCATGAAGATCATCATTCTCAGGAATAGGAGGGGAATTACCCTTCTCCTTGGCCCATTTCTCCTCTTGTAATTCCCGCAAGAACTCTTGAGAGTATTGTTGTATTGAAAGAGGTGCTCCATCATCCATAAAATCACGAACATAAGTTTTCATTTGTGGTGAAAGCTCTCTTTCAACAACCGGTTGAGCATGTGGAGGTAAAGAAACTTGCGGCTTGTTTACCAACTGCTCTAATCTTTCTAGTAAGCCCTGGAAATGCAAATGTGGCTTGAAACAGTTTGCCTAATTGAACTTTTGGCTAGTCTCAAGCATAGCTTGAGCTACATCTACCATTTTCATGCACATTTTTGTTCATTCAATCTCTAAATCTACTCTAGGGTAACTCTTGTCCAGGTTTGCAGCTGTTGGCCCTTCTTGAAGACGAGCCTAGTAGGCCTTGAACATCATGTCCAAGCCTTCTGGGGTTGGATTTGCAAGAACACACCCTAGTTGTGGGTTATTTACAATGGGTGGTGGGGTGGAATGAGGTGGTGTGGGTGGAGGTTCGACATGCGAGGGGCTTTGAGATGCAATGTCTTCTATTTTTGTTTGTGCATCTTTCACGCTTTCCTCTAGTTCAGATAACTTTTTATTCCACTTAAGATTGGTTCTCTCCCTGGTATCTTTCCATGTTCTTGTTTTCCTTTTACGAGGATCTCCTGATTCACTTGGCTCAGATTGTTCAACCAGTTTATCCTGGTTCAATGCTTGTGCCCTAGTAACAGCTGTACAGGAGCCACATCACTGCTACTTGAACTTGAATCTGCCACCAAAACCTACCACATTGATGGGTGTAACCTTGGGCACACTAGAGGGATTCCTGGGACACTCTCTAGGAAGATGTTCCTTGCCGCACTCAGGATAAAAGCCTTGTATTGGGATGTTTTTTCCTTGTCCTGGAGTGAGTGAGTGGGGACATTCACGAATGAAATGGTCGCCCTGACATCTAAAGCATGGTCCTCTAGGGGCTTGTGGTCTTACTAGTCTCAATTGGGGCCTGGGGTTGGGATTTGTGTACATGACATTGGAGTATTCTGGCTCCCAATTTTGTTCCATAGGTGGTGCCTCATATTGATATGGAGAAGTCTCACTTTGCTCAGGTGAATCTATGTAATAAGCTTATGAACTATCTTCATGGAAGTAGTCTGAACCATGAGTGTGAGAGTCATTTTCTGAGACCAATGGGGTTAGTGGCACCAATGCTCTATTAGGGTTCTCCTCTGCCATCGTATACTTAATTGGGATCACATTGGTAGGAGTTGGTGGTTGGTTTCCTAGGATGGGTTGTGGCCTGTATGGTGCTTGATATTGTTGTTCTGGCCTATAATATGGCTATGGGTATTGATTCTGATACCTACCCTACTGGTAAGGTTGCTGATAATTTTGTCTAATAGCTTGCCTGTTATAGGGACAATCTTGAGTCGTGTGGTCGTGTATTTCCTCTCAATGGTGCAATATAGAGCATTAGGGTTTCCTTGGGGTCGAGCCATCATCGGGCACACATTAGCCATGTGGTCTCCTCCACAGTTGTAACATCGTTTCAATGAGGTGACCCTTGGTATTTGTTTATTTTGAACGCCTAGCTTTTTGGCAACCTGCTCAGCTATCTCATCTATCTCAGTAGAGGTTCTTGAGGTATGACTAGTAGAACTGTCAGAATCCTTATAGAGTTTGGACAGTCCTAACTCCTCACCCAAATTGTCTTCTATGTCAATACACATTCGCACACACTCTTCTATGGATCTAGGATCTTTCAAGTACACATATGACCTTAACTTTGGGCTCAGTAAGCCATCTAAAAACAATGCCACTTGTTTGGCTAGTGTGGGTAGCTCTGGAATAGGGCATCTTTCTAAGTACTGTCTAAATCGTCTTACTGTAAGTCACACTGTTTCTTGGGGTGTTTGCTTGAAGCTCTGGATCAAGGATGATGTGTTATGCATGATACCACTCTTGGAAAATTCGACAATGAATTCTTCTAGCAAGTCACCTATCTCTCGATAGTTGCGACTATTCAGGGGTTGAAAGCAAGCTAAGGCAGTACCCTTAAGAGTTAAACCAAATGCCTCAAACTGTGTGAACAAGTCCTCAACCTGTTCAGCTCTTTGCACCTGTTTAAACTCAGCCACATGATCATAAGGGTCTCCGAACCCATCAAAATAGTTCTTCATTGCCTTAACCACTTGAGATAGTCTAAGAGTTCTTGAGTGCTCTCGGGATCTAGGCAATGGAAAATCATGTTCCTCTCTTTGATGCCTATGTGCTCAATGTCTCTCTCTTTCAGGCCTTTCACCTTCATGTCCTGATCTGTCTCTGCCCACTATATGTGCAAAGCTCACCTCGGGTCTCTCTCTAGTTCTTTCCCACTGGTTTTCATGAGCCTTGGATGATCCTGCTCCTTGGAGACCATGGGAAACACTGGATCTTAGTGGGGGGAAAATTGATTCACCTTGCCAAGTGTATGCATGCCTATCCTACTCTGTTACCAAGAACAGTTTCCCTGAGGTGTGATCTAAATAGACAACTTTCCCTGGTGTCTCCGTATCCATGAACTCATAGATGGTGACTATTGGGTTAGGTTGATCTGGCTTGAATCTCCAAAAAGCTTCCTCTGTTTCTCTATTTAAGAACAGTTCTATGCTTTTGTTATCTTGAGGGATCCAATCTCGAGTGATCACTCTAGTCAAGACTGACTTACCTCTGGGAGTCTTGGGTTCTCTTCCTAGGTCTCCTTTCTCTAGGTCTCCTAGCTCGTTCTTGGGAATTATGTTTCCCAACTCATCTGACCTATCTGGTAGGCTGGTAACCACATACATGGTTCCTTCCTTATCAATGTATGCACCCTCTTCGAACTTGACCACTGGGTGTTCAAGTTCAAAGGGTTGATCAGGATTTTTGAGTTGGACCACTGATCGTCTTAGGCCATCCTCATAGGTGCGAGCACCTAATTGGTTGGTTCTGATATACTCCAATTGTGTCTTATAGGGGCCTTCTAGTGTTTGTAAATAAGCAGTGCCTGAACTATGTGTGGGTCTTTCCATGCTAAAAGACATTTCTGAATCACTTGTGTCGGAACTTAGTGTGTAGGGATACCCACTTAGTTTTTATGCCCAAGACTTAGCTGTATGGTTGACACTAGCCTCAGATGATCTAATGCTTTGTCTATCCTTGCCTAAGTGTCTACCAGATCTTAGGTTCATAAGCCTTGTCTTCTGGTCCCAAAGTTCTCTTATATTGCTCAAAATCCTTTGGAACTCCTTGGTTTTCTAGTTTCCCTGAGGGTCAACTTCAAAATACCCTATCTAATAGTTCGTGTATTATTTTTACCCCTCGAGCTTTCCAACGAACCCAAAATCACAGCAAACGGATTTCGTATGAGAAAGTTATGCCAGTTCAGGGTTTTGGGGCTTAAAACAGGGAAACAAGGTCTCTCTGGGAGCTTAGAACAGGTGATACGATACTAGATTTTCATGATACGATACCTTTGTCTTATACAATACCACTTTAGACGATACCACCTTAGACGATACGATACCACCGAGATGATTGTGATCGCGATACCAACTTCCACGATACGATATTGGAAATGGCCACAATATGATACCTCTAAGTTGCACGATATTATACCAACCTCACGATACGATACCAGTCTCTAGACGATACGATATCACTTGACTTGATGCGATACGATACCAAAAATCAGACGATACGATACTGACTCTTTGCACCATACGATACTAACGGACCGGACGATACGATACCACAATAGGAGGCGATACGATACCGAGTTGGTGATACGATACCCACTTTTCATGTGATACAATACGTATGAAAGTGGCGATACGATACCACTGTCACATGCGATACGATACCGCTCGATCGACGATACGATACCACGAGGTGCACGATACGATACCACTGGGGCGATCGCAATCGCGATCACGATACCAGCACTTGACGATACGATACCAGAATGGTATCGCGATACCTCAAGTGGGCATGCACGATACGATACCTCAACAAGTATCGCGATACATGGGAGTTCTAGTATCGCGATACCAAAACTCAACCGGACACGATACTTGGAGTTTTTGACACCCAAATCCAAATTTTTTTGCAATTATGTGTACCTTAGGTTCTCCTTGTCACTCCTATCAGGTTGTAGATGCAAAACCACCCTCCAAACTTGCGATACGACACTCGCAATACCAGATGATGTTCCTCTCATGCCGCAATACCGCCGCTCAGATTCTTCACGTTTGAGGTGGATTTCAAAAGGTACAGTCAAAAATGGGAAAAATCAGAGAATATGAAGGTGGGAGAAGATGGTGATGATAATGAAGATGAAGAAGGAGAAAAACTCAGAAACTGAACTGAAAATGGTGATTTTTTTTACCTTCCAACGTCTCTACTCTACGTCTTACCGTCACACGCTCGTCCTCCAAGCTCTCTCCCCAGCAACGGCGCCAAATTTGGTGTCACTCTAGCACAATGGTGAGTACCAACGTGAGGAGATACACCTCATAAATGTCAATCCGTGGAGACGAGAGGACCGGTATGAAGACCGTGAGCAAGTGATGGCACAAGCGCGTGAGTGAAAGCACACAAGCATGCACACACATACACACACGCGCACAAAGTAAGAGCAAAGAGTGGAACAATGGAAGGAATTCGATTATATAAGAGCTTTCTTACAAAGCTGAAATCTACAACAAGCTAACCCCAAAAATGAGCTCTCCAGCCCTTTTTATAGTTTTTTGAGTGGTTTTGGCCCTGTCCAGGCCTAGTGTTCGGCCCAGTTAAAAAATAGGTTCCAGGGCTTATTTGAGGGCTCAAACGGAGTCTAAAAATTATGAAAATTGGTAGGATGATAGTTCTAATACTCCTCAAGCTCGAGGACTCCTTGGCTTGAACAAAATGGAGTTGCAATGGAAAATGGTATTTACATTGGTTTTAGTGACATAGGGATTTCTTCTTGAAAATTTGACAGGTGCTTCTTGGAGCTCCCTACTTGCTCCTTCTTCTTGTGTGTCCACTTCCTTGATACGCTTCCATGCTTTATCCTTGACCTTGAGCTTCAACAGCATGCCTTTCATATCCAAAGCATCGCATACTAGGTTATTGGTTAACTTAACACTAGTGTTGTACCAAAACAGGACACTATAGTGTCCTCGGCTTGAAATCCCAACTATTTTTCTCTGCGTTCCAGTTCTTCAGATTGAAACTGCATTGTTTTATAATACGCTTCTCTTTCCTTTTGCACACCTTCCAGTTCCTTTTTCAATTTGAGATATTTACCAAGCTCTTCCTGTAATTCTTGATCTCGCCGAAACAATGTTTCAATGGTATTATGGAGCTCTGCTTCTGCTTTAAGCACATTAGCGGCCAGAGATTGAGATGCTTCTTCTAAGATGCTATAGGCCTCACGCGTACTATGAAGTTCAGTGCCTAACGCTGTCATCGCATCGGTTTTATCAATAATTTCTTGCTTCAGCGTAGTAATTTATGTATCCTTTTGACCCAGCAAAGCATCCCTCTGTGCGAGTTGATCTTGAAGTTGCTGAACCTGTAACTGCAGGGCATGATTTTCCGCTTTCACCACATTAGTCTCTTCTTGCAATGGAGCAATATCGGCTTCTAAGACATCCACTTTGTATTGTAATTCTTGTCTGATAGTGTCAATTGCCATCTTCAATTGCATAGGTAGCTGCTGAGAAAATTGGATCAAAAGTCGACCCATCGATTCAAGTTCATGAAACATCAGGGTCGAAGAAAGAAGGGCAGGAATGGGTTGGGATGTAGAAGCGGAGCACAGATGAGGGGAGGGTGGTGGAGAGTAATCAGGAGAAGAAAATGAAGTAGTGGGGACGTCAGGAACAACAGATGCAACTGGGACAATGGGCTCAACAGTGTTCATGTGTCAAGGAGGTGGAATAATTGGCGTCAAAATGAGGCCGGTGGTATTCTGCTTTGATGCCTCAACCTTGTCGATTACGACGTCAATCATAGCAATCATGTCGTTAAGAATTTCAGCAGCAATATCCTTCACAGAGTCTTGATTCTGCTGATGAGAATCCACCCGAGAAGAAACTTCATCGGAGTCATCCAGGTTGGCATCGTGCTCCTGTTGCTTATTTGGAGAAGACGGACCAGAAGACTCAACGTGAATAGAAGTAGCAATATCATGGAAGACTTCTTCTTCATGTCCAGCAGTTGATCCCTGCACTTGGCTCCCAGAAGGACTTATACATCGGCGTTTCCTATGAAGAAGTTGGAAGAGATCCTCATCATCATCTTCTGCGTCCTCGAGTATCTGAGTCAATTCTTCATGTAGCAAGAAGGGAGCGGTTGGAGGAGGTTGGGTGGCTTGGAGTACCGGGAAGAGGAAAGCAAGAATATGGGGTAGACGAGAACGAGGGAGGTCACCCTTAGTGACCTGTTTGATAACTGCGACACATTCACGGTGAATGCGTCGGAAATAAAAAGAAGCAAAATTGACAGACTCGTGAGAAGCCATGTCTATCATTGAATAGAAGGGGTGCGAGATACCATAAGTGCGTTTTTGCAAATTCAAAATAGCGACTAAAAATTGCAGAGTAGTTCGCTCTGGTTCGGGTCTACACAAAATGGCATACTCATTAGATGAGTGCCGGGGAAACAGTTCGATCATGGTGGCGACAGGGAGGAGGGGACCATTCTCCAATCCTTCCATAGGTAGGCGAAAAGCTTCAGCAAACGAAGCTAAAGTAATAACAACGCGGGATGGTAAACAAACGATGGGCCAACTCTGCTCTGTAGTAGGTGTGGCAGCAATAGAAGAGATAATTTGCACATGGAATGCTTGACATTCCACTAAATGCCAAGGCAATTCAACAAAATTCAACAAACCGCAAGTGTGCAAATACTCACTCACTTCTGGAGTGAGTCCTGCACAGAAAGTAGCGACATTCGCTAAAGCTTCCATGGCACGCACAAGTAAGCACAAAAATACAGATGAGAATGAACACGCACAAGCACACAAACGCAGTAACGATTGTCAGTAAAAGAAACAAGATTAAGTAGACACATGGGCATCATGAAGCGATCGAAAACCCTAATCATCGCGCGGTATTGAAATGATACCCTTCATAATTACGGCATGCAGAAACAGAAACAGTAACACAGGGTGGCGATTAATCATATTGAGATACCAAAATGAGGAGATTATCGTCAATGGTCAACCGAAATACGAAGATAAACAGAAAATAAGTGAAACGCGAAAAAAACGAGGAACACGTCAGCGGTGATTAGGTTGTTGGTGATACGGGCGTAGCTTGGAACCATTAATCACTTTTGGGAGAGGAACTCCGGTTAAGGTGACCAACTAAAAAGTTGCGGATCCCACTTGGTCAGCAATCCGATATGGACCAAACCACCGTAATTTAAATTTTCTAGCAGATCGATTTGCTTTAGCATTATAAAATAGCACAAGTTGGCCCACCGTAAACACAAGGGTCTTGAGAAAACGATCATGAGTACGGGCTTCCCGAAGCTGAACTTCGTGAAGAACCAAAAAACTTTCCCAGTGATGTTCCTCCAACGATCTTAGGGCATCCAACCGAAATGGCAAAGAGTCGTCCCGTAGCAATTTCTAAGTTAAGGCAACACGTAGACTCGGGACTACTACTTCCATCGGTGCAATAGCTTCCAATCCATAAGCAAGATTAAATGGGGTCATACCAGTAGCAACTTTGTATGTAGTCCGGTAAGCCCACAAAACTGCAGGTAGTAACTGGTCCCATCATTCCGGACATTCCAAAAGCAATTTGCGGAGCATATTCAACATAGTCTTATTGGTGCTTTCAGCCAAACCATTAGCACGTGGATAGTACGGTGAGCTGAATTTATGTACAATTTGAAAAGTTTGAGTCAGTACTTGCATTAAGTGGTTTGCAAAATGTATTCCTTGATCTGTCACTATTTCCAGAGGTAATCAATAACGCGGGAAGACATCCTTCATCAAGCATTTTTCCACTGAAACAGTTGTGGCAGACCGTAAAGCCCAAGCGTCCGCCCACCTGGTGGCATAATCGATACAAGTCAGTATGTAGCGATTGTTGGTGAGGGTCGCGGGTGGTGTTATTGGGCCAATAAAATCTAGACCCCACTTCTGAAAGGGTTCCAAGGGTAAGACAGGTTGAAGAGGAAAGAAGTGTCGCTGTAATGGCTGTCCAGACCGTTGACAAGTATCACATTGCTTCACAAACTGAGACACTTCTTTGTACATTGTAGGCCACCAAAGCCCACTTTGCAGAATTTTACGGTGAGTAAGATCAGCTGCGAAATGTCCGCCCGAGGGTGCTTCATGTGGTGGGATACATCGAAGTAAAACACCAGTATGATCCATGTAGTACAGTTGACCTACAATCAACCGGAATCAGCGACTGTAAACTGCAAATTTCCGCCGCAGAGCAGGGGGAGTATGAGGAGGAAGACACCCGTCAGTTAGAAAAGTTAGTAGTGTATCGTAGTATGTAGGGGGAACAAGAGGTTCTGTAGATTCTTCAATAGTTGGCTCAGTAGTGTAAATTGCCGGTGTAGTGTCATCAACCCCCACCGGAGCTTCACCGGAATCCAAATGAGATAGAAAATCTGACAAGGCATGTGTTGTGCCGGGTCGATGAATAACTTCATAGTCAAACTCCTATAATAATAAAACCCATTGAGCCAAGCGACCACCTAAATGTTGCTGCCGGACCAAATACACAAGTGCGGCATGATCCACGTGGAAGGTGAATTTTCGGCCCAACAAATAATGGCGGAACTTCTTCACAGAGTACACCAACCTGAGACATTCTCTTTCGGTCACTGAATAGTTTCTTTCAGCAGGGGCTAATCGGCGACTTGCATAATATACAGGCCGAAACCATTTGTCGATTTGCTGCATTAGAACGCTTACAATGGCTATGTCCGATGCATCTACAAAGACATGGAACGGACGTTCCCAATCAGGGGATTGCAAAATTGGGGCCTGCGTCAATAAAACTTTTAAACGATCAAATGCAGTTTGGCACTCTGGAGTCCATTCATACTATCGTGGAGTACTAGTCATAAGCCGATTAAGTGGTATTGCTGAATGAGCTAACCATCGTAAATGTCTGCCATGCCACCGGATTTGGCCCAGGAAGCGCATAACTTCTTTCGGTGTTGTGGGGACTGGTGCCTCCAACACGGCTACTACTTTATCCAGATCGACTTGTATTCCTTGTTCAAAGATAATATGTCCGACTAGTTTGCCACAAGAGATCGCAAAAACAGATTTCGTCAGATTCAAGCATAATCGGTATTCGCGGCATTTTTCAGAGCAGCACCGTAAATGATACAGGTGCGCCGCAGCCTTGCCAAATAAGGAAAAGTTGTCCAAATATACTTGCATAAAAGTAGTCAAGTAGGGTGAAAAAACTTCTTGCATACATCGTTGAAATGTACTTGGAGCATTCCTTAACCCAAACCACATTACAGTACAAGCATAAACACCCCAGTTTGTGATAAAAGCTATTTTAGGTATGTCTTGTTCTGCCATCCTCACCTGGTTATAGCCACTGTAGCCATCCAAAAAGGAATACATCTCGTGCCCGGCCACCTTGTCGAGCATTGTGTCTAGAAAGGGTAGAGGAAATGGATCCGGTACAGTGGCCGCATTCAGTTTCCGGTAATCAACACAGATACGCAGCTCTTTATTTTTCTTCGGAACGATCACTATCGGAGATATCCATTCAGCATGCTCGATTGGTACAATGAATCCCACCTTCAATAACCGATCCAGTTCTGCTTTGACTTGTGCTGCATAACTGGGGTTCATTCAATAACTAGACTGTTTGATTGGCTTCGCCTCTGGTTTGAGCACTACCCGATGTTGATAAATCCGCAGGTCTAGACCTTTCATATCTCGATAGTCCCAAGCAAAAACATCGGAGCACTCATGCAGAAGTCGTATCAAATCATCTTGAAATGTCTCTGATAATCCTACCTTAATCTTAACTAGTCGCGGGTTAACCGCATCACCCAAATTATATGTTACTAATTGATCTTCCGATACATAAAATTGTCGAGGTTTTACTAGATCATCAACTGACTGCAAAAGTTGATGTAAGGTGGCTCCATCCATAGCGACACTATCATCTGCGTCTGCATCTCCGGTCACTAGTACCACCGTGCAAGCGGCCGGACTCCACTTGTCTACGACCGACTGGAGATCTACAGTACCTAATGAGATGAGATCCTTATTGGTCTTCAGGAACGCCTCTTCCTCGTCGTCAGATAAGCCATCCAACATGTGGACCGGCTCCGCTATATATGGTCTTGCATGAAGCTCGTAGGGCTGCATGGCATCCAATTTAACTACATATTTACGGTGATTATCTTTGAAAGTTAACTCCTACGCTGACCAATCCTGTACAACTTTGGCTTGTTTCAACCATGGTCGACCGAAAAGTAGATTATAGTCGCGGCTGGTTTCTGGTAGTTCGAGAACTACAAAAGTCATTTTGAACGTGGTACCCTGCAAGGTAATCGGAATATTCCGTACTAGTCCCACCAGATGGACTCGAGATTGGTCTGCCATTCATACAAAAAATTGTATGGGCTCGATTTGGGTCCACCTCAATTTCTTGCAGAGAGCTGCAGTTGCAATATTCACACCTGAACCGCCATCAATTAGCACTTGAGTAATCTTTTGGTTTTTATGCCAGGCAGTGATCAATGGGACTGAATGATCCACCGTAGAATCAGTTTTCGGTTGTATTGTTGCAGTCGCCGGAGTACAGGAAGATCCGGGACTAACGTGCTGTTGGAATTACTGCTTGACTCCTGGAACCAAGGCGAGCAACTGTCCCAAAGGGAGTGTAATTGAAGCCTTAGATAGGATATCCCATACCTGATCTGTTTGGATCGTACTTCTCACCGATTCTGATGATGATTCTACCGTTGCTGAGGCATAATTTTGTTCATTCAATCTTGCCTTAGGCAGGGGAACCTGTGTTACCGGAATTGGATCAGGAAACACAGTTGGCTCTTTAGCTGTCCATTGACTAGCCTTTGTATACATTCGCTGCTACTCACGAATACCAGGCTCGAACACCTTAGCTGCGGGTTGCAACTGCTTACCCAATCTTTTCTGAACCACTGCTTCTTGTGATTCAATTGGTGAAATATAGACCATGTTGGTCACTGGATTTTGTCGCTCCTTCTTCCTTTTGTCGTACTCTGCTGCATCCTTCCAAAATCTATGGATGTGGCCAATCTCGCCGCAAAAATGACATCGAGGTGGTGGAAGAGAAGTACCTTCCACTGATGTACCCGCCTGCCATCGATTTGAATTGAAATCGGTATTCCGCTGACCCCGGTAATTTCTATATCCTTGCGACTGATTGTTTCGCATCTGTGGTCACTTGTAATGGGTTGCTGGCTGACCTGGTTCCTGTATGATGGCATTTACAGCTTCTCGCCCCTGCACCTTGGCATTATATGTGCAAGTTTCCGTTGAATGTCCTGTTGTGTTACAGATGGCACAATACATCTAGTTAAGGGCACATGTAGAACTGGTGTGCCCTGGATTTTTGCACTTGGTACAATACACCTGTTTGGCCGGATCATCAGCTACATTCTTACTGGCTTTCAGCCATTCCAAGTCCTCTGTAAATCCTCCAACGTTATGCTCCAGTTGTAGAGCCATCGCAATTACGACGTCTAACGTCATTCGGCCCACATAGCGAATGATCATAATTTGTCTTAACTGTGGGGTCAGACCGTTAATGAACCACTGGATTATAACATCATCCAGTAGATTGGCATGTGCCGGAGGCATTTGTCTTAAGTGAGTTCTAAACAATGTTGCATATTCCTGAACAGTCTGGTGCGGCTTCTGCCGATTGTTCTGCAAATAGTCGAAGATTTCGGCAGGATTCTTCTTCAATCGGACCTCTCTAAAAACGCATCTCTCACATCATCATAGTTAGCGAAATGGTTGATATCATACTCTGTTAGCCACCTCGCTGCTTTATTGACCAATTTAGCCTGGAATACGATGGCCTTGTACGCCGGGTCGGGTGGGTGGTTTAATACTGCATAACTGATCTCAAAGGTGTGCACATGTGCATCAGGGTCATCACCCGGAAATCCACCAAACTTTCTGTAAGTCACTCCTATTGGAACGGGTCAAACTGGTATAATTGGTTGCGGCTGCTGCTGTTGCTGAAACTACGGTTGTGGCTGTGGGGGTGTCTGCTGTTGAGACTGTGAACCACTCATGTTGCTATTATGAGTAGTATTGTTGTTATCTGTAGGGTGAGGAGGTGTCTCTGGTCCTTCAGAATCCGTATTACCAGACGTCTCACCTTCCGTCTCGAAAATAGCGTTGAATCTCTTACTTATCTCCAAATCAAATAACATGTCCTCAGCTTTGGTATCGAAACTAGAGAGGCTTGCACCGAACAGTGGTGAACGTAACAAGGATCCACCAGGTAGTACTGCGGTGTCACCGAAAAACTTTAGACTCCCACTAAATGGCATCGAACTCCCACCGGAACTTGTCGAACTTTCACCACACCAGGTTGTCTTTTCACCGGAAACAGTCTCACTTGGTAACACAATGTTATCATCAAAAATAGTCGAATTCTGACCAGATAATGTCAAACCAACTGCGCACTGTGTCTCTGTACACTCGCAAGTCACTGTACCTGCTTCAAAGGTACCGAAATCTATCAAAATATCATCATGGGTCACCGCACTGGTACCGGAATCATTGCTAACTGGCTCCGATCCTTCGACAACTGGGCTTAAATGGCCTGCACTTCTACCACCTAGGGGTGTCCCTAATAGATTTGGAATTGCCCAGGGATGTTGGTCTCTCCTATACTTTGGATAAGACTCGCCAGACCGAGTAACCGGCATATATCACCTCTACACCGCTTGCCTTACGTACTGCTCTACCTTACTGATTATTCTCAATCTATTGCCATCTTCCCACAGACGGCGCCAGTGTTAAAAGGGGAACTTCTGCCACGTTCGCTTTTAATCTCTTTCGGGTTCTTGGAGATGGTAGGGGTCTGACAATGTAGAGGCCCTTTATCTGATTTTCCCAACTTAACTATCAAATTAAGCAGCACGCTACTATCCAGTATAACTTCTTCTACACCGTATTACTGTTCGTAGTTCGGTGATTCCTTACACCGTATTTAACGCACGAATTAATGATCACAGTCGCACAGACTTATTAACGTGAACATAACATTACTGTGTTAGTAAAGAATTAATGTGAGTCAACAAAGACAGGGTGACAGTACTCAGAATATCTCTAATCTTCACTACGACATCTCCACAAGGTCGCAAATCGCCCAGACAGACAGTCTGGCGATCCCGTCTCCTCTACCACCGGAGAACCCTGTAATGTCTCTTCATTAATAGGTAAAAGGGTTACATCACTTTGCTACGACCTTTCAGTACGTGCGGTATATGAAAAATATAAAATCACAATATGCCAATCTGGCGGCCTAACAAAGCCTCAATTAAGTACGTGAACAACAATATGTATTAGTTCTGCCCAAAACTTGTAGGATAGGTCTTTGTTATAAAGCATAGTTCTTGCCATTTTCATCACGCTTCGCATCTTCCTCTCAGCTACTCCATTTTGGGATGGAGTGTGCAGTTGATTAACTTGGCGTTTGATCCTCCTTTATTTTAAGTTGTCAAAATCATGATTAATAAATTCACGACCTCCATCTGATCGGATAGTCTTAGTGGACTTGGAAGCTTCATTCTCGACTTGGGTGATCCATTCACGAAACTTAGTAAAAGTATCTGCCTTTGATTTCAAGAAACACACCCAAATGTATCAGGAGTGGTCATCTACTAAAAGAACGAAGTAGAGTGATCCACTGAGAGACAGGGTGTTTATGGGTCCACAAAGGTCCATGTAGATAAGGGTTAAAGGGTTCCTAGCTCTTGTCGACGCTTCCTTTGGAACGGGAGCCCTATGTTGCTTGCCTTGAGTGAAAGCCTAACAAACATCATTGAGTTGCCCAAGCTTGGGCAGTCCTTTCACTATATATGATGAAGAAATTCTTGGTAAATAGGACGTGTGGCCATATCTTTGGTTCCACAAACTAGATAGTGATTCCTTCGATAGAAAACAAGATAATTTATATAAGCCCTTCTCTTCAATGCCTTGGGTAATTATGTCTTTCATATGAGGGTCAATGACTTTGATAGAGGTGTTATCAAATAACACTTGTTTGTTATGATTGGTAATTGCTTTTACTGATAGCAAGTTCATGCATAAATTGGGAACAAATAACATGTTTGAAAGTGATTTGCATTCCCCTTGAGCATTGATAATCTGTACTTTGCCTTTCCCTTTAATAGGTAGACTTTTGTTATTTCCAAGCTACACTTCACCAGTATGCTCTTCAAGTTCTTGAAAAGAATCTTTATCTTTACATATGTGCGAGGTCGCTTCGCTATCAAAGATCCATTCGTGAGGGGAGCTAGATATAACTAGAGCATTTGCCTCGGTAGAGATAAAGAGTTCTTCGCTAGAGCAATGTGACTTGTGTTGCGAAGGTTTGGATGATGGCCTAGAACTAGAAGTCTTCGAGGTTTGTCTCTTCTTATAGTAGAATTTCTCTAAATGACCCATTTTTCCATAGCAATTATAAGTATACTTCTTGGAGGAAGTAGTCGATCCTGGCCTCGGTACATTGCTCATATGATGACTAGTATTTTTGCCTTTGTTAAAAGGCCCTTTGGCCTTCATTACAGTCTCTTGGGAGGAGATTGACTTAGCTTGCAAGTCGTCAAGGAGTAAAAGACGACGAACTTCTTCCCAAGTTAGAACTTGCCCTCAATTATACAACGTCATTACAAAGGTCTCATACAACGTACGTAGTCTGTTAAGTAGCCTGGTGGCCATATCTTCACTGGAAATCTGTCGGCCACAAAGTGCTAACTTGCATTGATAGTCTTTAAACTGAGCTATGATTTTTGTGATTGTATCTTGTGACCAAATAGTTAGATTATGGAGTTCTACTTCTAAAGCATAGATCCTCGAGGGTTTTCATCTTTGTATAAGGTTACTAAAGTGTTCCAGGCTTCTTTGGATGTTTTACATGTCATGATATGCTCTTTGATCAGTTCATCACAGGCTAGTAGGAGTTGGCCTAATTACCTTTTAAGGCCTATTCAAGAAATTTGGGAATTATTCAAGTCCCATTTATATTTCTTACTATGTTACCTTCTTAAGTTTGAGCCCAACCTTGATACCCCATTTATAATGCAATTATCCTTAATAGTAAATTTTAGATTTAATATACTTCAATCAAGAAATAATAATATGTTCTAGTATATGAATGATTCAAAAAGTAAAACATTGGAACATAAAGAATTGTCTCAAAATCCTGTGTAATTCCCATTTGTAGCTCAGTGATGAGTAGCACCTCCTTTAATGTCAATCTGGGAAGACGTGAGGATGGTATGATGACCTCGAGCAAGTGAAGGCACAAGTGCGTGAGTGAGAAGCACACTAACATGCACACACATACACACACACGTGCACTCAAGGTAAGACAAAGAGAGAGACAAAGAAGTTCTTTTAGATTACTTCAAAAGTGCTCATACAAGTTTAGATCAATTACAAGCTAGCTCCAAAAATGATCTCTCTAGCTCTATTTATAGTTTTTGACTAGGTTTTAGCTGTGTCCATACCTAGTGTCCGGCCTAGTTAAAAATTAGGTTCTAGGGCCTATTTGAAGACCCAAACGAAGTCTAAAAATTATGAAAATTGGTAGGTAGCTACTTCGAATGCTCCTCAAGCTCAAGGACTCCTTGGCTTGCACAAAATGGAGCTACAAAAATATGAAATGGTATCTACAATGGCTCTTAGTGATGAAAATCACTATTGTTGTAGGGATTTCTTCTAACGATTTGACATACATATCTTTGAGCTCCCTACTTGCTCCTTCTCCTTGTGTGTCCACCTCTTCGATATGCTTTAGTGTCCTGAAAAAATATTGGCCTACTTGCCAGATATTCGTTGACTACCCTGTCTGCTTGTGCCTTCCCTCCTCTCTGACTCCCTTCGTAAGCTTCCTTGCCTTGTGAGTCCTTCAGTTCCAACACCCCCCCCTCTCTCGCGTATGTCGTCCCTGACAGACCCTTGTTGGGTGGGTCGTTGGATGTAGTATTCTACGTCGTCTTGTGCTAAGTGATGTTCTGCAATTCTCAACCCTTTAGCCAAGTCCGTGAGTAGAGCATCCCAATCTACCGTCCCGGGAACCTCTGGATGTGGTATACGTAACTTTTCTGAATGGAGAGCTTGTTCCACCGCAAACAACTGCAATAAATGTGATGGTCTGGGAATGAATATCTCTGAATGATATTCCCAGAATCCCGTGACAACCATTTCTTCAAACGTCTATTTGAAGCAGGCTGGTAGATACTTGATACGCGCGTGCCTTGCATATACAACATTAATAGATGGTGTTGCGCTCATGTCGTAGACAAGGTCTTGATTACCTTCATTAACTCCAAGAGCTGACAGATGAGGTTCCTTGACATTCTTGAAGGTCCTGAAGGTGACCAACATAAGTTCAAAAATTTTAAGACACATTTGGGCCATGAATCTCGTCTACTCCTTCCTCCTCAAGGATTTGGTTCATGAGAGCTTTTCCTGCTGCGAGGAAGAGTCTATGTTGCTCTTGAACCTTGTTGATGGTATCATAGAGCTTTTTCAATTCCTTCGTATAAGCCGGGGCACCCTCAAGTACTTGCAGAGCTTCCTGATCATATTCCTGCTCTTCTTCCTCGGATTGTCCACCATGTTCCTCCTCTTGTTCTTCTTCTTCTTCACCCTCCACATTGACGACCTCTGGTTGTCTGGGATGGGGTTGGTCTGTAGCAGTTTGTTGTCCACTAGCTTGCTCTGCCTCGACTTCCGCATTAACAGCTTCGATTATTCTGGCTACCTCCTCATCAGTTAGGTCTTCTAATGTGAATCCGTGAGGAAACTCTAGGTCGGTTGGTACAGGTGGGAACACCAGATTCGGTCCATCAGTGCTGTGTCTTGGTAATCTGATAGTGAAGGGTTGTACCCGGCTTGGAAGTCATGGAGTTGTCTCTGGTGTCAATGTCGCACCGGGGGGTTGTGCACAGGGCATCTGAACTGCACCTCTCATTTTCTTAGATGGCAGTCCTGCGGTTGATAGTCTACGTTGGAATTCCTATACCCTGGTCCAAATTAATGCCCTCTGCACTGGCACATCATAAGCCAAACATCTATACACAATCCGGGTGAGAGCACAGCATCCATACAGTACAGACTTTTGTTTTTTATACCACCTTTGATGAGCCAGGTGGATTTGGTCGATAATCCAGTGGGGCATATTGATTGTCAAATCGAAGGCGTCGGCCAAGTATAGACTAAACCATATCTTCTTGGGCGGCATTGTGAATCTCTCTTGAGCAGGAAATGCAAAATGTTGAATGACCATTTGCAAGTGAATGGCAATTGTAGGTGTCATTGCCACCATGTCCTTTAATTTCGTCAGATTCCTATTCTTCATATTGTCGGGAACCATAGTCTCTTTCTCCGTAGGAATGTGCATACCTTTCATGTCTAGAGCTTCCCTCACCAAATTGATAGTCAACCTGAAGCGCTTCAGCTCATTGCCCCTTGTGAGAGATGGGAGGACAAAGGTGTTGTATCCCTTTTTGTCTTTGCTCGGAGTGAAGGTGCTAATCAAATATGAGCATCTTAGAAAGTCGGGCTTTTGCAATTGGAATTTGAAGTAATCTTAGAGTCCCGCCTTCTTCCACATAGGTTTCAGTCCTTCATTGTTCTGCAGTCTCTCAAATTCCCTGGTGAAGAAGTGATACCTGCCCCAACGCCCGTTGAATTCTATCTCGGCCTCCCACATGTAAGTGCCTTCACCCAGAGATCCTGCCACATCACTGAACCAATGTGAGTTTTTGCTGACCGGCATTGTGTGCCCCTGTGGAGGATTCTGAATCGGTATGGCATGTAATGCCCTCAATGCCACTGGGCGTTCCTTCAATTCCTCCTCAACGGGAAGACTTTCAATGTCCATGACTTGGGGGCTGGTGCCTGCCTGGGAGCTAGTTCCTACCGTATCTGCCATGTTACTTCTTGCCTCCTGACTCTGTGAGAATATAGAAACAGGTGTTAACATTGTAAAGGACAAGATAGAACCGTTTTCGTCCCCATTACAACATTAACATGAGGTTCAGGAGAGATTAGTAGGCTATTAAGTGCTCGATGCTTGTGCGTGTAGTTAGGAATTGGGTAGACCTAGAAGCTAAGTGGAATGATGTAGTGAGAGAGTGATGTAGTTAGTAGGTGGGCATGGATTTACAACTGGGGTCTGGGGGTTTTTTAAAAGTTTTAGGTTGCCAAATGCAGTGGATGGGCTTTGATCTTGATTTTGTGGAGACTCTGAAGAGTTTGATAGGGGTATCTACTTGAAAATGAGGCTTTTTAGGGACCCATTTACAAGTGATTCTACTTGTGCTCATGGAAGAATATGTGCCCGTGTGTGATGTATAAGCATGGGCATCTGATGTTCGAGTGAGTGAAACATGTTGTACCGGGTGTGGCCTCGGTGTAGCTATTTGAGCCCGCAAGCAAGCCTTAGGAACCCAGATTTGTCGTGATTGTGAGCTGGCCTTCATTGACTTCTTGGGTACCCAAATAGACTTCACTTTCACAGAAGAATTTATGAAAGACTTCTTATTAGTGTCGTGTTGTTGATTACTAATAAGAGGTTTTGGTCGTGGGGTTGGCATGGTCGCAACAGGGTTTCCGCACCCACACTTGTTTCAACGGCTGAGATATTCTGCTTCGCACGTGTTTTTGGCCTCCAGTATAGGTGGTACTCTGCTCCTGTATTTGATCTGCCTTTGGTTGCTGCATCCCTCTGGCCTTTGGAACAAAAGGGAGTGTCGTCTTATCCTTGACTCCGTTGTTGAGACAATCCTCTTTCTGCATCATACAGTTTTGGACAAGAATAGCATTGTCAACTTCATGTGCGCCCCTGGAAGGACCAGGAGTTCGTGCTTTACCTAGTTCCTTGAGTGCCTCATTTTCCAATTCAATTATAATTCAGCTATGATTTACCCATACCTGAAGAAGTGCACTTCTTAGGTTTAGGTTGACTGCATGATCATAGTTCCAGTCTTGACCCAAGACAAGAGGCTCAGTGAGGTCCTCATCTTGACACACTAGTACTTTGACTGTCATTGCTTCGTCTTGAATATAGAGGGGAAGTTCCACCTCGCCCATGCAAGGGGTTTCCACACCTCCCAATCCTATGAGATATGCTTCTATAGGATTGACAGTTAATTTCAACTCTTGACAGTACGAAAATTTAACAGCACTAGTGGCTGCACCTGAGTCAATCAAGGCTCTTACAGTCCTTGCACCCTTTCCTTGTCCTATCTCTAAGTTTATAAAAGGACATCTATCAATTATCCTATGAGAGTTGATACCTGAAACTTCACACATAGCCACATGATATCCTTGATCTGCATATGCATCTGTCCTAGGTTGCTCTCCACCCTGTCTTCTCAGCTTCATTCTCCGGATGCGTTCCAATGCTTCTGCTTGAGCTTCTTCTTGAATTCGTCTTTCTTCTTCTTTGCGTTTCTTAGCAGTGTTGAGTCGACTTAGCATCTCTTCCATCAGAGGTTCTTGATATAACTTGACTCTACATCCGCTTATGTAGCTGGGGAGAATATCGCCTTCTAATGTGGCTAGTTGCACTGCTCCACTTGTTGAGATTCTATTAATGATCATGGGTCTGTAGCCTCTCTTCTCTAGTTTCCTCGCATGTTGTTTCAAAGTGTAGACTAGTACTAGGTCGTCTGCCTTCAAACCTTTATCCTTAACGTGGGCATCAAAGTATGCCTTCTATCGTTTCTTAGCTGCATATATCCCGGCAGCCGCCCTCAGTCTTGTTTCTCCTAATCGTTTAAGGTCAAAAAGTCTAGAGGAGAGTTCATGACCCATCCATTCATGCTCTTGTGCTACTTTCAATGTAGGTATTAAGAAGTCCAACGGTAGCACAGCATTTTGGCCAAATACCATCTGAAAGGGGGTGGCTTGGAGTATCGTTTTGTATGCGACTCGGTATGCCCAAACAGCATGGTGTAGCTGTTTGTCCCAATCAGAGCGTTTATTGTTCACTAATTTCGTCAGTACATTGCATAAGATCTTATTGGTGCTCTCAGTCTGGCCATTTGCTTGAGGGTGATAGGGGGCAGACTTCTTATGTACTACCAAGAATTCTTGGAGTAGATTTTCAATAACTTCATTCAAGAAGTGAGTGCCTCTGTCACTGACTAGCTCTATAGGTAACCCGTATCTGGTGAACACATTCTCAAATAAAAACTTAGCTGTTGTTTGCGCATCGTTCTTCGTTGTGGCTTTTACCTCTACCCACTTGGTTAGATAGTCCGTGGGCACAATGATATATTCAGCATGAGAACCCTTAGCTGGGGGATTAATAGGACCTACAAAGTCTATTCCCCACTTAGACAATGCTCGTCCACCCATCATAGGTTTCAGTGGCATTTCATCTTTGCGTATAGGATACTGAGTTCGCTGACAGACATCACACCTCTTCACATAGGTATGTGCATCCATGTGAAGGGTCGGCCACCATAAGCCTACAAATAGAATCGCGTTGATCACTCAATCTGCTCCAAAATGCCCTCCTGCTACACTTTGGTGAACAATTTCCAAGATCTTGAGAAATTCACTCTCGTGGACACATAATCTTAGGGAAACATCTTTACCACGCTTGTATAGGTTATCACCAATGAGCGAGTAATCTAGGGCTTCTTGTTCTAAACTTCTTTTTCTGGCTAGTGTCATATCTTGAGGGAATGTTTTTGTCCTCAGGAAGGATACTAGTGGTTCACTCCAATCTGGCACTATGGACACTTGATAAAGAGTGGCATGTTCCACAGGTGGTTTAGTGGAGCAGATTGGACATTCCTTGCACAATCTTTGGACATCAGCTTCCATAGTCGGCCAATGCACTCCGAGTCTCGTTAGTGTCTGCAGGGTTCGTTGCTTTGAGTAGTGTTGCTCTAATGCACCTACATGTGCTAATTGCAACCATTTAGTGTACTCATCCTCTTCCACACAACAAGCCAAGATCCCTTGATCTGTGTGCTTGTACATACTTCCTGCCATGATGTGATACTTTTGGGCTTTTACTACCTCTTTATCCTGTGTGTTTATTAATGGGTGGTTAGGTCCGTACGTCAATACTGGCACTAATGGCTTAGCCCACTGTGGCACCACTTCCAAATTAAACAGGTAAGCATCAGGAAGGTCATCTGACACTCCTTGTGGGGCTTCGCCCGATGTGAGCCTAGAGAGATGATCTGCTCTCAAATGAGTCTTCCCTTTCCTTACCACAACCTCAAAATCATATTCAATTAGCAAGAGAAACCATCTTACTAATCTTCCTGTATTGCATGGCTTGTTTACGAGATATAGCAGTGCCTGATGGTCAGTAAAAAATTTAAACTTATTTGCAAGCAAATAATGTCTAAACTTTTTAACTGCATATACCATGCCTAATCCTTCTCTCTCCATAGTGGTATAATTTCGTTCAGCTGCATTCAATTGTCTACTAGCATAGGCAATTGGAAGATCCATATTACCTTCACCGGTAGGCTGCGCGAGTACACACCCAATAGCATAATTGGATGCATCAACATGAACATGGAAAGGCTTATTCCAATCTGGTGTGGTCAAGATCGGTGCTGAACATAATCGCCCTCTAAGCTCATTGAAAGAATTCTCACATTCATTAGTCCACTCAAAGTTAGTCGAAAGTCCATACACAGGCTTTGCTATGATGGCATACATGTGTATAAACCGTCGGTAATAACCACAATGCCCCATGAAAGCTTGTACTTCCTTGACATTCTTTGGCCTAGGTAACTTGGCTATGGCTCTCACTTTCTCTTCATCAGTGGATATGCCATTCTTTGACACTATGTGTCCTAGAATCTTGCCTTGCCTAACCATAAAAACGCACTTTTCTGGGTTCAGCCAGACTTGATATTCTCTACATTTGTCAAAGATTTGTCTGAGTTCAGGAATATGGGTTTGTCTAATGTTGGAATGAGCACAAAGATCATCAACATAGACTTCTAAGTTCTTCCTCAGGAACTCTTTAAATACATGACACATTAGTCTCTGGAAGGTATCGGGTGCATTAGTAAGCCCAAATGGCATTACTCTAAAGGCAAAAATGCCCCATTCAATGGAAAAAGCCGTCTTATGCTGATCTTCTGGAGCTATGGCTACTTGATTATAGCCCGAAAATCCATCAAGGAAGTTGTACACTTCCTTGCCTGCTACTCTTTCTAAGAGATGTTCTGTGATAGGAAGCGGATAGTTATCTCGAATTGTGGCTGCATTGACCTTCTTCAAGTTAATGCATACACGCAGCTTTCCATTTTTCTTGGGCACCACTACGATGGGGGATACCCACTCAGTATGCTCAATTTCATAGATAAATCCAGCATCAACCAAGCGATCTATCTCTTCCTTGATCTTGGCCGCATAGTTGTCATTGTATGTGTATGGCTTTTGCTTAGAGGGCCTAGCATCCGAGGTCATGGGGATAGTGTGTGAGCATATGTCTGGATCAACACCCTTCAAATCCTTGTAACTCCAAGCAAATACATCTCTGTATTCTCTTAGCAAGGCTATCAATTCGTGCTCTTCGTCTTCTGTTATGTCATGGCCTATGTACGTGCATCTCTCTTCTCCTTCTTCCACGGCTACCACTATTTTCTTGGTGGTTTCTTTGTTATCATAGGCCTCCCCTGATTGCGCCTCTCGTTTAGGCATTCTGATCATGACTCTCCTATCATCTATCTCATACTTAAAATTTTCCAGGACCTCAAACAAAGATTCTTCCTCTTCTGGTGTGAGTTCTCTCTTCTTTCTTTTCTTTCCTTCTTCCTTCGGGGTCACATGTGTGGCTAGCCTTACATCATTTGTAAACTCTCCATGCCTCTGGGGTTAAAATTCTACTTCATTATTCTTCATCTGATGCAAAAGGTGGGTCCATAATGATTGACTCTAGATCGGAGTCACTTGCATCCTCAAATGCATCAGGGCTATGTTCACACTCTTCTAACACTGCCTCTCCCATGATCGGCTCTATGGAGAAGACTAAAATGTCATAGCCATCTTCATCACAGTGAGGTGTTGTGTTGACCTAAGTATCAACTTAGGGACTTGCGGAGAAAGAGACTATACCTCAATCCCCTCACAAGTGCATATAGTGGGGATACACGCTTTTAATTATCAATCCAAAGAGTATACAAACCTAGCCGAGTGTATGAGGACATGCAATCATGTAATGATCAATGCAAATGAACTACTCAAAGAATGTAAATGAGGCAAAGACTTATCCAAACAAGCTTCAACTGTTGGTCAAGGCGAAACGATACTTGGTGCAGCAGCCCTGAGTATTTTGGACTTTTCTCCCAGCTCCGAACTCCAAATATAGAGAATAGCATATGCATTTCGAAGCTCTCGAGAAGACGCATCCAATGGCAGTGGTTTCACTCGAATCTGACGCTCCTACTTCAAGTTATGAGCAAAATACTGAGTCGCGGGAAATACTTTCCTACACTTCAGCACTTCCTACACTTCGCACACAGCTTACCTACAGCAAACAAACACTTTCATGGATAGACAACACTCACAAGCACTCTTTCCAAGCACTACACATGCATACAAGCTCACAGAGAAGAAGATAAGGAGTGAAGAAGACACAAATTCGAATTTCTGTGCTCTCTATTCTCACAATGGCAAAAAGTTCTTTACAAAGAGTCACATTTGACTTATATACTAGTGCACTAAAAATGGTCCTTTCACACAAGAGACCGGCACTTTATTCACTAAATGACTAATTCCCTACTAGTTTACATGGGTAAATCTCTAATCTCCTGTGGGGATGCATCTAGAGGACTCCTCTAGTGCCTTTACAACGGAAAATATATTACAAGAATGATTATGGTACAAAAATATGATGTCCAAATCGGAAAAATTTTGGGGCCCGTCTTTTTCTCTGCTTTGTACTTTCTTTAGCTCTGCAACACTCTCCCCCTCTTCGTCTCTGTCGTCCCTTGACAGGCTTTGCTTCTTGTCCTCAGTTTGTTGTCCGTACGCATCCAGTGGTCAGTATTGCCTGATTCTTGATCTTGCATTACGCTTTAGAGGCGCTCTGATTTGTCCTGGTTGCACACATCGGACCTTGCTGTGTTATTCACTTCCTTTCTCTGCACGCAACCTTTGCTCATTGTTACCTGTTTATAAGACAGGTGTTCAGTTTTGACGGCCTCTTGTTAATTCTTGTTTTACATTCTCTGGGCCTGATGCATTTGCCTTGCTTGCTTGCAACCCTTGGAGTTAGACTGACTACCTGATATTGTGCAGTCTAATTCACCTATAGGCTCATTCATTCTAGGTTGCCACGCACGCCACCAGTGGAAGGTATGAAGATGTGGTGCTTCAGTCTTCGATCTGGACCTTCCACAGATCAAGAGGTTGAAGCACCCATGTGGGTTACGTCCTTTCCTTGGTGTGTGTGCCCCTACGGGGCTCTGTGCAGAGATGGGTATTGCGCCCCTGCGGGGCTTCCTGCAGAGATATGTCTTCAGATATTTCTTTTTAGTGAAGCTGCTTCTTTCGTTGTCTTCTTCTTTTCTTCTTCTTACTTGACTCTCCCTCGACACTGCCCCCCTCCTGGACTCTGTCGTCCCCGACAGGCTTTGATAAGCGACGGGCATATGTTTGATATACTCTTTGCTCTGTATCATTTAGCAGATTTGCTTCACGTATCATGAGTTGTTTCCATTGTTCTTCCTTCACACCGTCATTAGGTGGCTGTCTGTGATCTGCGAAGAAGCTAAGTTCATATGCCACTAATCTGGCATTTAAATTGGATGACATTTTCAAAAATATTTCTGAATCCATCTCAAAAAATCCTGTAAAGAAAGCTTCTTCAAAAGTCTGCATATATACACTTGGCAAGAACATTAATCTGGAATAATATGCCATTATTGTTGGTCTGCTAGGCATAACTGATAGATCAAAAATGAGTATTTCCGTACCCTGATTAATACCTATGAAGTTCAAAAAGGTGTAGGCCGCATGCTTGAATACCTTTAAGACTGTGAGGATCATGCTAAGTATTTTGTTGGTCATTTTTACAGTTAAATCAGGTACTGTCGCATAATTCTGTAGCCAAAATTCTATGGTTTTGACCATATAATCCTCCGTTGGCAAGTAGTTATGTGGCGGGCTCGGCAGCATAGGATAATTGAGCCACTGCTTGTTTATAGTGCCGCTTCTTTGCAAATCCAAAAATTCCCTGTTATCCCTTCTGCGTGGTATTGGACAAAATGAAGGGTTTACCTGGAATGCATATGGCGCTGCTTGCCAATGCACCCGTAGTGTGGGATGTTTCTCCAAAAATTTCCGTCGCCACACTGGTTGCGCAGCTTCAAACTCTGCTTGAGTGTATGCGAACGTGTCGTGTTTGAAATTCAGCTGCTCATCTGGATTCTTCTGTGTAATCTTCGTTATATAGCGTCTTGTTTTCTCTTTCAAGAGTCCGTATGGAATATTGAATGGCTTCATAATTTTGTCCAGGTCTTTACCTTTGATCTTGGCCTCTTTCATCACTTTGATCACTTCATTTTCAAAATTTTCCGTTAACCGGGACACCACTAGTGCCCGTTCCTTCTGACTTATTTCTGCAGTATATGGCATTGGATATTCGTCATGTATGTCGGCCAACTGCTCATGTAGTGGAGAATTATAGATCGGGTGAGATAGAGGACTTACCTCTACCTCGTCAGTAGGATTTTCCGTAATTGGCACTACTGGTGTCCCGATCGGTGTTTTCTCTTTCATCTGAGTCTTCAATCGTGCTATGCATTCATCTTTTTCTTTTACCTCTTGCATGGCTTCTCTGAGTGTTTCTTTAGTGGCCAGCAATTCTTTACCTATGTCAGCTACATGATCCATGTTTTCACTGTAGCTTTGGATCAGTTTGGCGTTCACCTTTTGTAATTGACTCTTTAATTCACTGGTTTCATTGGCGTATCTGCTCTTCCATTCCTCTATCTTTGCTTGTTCTTGCTTTAGCAGCTCTTCATATTTTGAGATCTGATCTCTGAATTCTTTTTCTTTGGTTTCTGTGGATTCCTGATGTACAATTGGTTGATCATATAATAAAGACTTCATTAATTCTTTATTTCTGTTGCGGAGGCTGTCGTTCTCTTCCATATACAACTTGAGTTGTTCTTTTAATAGCATGCTTCTCATTTTCATTTTCTCTTTCTCAGCCTCGCTCGTATCGTGTAATCTTTGCAACTCTGTTAGTTGTGTATGCATCTGTTGATTTTGAGCGATGGATGCATCATGTTGTAGCTTGATTGTCAGCACCTCTGTATTTTTGACTGCCAATTCTTTTTGTGCTTCAATCAATTGTGCCGACAACTGCTCACTCATGATTTGAAATTGATTCTTTTCTCTTTTTGCCTGATCATAGTCGGCATCTATTTCCATCAACTGCTGTTGAGTGTCCATGGCTGTTTGAATCATCTGCTTGACTACCGGCTTCAGCTGAGTGATATCCACATTCAGCCATGTTTTTGGAATGCTTGGTTCTTCTCCGGTATTGACATCTTTACCCTGTTCCACATGTAATGTAGTGTCATGGGGCTGCCTAATCTGAAGCTGGATCCTTGGCTCAGCCCCCATGTTTGCTTTATTTTCTTGAGGTGTATCATCTGGCACCTCGATCACAATCTGTTCTTGGTTTCGTGGCCCCTCCGTTTCCTTACTCACTGGAGTTTGTTCTTCCTCCTTAATAGGTTGTTTTACATGTGTGCCACTGGTTGTATCTTCCTTGATGCAGATCTTTGTAGTGTCATTCAATTGAATGACATGCTCATGTTCCATAGATTCTTCTACTCTCTTTTCCTTTTCTTTACGATTTCCTGGCATCACTTCCACTTGATCGATCTCGTTCCATTCTTCTTCTTGAGTTTGTGTCCCTATATCAGTATCCAAGGTATCTTTTTCAGGGCTGGAATCTGTATTGGTACTGGAATCATCAATGCCCAGCTCTTTGTATCTTCCAGCTTGTTTTGGAGTCTTTTCTGTACTCTGTTGTAGTTTCTCTTGACTCGTCTGTCTATAATGATGACCTTGAATATTCAGGTTTACCTGTCCTTGCATGTACTGATGTGTTTCTTCGAGGGCAGCGGAAAGATCTCTCTTTGTAATAGGCATTTGTGCCGTCGTGATCTTCGGTAAGAGATGAGTTCTCTTTGATTGTGGTGTAGCTTGGGCTTCCTCCTCCCGTAAACGCTTTGTACCCCTCATGGGTTTTTGTGTGCTCGGTCCAGCTTCTTCAATCATAACAACTGCTTTCTTCTTCTTAGGGACCGTAGCTGATTTTGCGTATTTTGCTAGCCCTTCTGAGGTTGGCATCTCTCTCAAACAATTCTTCATTTCCAAAGCTTCATATATCAGTAATGTGAGAGCCGAACTGCCATTCAAAAATTTCTTTTGTCCCCACTTCTTCTGGGCTTCAAATAATCTTTCTTGGACATACCCTGTTAAATTGATTCTGTTTCCTATTTGTCGCATGGCATGCGATAGTAATTGCACTACTATCTTCTGTGGAGCCGTATATCTGTGCATGCTAGGGAAACAAAAGTGTTGATGCACGAGACGGACAGCAACCTCAATGTCTATTCTGTTAATCTCCAGGAAGGATCTCTTCTTGGGATCATGACACTCCTCTTTGACACTAGTAATTCCTGCTTGATTCCATCCAAAAGCTTTATTGATTATTTCGTGAGTGAATTGGATGGTTTTCCATGTCCCTACTTTATCCAATACTCGTGCTTCTGGGACTGATATTTTTGTCGCAGCCGGTTGCATGGTATTCATGACTTGTGCACATCTTTGAAAGTCTGGAACATAGATAGGCAATTTGAGAAATGCCTCTATGCCTGCTTGTGTCCATACATCTTCAATATGAGGTAGCCCCTGTATGATCGTTTTGAAGTCCTGTGACATGATAGGAAAATAATGATCTGTGTCCATAATTTTGATTGTTGCCATGAAGATGAGCTCTGCCACTGGTTGATCATCCCGAAACCAGTGACCTCTTGCTTTTGTAATTGACTCGAGTGGGAAAAGCTAGACCTCTTCCTGTTGCGTAGATTCTGAATCAGTAGACACCATCTGCACTCAATATAGAGTATGAATTAGTTGCCATATATTATCAGAAATCCTCCTTTATTTGTTTGTGATAAGCTCAATATTGCTCCGAGTGAATGGTGTCGTCCCTTTCCCGTGGGTGTGAGAAAGGTAATACCTGGATTTTTCACATTTTTAAGTATTTTTATATTTTCATCTGAAAAGAAAAACAGAAAAGTTATGTTATAGCCAAAGCGATTATTATTATTTTTTTGGAGTAATTTTCTTACTGTATGTACACGTGCTCTCCTATTTCCCAGAGGAAAATATGCTTGACTATCCTGAAATAGAAGAAGGATGTGCCGAATGCTTGGCCTTGTAATGTGGCCCTATCATGCATACTTTGGGTCTCAAAGGCTCCATATGTGTGCAATTGGAAGTAGTTGGCTGATGCATGCCGTTTACTTTGTCTTTAGGTATCCAAATCTGCTTCATTGTGCTGGGCTTCGTTGTATGTTTCCCACTTCCGCTGAAAGTGGTTCTTTTCTTCTTGTTGTAGGTCTGCTTGATCTGATTTGTAAATCTCAGAATGGCTCGGGTTGCCATTACAGACTCCTTCTTTCTCCAGTAACTCTTTTTTTTGTGGCTTTTTGCCTGTGGACCATATTGGTTCTTCTTGTGCTGAGGATCATCATTTCGGTTTGGTTTCTTTGTAGCGCATGACTTAGGAATTCAGATTTACGAACGATCCTGTTGAGCGGCTACTACTTTCTTTGGGATCCATATTGTAGTAATTCGTCGATGACTTCTTTGTTCAGACTGAGTTGGTTTCTCCTTTGATTGTTTGTTCTGATGTCGGTTATGCTTCTGTCGTCAAAGATATTCTTCCACTTCATCTTTCTTTATCCACGCTTGGTTAGAGTATGGAATAGGGTATATTTTAATGGGTACAGATTTTGAATTACTCAAAGGACTAGTCCCTTTTATGCATGGTGCTTCGGTGAGGTTGGTTTCAGACAGATTGACACTCTCAAGACTCGCTATACCAGAAGATTGTGTGCAATTAGAATTCAATGTGTCGGCACATATAGTACTTGATGAAGGTGTATCTATAGTGCTAGTGATCATACATTCCGGACTTTGTTCATTAGAATGGACTGTTTGCTCCATGCTCACAGATTTGATTGGTCGTTCGTCTAACAGACTGAATACTTCAGGATGTCCTATCCTGGCTGAGATGTATCCTAATGCCAATTGAATGGTCACCTCATATTCGTAAATCCAGTCTTGACCTAACACTACCTCTTCAAGTAAATCTTGATCATGACACACTAATAGCTTTTGTTCCATAGTGTTGTTGCCAAGATGCAGAGGTAAGGTGATCTCACCTATGCATTGAGTAATTGTTCCTCCTATTCCTATCAACTGTGCCATCGATGGGCGTACTTCCTCCTTGAGTTTTTGGGTCAAAGAAAACTTGATGCAGCTTACAGCGGCTCCTGTGTCAATGAGGGCATCCACCAAGTGGTACTCCGTTTTACCTGCTCCCAAATTTAAATATGGTTGTGTTCTCTGCGATCCTAGGTTTTGAGTGGCTCTAAAATTAGCCATTGGGATGAGTTCTTCTCCTAATCGATATCTCTCATCTCTCTCTCTCATCCACTCTTTCCGTTTCTTTATTCGTTCTAGGGCTTCCTGTCTCGCTTCTTCTCGTATCCTTTCCTCTTCCATGTGTCTATTCTTGCCTTTGATTAATCGAGACATTGTTTCTTCGGTCAATGGTTCTAGATATTTTTTTACTCTACATCCACTGATGTAGTTTGGTAACACGTCTCCATCTAAGGTTGCTAAGCTAATGGCTCCACTTGTAGATATGCGATTAATAATTAATGGACCATATCCTCTCTTCTGCAACTTCTCAGCGTGTTGTTTCATGGTGTATACCAAAACTAAATCTCCTTCCTTCAAATTTTTGTCCTTAATGTGCGCATCAAAGTAGGCTTTCTGTCGTCGTTCAGCAGCATAAATGCCTGCTACTGCTTGTAACCTAGTTTCGTGAAGTTTTTCTGTTTGATCCAATTGAGCTGATAGTTCATGTCCTGTCCACTCGTAAGTAGTTGCTACTCTCAGAGTGGGAATTAAGAAATCAATTGGCAAAATAGCATTTTGTCCATATACTAAGTTAAAAGGAGTAGTGCCTATTGCGGTTTTATAGGCTACTCAAAATTCCCATAAAGCATGATGTAACTGCTTATCCCAATCTGATCTACCATTGTTAACAATTTTGGTGAGAACTGTACACAAGATTTTATTCGAACTTCCGGCTTGTCCATTGGCTTGTGGGTGATAAGGAGCTGATTTCTTATGAATTACCAAGAATTCATTCAATAAAGCTTCTATAACTTCATTAACAAAGTGCGTACCTCTATCACTCACAATTTCTATTGGTAGTCCAAATCTAGTGAAAACGTTCTCAAAGAAGAACTTGGCCGTGGTTCTTGCGTCATTTTTCTTGGTTGCTTTTGCTTCAACCCATTTGGTCAGATAGTCTGTTGCTACAATAATATATTCAGCATGGGATCCTTTTGCTGGTGGGCTAATAGGTCCTATGAAGTCTATTCCCCATTTTGTGAAAGCTCTAGCACTCATCATGGGTCTAAGTGGCATCTCATCTCTTCTAATTGGATATTTCGTTCGTTGACATGTATCACACCGTTGCAAATATGTTATGGCGTCTTGGTGTAGAGTTGGCCACCACATTCCAGCAAAGAGGATCATTTTTGCTATTTTATCCGCAGAGAAGTGTCCTCTTGCAGCTCCTGTATGAGCCATCTCTAAAACAGAAAGATATTCGTCTTCGTGAATGCACATTCGTAATTGGTTATCTTTCCCTCGTTTAAAGAGTTGTTTTCCTACAATGGCATAATCCTTACTTTGTTCTTCAAGCGCGCGTTTCCTTGCTGAAGTCGCTCCTTCGGGGTATTCTTGAGTTTTCAAGAACTTTATGCTCCATCTTGGTGCTATTGTAGAATAGCATAAGGTAGAGTTCTCATCTGTGGTTTGTTCTTGACAGGTTTGACAGGTTGACACATAGTTATGTGCATCTCTTTGCATGGTTGGCCAATATATGCCAAATCTCTTGAGTGTTTGCCACGTTCCATTTGCATTCAAATGAGTTTTCCATTGGTTTATGTGTGCTTTCTGAAGCCACATTTCTTGTTCCTCTTCTTCCACACATCTCATTAATAATCCACTTGAATCCTGGTGATACAAACTTCCAGCAATGATGTGAAGGTTTTTAGTCCTCCAGAGGTCTTGGGTTTGGTTTGGTGTGATCCCATCTTTAGGTCCATGTGTAAGTATAGGGATCAACTTTTCTGCCCATTGAGGACATACTTCCAGGTTAAAAAGGTACGTATCTAGCAGATCATCTAGTACTCCTATGGGTGGTTCTCCATGGGTCATTCGTGATAAGTGGTCTGCTCTTATGTGGGTATTTCCTTTCTTGACTACTACCTCAAAATCAAATTCCATTAGCAATAAAAACCATAGTACTAGTCGTCTTGTATTACAAGGCTTGTTGACTAGGTACAGTAGGGCTTTGATGATCAATGAAGAATTTGAATTTGTTTGCCAGCAGGTAATGTCTGAACTTTTTGACTGCGTACACCATCCCTAGGCCTTCTCTCTCCGTGGTAGTATAATTGCGTTCTGCTTGATTTAATTGTCTACTAGCATAGGCTATAGGGTGGTCTAATTTTCCTGTGTCAGCAGGTTGAGCTAAGATGCAACCAATGGCAAACTTGGAAGCATCCACATGAATGTGAAACGGCTTATTCCAGTTAGGGACTCGAAGGATTGGTGCTGAACTCAATCGATTTTTTAACTCATTAAAAGCTTTTTCACATTCCTCGGTCCAATTAAATAGAGTCAATAATGCATAAAGAGGTCTAGCAATTATGGCGTACATATGTATGAATCTTCGATAGTATCCACAATGTCCCATAAATGCTTGAACTTCCTTAGCCGTCTTAGGTCTTGGTAAATCCAGAATTACTTTGATTTTGTCTTCATCTGTTGAAATCCCATTCTTAGAGACAATATGTCCTAAGATTTTTCCTTGTCGAACCATGAAGACACATTTTTCAGGATTGAGACATACTCGATATTGTCGACATTTAGCAAAGATCCTTTCTAGTTCAGGGATATGCTCTGATCGCATAGCTGAATAAGTACAAAGATCATCCACATATACCTCCATACTTTTTCTCAGAAATTCCTCGAACACATGACACATCAATCTTTGGAAGGTAGCTGGGGCATTAGTCAGACTAAAAGGCATGACCCTAAAGGCGTATACTCCCCATTCAGTTGCGAATGCTGTTTTATGTTGGTCCTCAGGAGCAATGGCTACCTGATTATACCCTTAAAAGCCATCCAGAAAGCTATAGACTTCCTTCCCTGCTACCCTTTCCAAGAGATGATCCGTAATTGGTAAAGGATAACTATCCCTTATGGTCGCAGCATTTACTTTCTTCAAATTGATGCACACTCTTAACTTTCCATTCTTTTTCGGTACTACTACCAAAGGTGACACCCATTCTGTGTGCTCAATTTCGTATATGAATCCAGCATCTAGTAACTTGTCTATTTCTTCCTTTATTTTGGCTGAATACACATCATTGTAAGTATATGGTCTTTGTTTAGAAGGTTTGGCTTCGGATGTCATGGGGATTCTATGCGCATATATAGATGGATCTACTCCCTTCAAGTCCTTATAGGTCCAAGCAAAGACGTCCCGATATTCTCTTATGAGACGAATTAACTCTTGTTCTTCCTCTAATGAGACATCCTGTCCTATGAAGGTGCATCGTTCCTCTCCTCCTTCTACAGTTACAACTATCTTCTTGGTTTGTTCCTTATTATCATATGCTATTCCAGGCTGTGCTTCTCTTTTCGGCATTTGAATAGCAATTTTTCTCTCCTCCACTTCATATTTTTTAAAGTGAGATGGTACCTCAAATTGGTCTTGGGGTTAATTTTCTTCACCTTCTGATTCTCTTTCAAATTCTAATTTCCCCTTCTGTGTGAGTTCCTGGTGTTTTTCATTGGCGGTGATATTTATGTCAGTGGTACTATTCCCTAGATCCATTGGTTCGGGCTCCATTTCAATGCTCTCGTAGTCCTCCTTCTAGTCTTTCTCGATCACTTCTCCTTCTTCAGCCTCCTGAAGGACTACCATATACAGGCTAACATCATAACCCTCCTCATCGATACATTCGTTCATGGTCACTACTTCTTCGTTTACACATACATCGAGGGTCGCTAAAATTTCCATCCAACCGTGAGGTTCAAATTCTTCATCCGGAAATACTTGTGGCATGTAAGCTGGATCTTGTACAGACCTAGCTATTCCTTGTTTTTGCTGCCAACCTTTTCTTCTCTCCTCTTCCTTCTTTGCAGCTTGGCATATCCACAGTTGAGTGTCCTCGTTCATCCAAGATTGATCACTAGAACCTACACTATGAATCGATTGATCGTCTTCCTCCTTATGAATTTGATTCCCTTGTAGAGGTGGAACATCTTGATAAGTGTACGTATGTAGGTTTATTCTAGTGGTGGTTCCTGCGTGTTGTAGGTATACTGCGTCTTTTCCCCAATCTTGTACGACCTTTAACTGTCTCATGAAAGGCCTTCCCAGGATCATTTCATAATTGCTTGGCCTTTCGAAGTGACATATTGCTTAAGTGTGTTCGAATTCCACTCCACACGTAGTGAAAACTACTCGCTCCAACAATCCTAAGGGTCTTTCCGTATGTCCATCTGCCATTTGTATTTTCATGCGTGTTGGTCTTAACGCTGGTTTTCCCCATTTCTCCCAAATTTCTTTGGTAGCAATACCAACACCATCTCCTGAATCTAGGATGGCTTTGGTAGTGTAACCCCTATAAGTAATTAGAAGGCAGGTATTTCCTTCATCTCCCTCACTAAAGTCTCCTACTTTATCCACTGGAATTCTCACTGTGTTTACTTCGTCTGCTACCTGTTTCTTTTCCTCCTTGACTTCCCATTGATTGATTAATTTCTCTTTCAAGTGTGGTTTCACCTTCAACAGTTCTTCGAATGTTAGGGTACAAGGGATTTTTACCTCTCTAAGGCGTTGTATGATCTCAGATGTTTGGACTGATGGGTTCGTTTCTCGTTTCCTCATTGAGGGAATGCGATACAACTCTGAATTGTGTTCGTACTCCCCTGTGTAATTGGGCAGTTCCCTTACATCTTCCTCTCCTTGGTCACTTGCATCCATTGGAAAAATTTCTTCTGAATTTAGTTCAGGTATTGAACCCTCTATTTCATCTCCTGCTTCTAGTTCTGCAAAGGGTGGTTCAATTCCTTCCACTTTCTTCCATTTGTCCTCTTGAATTCGTTCCCATAGGTCTTTAGTCCATTCTCCTTCTACTTCAGGAACTATGGATCCTTCCCTTCTCTCAACACCACATTCGTCATTCTGTGATCTATTTACTTCAGGCTTTTCATGAGTGTTTACACACTCTTGGAATTCTCCTTTGGAAATTCGGGTATTGGGTAAAGGCGATGCAGGTTTTTCTAAGGTTTGTTGTGCAACTTCTATCAATTTCTTGCAAATCTCTAGTCTTTCTTTTTCTAAGTCGCCTCTTGGATATTCTCTCTCGTGTTGCTCTATGGTAGGTCCTGCTCTTATTCTTGCCTTGTATGCCTGAATCCACATGGCTAATTCTTCAGGCATAGGATCTGCTAAGACTGATCCAACCTCTTCTTTCTTATACTTTTCATTTTTAATTTCTTCTTTCTTTTTCTGTTCCTCTTTTGGATTCTGTTCGTTCTTCTCATTTTCCTTTTTCTGCCGTAATTTTTTTTCTTTTATCCTATCTCTCCGTTTTTTCCATCTCTGGGACCTTTTACTTGCAATACTCTTCTCCGGCTCTTCTGAGTCTTCAACTCTTTGAGGGATGGGTGTGTCCCTCTCCTTGTCACTTTGGTTGTTCTCCTCCGTTTTATCAAGGGTCTCTCTAGCTTTGGCTCTCGTTATTGCTTTTAATGGCACTGTGTACTCTTTATCACTCCCTGATGATTCAATTACTTCTATTACGTTGATTTGCACGTTAGATGTAACCTTGTTGGGATTCTTGGGGCAGTCTCTGAAAAGATGTTCCTTACCACAATCACTATAGTAGCCTTCCCAGACTCGTTGTGGTGGGGGTGGGTGTGGCAATGTGCATTCTCTGATATAGTGATCACCTCCACATCTATAACATGGTCCTCTGGGTACAGGCGGTCTGTTCATGGGTCGGGATGGTATGGTTGCTCTAGGAGCTGTGTACATTAATGACACATAGTCCTGCTCATATCCGTATGAACTATCTGATACTTCCATGCCATAGGCATATGGTTCATATAATTGTCCACATTCCATCATTGAGCTTTCATAATTAGGGTATGTTCCTTGACTAGGGTCATAAAACGAGTCATATGGTTCATTACTAGTCAAAGGTGTGGTTGGGACTATAGCTCTCTCTAGGTTTTCTTCTGGTTGAGCAATCTTGACTGGGACAACGTTCTGAGGATGGGGCGGTTGTTGTCCTAGTACTGGCTGTGGTTGTGTGTATCCCTGATAAGCATATGGTCGTGGTGTTGGTGCCTGCGGCTGATAAGATGGATACCTAAAGGCTTCACCTCCCTGATCTCTCTGAGGGTATCCGTACGGTCTCATGTATGGCTGTGCAGGTCTAGCTTGCCTATTGTAAGGGCAATTTTCCGTACTGTGATTTGTGTATTTTTGTTCCACACTGCAATATTGTAGAGGTCCTGGGACAGTGGGTCTATTATAGGCATAAGTAGGCGGTGGGACTACTCCCCTAGTACACAAGTGAGAAGGATGATCACCTCCGCACTGCATACATCTTCTGAGCATCGGCACTCTCATAGGGTTATGAGGGTAGTTCCTTTGTCCTTGAACGTTCAACTTCTTCGCTAACAATTCGGCTATTTCCTCTATATTGTTTTTAGGAATTGATGAGTTACTGGCCGAATCTTCACTTTTCAAGCTTCCTTGAGGTATTTTCAGGTCCTCTGCTAGGTTGTCTTCTAAATCTATGCATTCCTTCATGCATTCTTGCAAAGTCTGAACCCTTTTTACATACACCAATGATCTCAAGGATCCGTTCAATAATCCTTCCAAAAATAAAGACACCATTTTATTTTGTGTAGGTCTTTCTTCTACTGGGCATCGGTCTACATATTGCTTGAATCTTCTTGCAGCCAATCTCACTGATTCGGTAGGGACTTGCTTGAAGCTATGGATCAATGATGAAGAATTGTTTTTAATTCCTGATTTAGTAAATTCCTCAATCATTTCTTGGTATACTTGCTCCATGTTCTGAAAGGTATTAGGGTCCAATGGCTGAAACCATGCTAACGCTGTGTCTGACAGTGTAAGACCAAAGGACTCATATTGAATCAAAAAGTCTTCTACCTGTTCGGCTCTGATTACTTGTTTAAATTCAGCTATATGATTGTAAGGTTCACTAGAGCCATCATAGTGATTTCTCATGCATTTGGCAACTTAGATTGGCCTTAGTCTTCTTCCTGCTTCGGGTGGTCTAGGCATCACTGGGAAAATTGGTCTTCCTATTGGTATGCCTGGTCCTCTCACTACCGGCGGTCTGACTGGAGTATGAATTCCATGTCTTGGGTCCAGAGTTGGTTGAGGTCGGTAGTTAGGGTTATTTGCAGGCATTGCGAACTGCACAGGTGGTCTGACGGGGATTTGAGTTTGTTGTGTCTGTTGTGTTTGGCCCGACTGTTGATATGAATCATGATGGGACGTTCCAAGAGGATTTCTTGAAGTAGTGGCTTGGTCCCTAGGGGGAAACACTGGAATGTTCTGATATTTCAACTCAGCTCTTTCCGCTTCTGTTATGGGCCAATATCTTCTCTGATTTTTATCCAGATATGTGATTATGGTGGAAAAATCAGGATCCTGCAACTCATAAATGGTGACTGGATTAGCGCAGCTTCCCAAATTGAGGAATGCGCTCTAAGGAGATGCTCCATCCCATTGATCAAATATACATCCCTTAAGGTGTCATCTTGGGGAATCAGATCTCCTCTCCATATTCTCGCAACCGTAGATCTCCCTCTAGGTGTAGTTACTTGCTCTTCATTCCCTCCTCCATTTAAATTTGAAGCATTATTTTCTTCACCAATTTCATTAATGTTTTCTGGGTGTTCTGTGACAACATATTGGATATCTCTTTTGTCCATGTAAAGTCCTCCTACGTACTTGACTGCTGGTCTAGGCACTATGTAAGCCTCTGACGCTTTCTTTAACCTAGCCACTGATCTGTTTAGACCATCCAAATAAATAGGGACCTCATTTTGGTTGGTGTTCACATACTCCAAGGAGGTCCTGTACTCTCCCTCAATGATTGACATCATGCCAATCATGGGTACTGCGTTCTGCATATCCTCTGAAGCCATGGGAATTTCTTCCTCTGACTCACAGGAGGTCTCAGAATAATGTGAACGGTTACTTGGCTGTGCTACACTACCTACAGAAGAGATTACACTTCTTCGGCTTCCTAGGGTTCTTCCGGATCTCAGGTTCATCCACTTCTAAGCTCTGATCAGCCTTTGCTAACTTTTAGCCTCTGAAATTCTTCACTACAGGTCAGAGTTTCTAGAAGACCTTGTCTGGGATATAACTGAAAAAGATGTTTTCAGATCACGATACTTGTCTCCAAAAATCCACGATACACGATCTCTGGGTTTAGATGATACCCGGTACTTGGGTCAGAACGATACACGATATTTCAATCCCGACGATATTCGATACTTGAACACAGACGGTACACGATACTTGCAGCAGACGATACACGATCTCTGAATTGGAACGATCGACGATACACGATATTTGGTAAGTATCGCGATCTCTGAGAAGCGATACACGATACTTAACCCAACGATACGCGATCGCTCACGATACTTGACTATCACGATCCTTCGGACAAACGATACTTGGCACACGCGATACACGATCTTCGATGAAGACGATACACGATCGGCAACAAGTATCGCGATCTTTAGCGAAAACGATACACGATACTTGAACCACCAAACGATACACGATACTGATTAAGTATCGCGATCTCTGAAGACCAAACGATACTCGATCTCTGAGAGGTATCGCGATCTTTGATCAAAACGATACTTCTCAAGTATCGTGATCGGTATGAAACGATACACGATCAGAGGGAAATATCGCGATACTCAACCACAGGAGCAAAACGATACTTGCTAAGTATCGCGATACTCGACCGCGGGAGTAAAACGATACTTGACCCTTAGACAACTTTTTAGAAATGTTTTTTAAGTTTTGTTTTGATGCCCTTATTTTCCTAGTTCCTCTCTCCTCTCCTCACTCTCTGTATCAAGCAAAGCACTCCTTTTACCCCCTGTAGATCTCAGACGATACTTGACGCAGATCGTTTGACACTGATATTGAATTTTTTGAGTGATCAAAAAGAACTAGCAACTGAGTGGCTCACCTTTGATGCCCTTTCTCACTCTTCTAGCACCCTTTCTTGCTTAACGACGCTCCACAAGCTCGGAAACGACACACGATACTCGGCAGCTCGTCCCACGATACTTGCTCAGAAAACAAGTGATTTTCAAAATGACTCTTTTTGGCTTTTATACTTGGGATTTTCTATCTACTGAAAATGAAACAACAAGACAAGAAGTGAAAGCTACTCTAATCTACTCCCTCACTCTTCCTACTCTCCTCCTACTACTCACTTCCTAAACTAACAACTCACTACACACACTCCAAGAATGAGAAGTAGCAAGTGCGGCTGAAAATGACTTACCAAAGAAGAGAAAATTTCCACTCCTCCACTTACTTCAATGCAAAAAGCTACTTACCATCACACGAATGCCTCGGTTTGATTCGTCACTCCCCGGCAACGGGGGCAAAAAGTGTGTTGACCTAAGTATCAACTTAGGGACTTGCGGAGAAAGAGACTATACCTCAATCCCCTCACAAGTGCATATAGTGGGGATACACGCTTTTAATTATCAATCCAAAGAGTATACAAACCTAGCCGAGTGTATGAGGACATGCAATCATGTAATGATCAATGCAAATGAACTACTCAAAGAATGTAAATGAGGCAAAGACTTATCCAAACAAGCTTCAACTGTTGGTCAAGGCGAAACGATACTTGGTGCAGCAACCGTCAGTATTTTGGACTTTTCTCCCAGCTCCGAACTCCAAATATAGCGAATAGCATATGCGTTTCGAAGCTCTCGAGAAGACGCATCCAATGGCAGTGGTTTCACTCAATTCTGACGCTCCTACTTTAAGTTATGAGCAAAATACTGAGTCGCGGGAAATACCTTCCTACACTTCAGCACTTCCTACACTTCGCACACACCTTACCTACAGTAAACAAACACTTTCATGGATAGACAACACTCACAACCACTATTTCCAAGCACTACACATGCATACAAGCTCACAGAGAAGAAGATAGGAGTGAAGAAGACACAAATTCGAATTTTTGTGCTCTCTATTCTCACAATGGCAAAAAGTTCTTTACAAAGAGTCACATTTGACTTATATACTAGTGCCCTAAAAATGGTCCTTTCACACAAGAGACCGGCACTTTATTCACTAAATGACTAATTCCCTACTAGTTTACATGGATAAATCTCTAATCTCCTGTGGGGATGCATCTAGAGGACTCCTCTAGTGCCTTTACAACGGAAAATATATTACAAGAATGATTATGGTACAAAAATATGATGTCCAAATCGGAAAAATTTTGGGGCCCGTCTTTTTCTCTGCTTTGTACTTTCTTTAGCTCTGCAACACTCTCCCCCTCTTCGTCTCTGTCGTCCCTTGACAAGCTTTGCTTCTTGTCCTCAGTTGTTGTCCGCACGCATCCAGTGGTCAGTATTGCCTGATTCTTGATCTTGCATTATGTTTTAGAGGCGCTCTGATTTGTCCTGGTTGCACACATCGGACCTTGCTGTGTTATTCACTTCCTTTCTCTGCACGCAACCTTTGCTCATTGTTACCTGTTTATAAGACAGGTGTTCAGTTTTGACGGCCTCTTGTTAATTCTTGTTTTACATTCTCTGGGCCTGATGCATTTGCCTTGCTTGCTTGCAACCCTTGGAGTTAGACTGACTACCTGATATTGTGCAGTCTAATTCACCTATAGGCTCATTCATTCTGGGTTGCCACGCACGCCACCAGTGGAAGGTATGAAGATGTGGTGCTTCAGTCTTCGATCTGGACCTTCCACAGATCAAGAGGTTGAAGCACCCATGTGGGTTACGTCCTTTCCTTGGTGTGTGTGCCCCTGCGGGGCTCTGTGCAGAGATGGGTGTTGCGCCCCTGCGGGGCTTCCTGCAGAGATATGTCTTCAGATATTTCTTTTTAGTGAAGCTGCTTCTTTCATTGTCTTCTTCTTTTCTTCTTCTTACTTGACTCTCCCTCGACAGGTGTCCATTGTTCTTCATTGATGGCTACATCCATTGTTGCTAGGATTTCTGCCTAGCCGTGGGGTTCAAATTCTTCGTCAGGAAAGACTACAGATGCATAGGCTGGGTCTTGAATTGATCTATGTGTTTCTTTTGCACCTACCTCTCTGGCTTTTTCTCTCTTCTCTTCTTCTACTGCTACTTTGCACATCCATAAGTGGGTGTCTTCATGCATCCATGAGGATCCTGATCCTATGGAGTGCACCGATTTTGTATCATCTTTGGCTCTATGGAGGGGATTCCATTGGATAGGAGGGACATCTCTATGAGAGTAATCTTTGAGATTCACTTTGGTCGTAACACTTAAGTGTTGCAGGTACAAGGAATTGGTTCCCCAGTCCTGTACCACTTGCAACTGTCGCATAAAGGGTCGTCCCAAGATCATTTCATAGGCATGATTTTTGCTAAAATCACATATAGAAAATGTGTGCTCAAACTCTACACCACAAGTGGTGAGAGTTATTCCTTCTAACAGCCCTAAGGGTCTCTCTATGTGACCATCGGCCATTTGCAATTTCATCCTCGTGGGCCTGAGTGTTGGCTTGCCCCAACGCTTCCATAGGGAAGTAGTAGCAATTGCAACTCCTGCACCTGAGTCTAGAATGGCCTTGGTGGTGTATCCTTGATGGGTGATAGGAAGATATGTGTTTCCCTCTTCGCCCTCACTCATGTCCCCTATCTTGTCCAATGGTATTTCTGGCACTGTTCTCTGGGATCCTACCTGGGAACGAGGTTTTGCTATTTCTGGTACTTGTTTGGCTACATGTTTCCATAGCTCTAGCCTCACTTTGAGTAGTTCTTCTAAGGTGAGGTTGCATTGTACTTTAGTGTTTTTCACTACCTCTGTGTTCCTAGGTATGACTGAGTCCTCATTTCGTACCATGACTGTGGGTGCTCTCATACAAGTAGACTTATCTTCCCATGGGCCTGTGAAGTGGGGTAATTCTTGCAGAGAGTTAGACTCAAAGTCTAATCTTTCCTGAGATTGGGTGCTCTCCTGCTCCTCATAAATGGATGGGATGTCTTGTGGAAATTGATCGTGTGCATCATCCACAAGTTCAATGGGAGGAGGGACTTCACTCTCTTTAGCCCATTTGTCTTCTTGAATCTCGCGTAGGAATTCTGGTGTGAACCGATTCATAGAAGATGATGTGTCTGGCTCCGTAGAGTTAGGCACATAGGCTTCCTGGGCAGGAACACCTGTTGCCCATTGCCTTTTCATTCTTTCACGACTATCTCTACAAGCTCTAGTCCTCTTCTTTGTCATGCTCTCCATTTCACTAACATCTTGGCTCTTTTCCTGGCCTACACTTTGGTTCTGCTGCAAGGCTTGGGCTCTAGTGATTACTTGCACTGGTGTAGTGGAAGTCACACTTCTTGTGGAGTCGACAACTAGCCCAACAACATTGATAGGAGTGATTTTCGGCATATTATTCGGATTCTTTGGGCAGTCTCGTAAGAGATGCTCCTTTCCACACTCCTGGCAATAGCCCTGGATCGTCACTGACAGGGGTTGTGTAGGTGGAGGCAAGGGACAATCACGAATGAGATGATCTCCTTGACATCTGTAGCATGGTCCTCTAGGAAATGGGGGTCTTACTTGTCTAGGTTGAGGTCTAGAGTTGGGGTTTGCGTACATGGCAGTCGTATACTCGGGCTCCCAATTAGGTTCACTCGGTTCCTCACTGTAGTAGGACTCACCATGTTCAGGAGACTGCATGTAGTAAGCCTGGAGACTATCAACGTGCGTAGAATCAAAGCTATGGTCACTGGGATCACTTTCTGAGATTAATGGTGTTACTGGGACTATAGCTCTATTCAGGTTTTCTTCTGCAGCAGCATACTTTACCGGAATCACATTAGTAGGAGCAGATGGTTGCTGTGCTAGCACTGGCTGGGGTCTCAGTTGGGTCTGATATTGCGGTTGGTAATTTTGCTGAGGCCTAGTATACTGTTGGGGTGGGTATTGACTCTGGTATCTGCCTTGCTGGTATGGCTGAGGGTAGGTTTGCCTAACCGCTTGCTTATTGTATGGGCAGTCTTGTGCGGAGTGATTTGTGTATCTTCGTTCTATGGTGCAGTACTGGCTACTAGGATTTACTTGGGGTTGAGCCATAATGGGACATACATTTGCCATATGGTCACCTCCATAAGTATAGCATCTTTTCACTAGGGCAAATCTTGGGATCTGTTTGCTAGTGACACCTAATTTCTGAGCTACTTTCTCTGCAAGTTCCTCAATTGATGTGGCTTGCGAGGAAGAGAGGTTAGAGGCACTATCTGAGTCTTTGTAGATTTTGGAAAGCTCTAGTTCTTCCCCTAGGTTATCCTCGATGTCAATGCACATGCGTACACACTCTTCTATGGTCCTAGGATCCTTCAAGTACACATATGATCTCAATTTGGTACTTAGCAATCCATCCAAGAACAAAGCCACTTGCTTAGCTGGCGTGGGTAACTCAGGGACAGGGCATCTCTCTAAGTATTGCCTAAATCTTCTTCCAGCAAGTCTCACAGTTTCTTGAGGGGTTTGCTTGAAGCTGTGAATCAGCGAGGAAGTGTTATGTCTTATGCCACTTTTAGAGAATTCGATAATGAATGCCTCTAGAAGTTGGTCTATGCTCCTAAACTGCCTCTCGTTTAGTGGCTGAAACCATGTCAGGGCAGTGTTCCTAAGGGTTAGACCAAAGGCATTGTACTACGTGAACAGATCTTCAACTTGTTCAGCTTTCAAGACTTGCTTAAACTCAGCCACATGATCGTATGGATCTCCACTGCCATCGAAGTAGTTCTTCATGGACTTAACTAGTTGAGTCGGTCTCAAAGTCCTTGTGTGCTCTCTAGGTCGTGGTAGAGGGAACTCATCCGCATTTCTTTGATTCCTGGAAGCTCTAAGTACCTCAGGTTCTACTCTATTTGTTTCCGTCCTCGTTCTTTCTCTGCCCCCTGGGTTGGCAAAGCTTACTTCTGACCTATCTATACTTCTGTCTCTTTGAGTTCCATGAGCTTGGGATGTTCCAGGTCCAGGGTGACCATAGGACACGTTCGATCTTGGTTGGGGGAAAATGAATTCACCCTTCCAAGTATAAGCATGCCTGTCATGTTTTATAACCACAAAGGTCCTCTCTGAAGCGTGATCTAAGTAGGTCACTCTTCCTGGGCTATCGGGATCTTTGAACTCATAGATCAGGATTGACCCTACATCATTTGGCCTATCGGATTTATACCTCCAAAAGGCTTCGTCAGTCTCTCGGTTCAGGAGTAGATCTATGCTCTTATTGTCTTGGGGAATCCACTCTGGTGTGATAATCCTAGTGAGAACAGATTTGCCTCGGGGGGTTCTAGGTTCTACACCCATGTTTCCTTGCTCCAGGTCACCTAAATCCGCTTCTGAGATCACATTCCCAAATTCATCTGTCCTATCTGGGTGACTGGTGACTACATATATTGTCCCTTCCTTGTCTAGGTATGCTCCATTTTCAAACTTGACAGCTGGGTGCTCTAGTCCTATGGATTGGTCAGGGTTTTTAATCTGGACCACTGATCTTCCTAGGCCGTCCTCATAGATGCTAGCACCTAGTCGGTTGGTCCTAAGGTATTCCAGCTGCGTCTTGTAGGGGCCTTCCACCCTATACAGATATGGCACACCTGAACTTCCTGTAGGTCTGTCCATCCCTTGAGACATCTTTGATTCACTAGTCTCAAAGCTAGGGTAATGCGAGTGGTGGCTCAACTGCTGGGCCCAAGACCTAGCAGTATGATTAACGCTAGCCTCTGAAGACCTAAGACTTTGTCTATCCCTTACTAGATATCGTCCTGATCTAAGGTTCTTATGCCTATTTAAGTAGCCCCTATTTTGCCCAAGTACAACCTCGTTGCTGAGTTCTTTTGTACCAATTACTTGATTCCTTCTTATGTTGATTATCGTATTTATACTCTTGTCTGATATCACGTTGTCAGGAGCATTTGAGTTAATTTCCGCACTTGAAGTTGATCGTTCCACGTTAAGTCTTTTCCCTTAAAGTTCTCGGTCACACATAGGTTATCTCTTGAACTTGGTTTCTTAGATAGTCTTTGACTTCTCACGTGCCTATCATGTCCTGACTTACTCCTAGCACTACTCGAACTTAGCCTAAGCTAGGAATTGACAAAGGGAGTTGAGAATATTCCGACCTTTCTTGCTGATCCCTTGTTCTTTAGTGCTCGAGAACCCGATTCTCAAGCTTGCACAAAGCCCTTGCTTGGGATGCTCTCAATTGCTCTCAATAGACCTGTATCAGTCCCAAGATTAGCTCAAGACTTAAATTCAAAGGACAGAACTAAGCACTTGTAACTTAGATACCAATTAGCCTTTTGTCTTTATGGAAAACAATTCTAGAGATCCCCTGGATTTGTTCCCCCTGGATATGGTCAACTTCAAAATACATCTAATAATCCTGATATTAATTTTACCGTAACCAGTGGAAGTTTTGGTTGTACTCCCCACGAGCTTTCCAACAAGACAAGAATCACAGCAAACAGATTTCGTATGAGAAAGTTATGTCAGTTCAGGGTTCTGGTGCTAAAACGGGGTTCAAACAGGCTAACAGATCACAGGATTTTTCTCAAAAATACACGTGTAGGGACCTCACAAATCACTAATTACTAGACCAATATGCCCAAAAACTATCCCCAAAACTTGGAATAAAAAACCCTAATTTTTTGGCCGAAAAGCCTGTCAATCGCGATCGACAGGTCTGTCAATCGCGATTGACAGAGGTGTCCGTCGGGGCCTGTCGGTCGCGATCGACACGTCAATCGCGATCGACAGAGTCGATCGTGGGTCCTATCAATCGCGATCGATGGTGTCAATCGCGATTGACACTTTTTCCGGGATTTTCGCCGTGATTTCAGTCAATTGGGGATGTGTCCGTCGCGATGGACAAGTGGCAACACGAATTTTGGTGTCAATCGTGAATTTTCAGTCGGTCGCGATTAACTGAATCCTACGTGGCAGGCAGTCGGTCGTGAGGTCTGTCGGTCGCGATCGACAGGTCTGTCGGTCGCGATTGACAGGGTCTGTCGGTCGCGATTGACAAATGTTGTCGATCGCGGCTGTCAATCGCGATCGATGGTGTCGGTCGCGATTGACAGAGAAACACAGAATTTTTTAACTATTTTTCAGTGATTTAGAATGTGCTCATCATGTAGATTATGGTGGTGCACTTTGTTTTACCAAATGGGCGATTTTTTTGTCGATCGCGATCGATAGAGGTCTGCAACACAGAGACAGTTTCGAGCGTGTCCGTACCTGCTCAGCGTGCTGGAGGGGATGATACAGCTGTACCTGCAAGAGTGCTCGAAAAACATGCAAAAACACAGCACACAAGTCGCTCTCTCGCTCTCTCTCACAAGTGGAATAAGGGAAATGAGGTGGAGAAGGTGATATGATCAAAAAACTGAAATTTTTTTCGTGATGATGGAGATGGAGATCGGATATGGTGAGGATGATGATGGTGATGATGGTGGTGAGGTAAGAAAGAGAAAAATAAGAAAAGTAAAGAAATTACCTACAACGCCAACGTCTCAAATCTACGTCTTACCATCACACGCTCGTCCTCAAAGCTCGATCCCCGGCAACGGCGCCAAAATTTGGTGTAGCTTAGTGATGAGTAGCACCTCCTTTAATGTCAATCCGGGAAGACGTGAGGATGGTATGATGACCTCGAGCAAGTGAAGGCACAAGTGCGTGAGTGAGAAGCACACTAACATGCACACACATACACACACACGCGCACTCAAGGTAAGACAAAGAGAGAGACAAAGGAGTTCTTTTAGATTACTTCAAAAGTGCTCATACAAGTTTCGATCAATTACAAGCTAGCTCCAAAAATGAGCTCTCTAGCTCTATTTATAGTTTTTGACTAGGTTTTGGCCGTGTCCAGACCTAGTGTCCGGCCTAGTTAAAAATTAGGTTCTAGGGCCTATTTGAAGACTCAAACGAAGTCTAAAAATTATGAAAATTGGTAGGTAACTACTTCGAATGCTCCTCAAGCTCAAGGACTCCTTGGCTTGCACAAAATGGAGCTACAAAAATATGAAATGGTATCTACAATGGCTCTTAGTGATGAAAATCACTATTGTTGTAGGGATTTCTTCTAACGATTTGACATACATATCTTCGAGCTCCCTACTTGCTCCTTCTCCTTGTGTGTCCACCTCTTCGATATGCTTTAGTGTCCTGAAAAAATATTGGCCTACTTGTCAGATCGTCGTTGACTACCCTGTCTGCTTGTGCCTTCCCTCCTCTCTGACTCCCTTCGTAAGCTTCCTTGCCTTGTGAGTCCTTCAGTTCCGACACCATTTTTCCTGAATAGGCCTTTTTTATCTTTAACATTCTAGATATGCCAACATTCTAGGTTGTTGGCCTTATTAGAATTAGGTTCGGACATATCAACTATATCGTGAAGGATATTGGTATACAGATATCTCTCAGTACATCTTTCCAAATATTATAGTTTTACCCGTTTAATCTTTCATCCTTGGGCATGAATATGGGTGTGAATGAAGGTAAATAATTGGACATAGATGAGTACTAGCTTCACTCTTTGACATAACAAAGTTTGAGTGAACTTGAACTCATAAAGAAGTGAGTTTGTGCTTTGCAAGAGTAAGTGTCAAGTGTTTAAAAAAACTTTCAAAGACACGTGTGCTAAGAAATTATTTGAAAATAATCACAAACTTTGGAATGAAATTGAAAGGCGTGGCACCACACTCAAAATCCTTGGGGAGGAAGATGGAGGGCTTGGAATAGCCCTACATGTTTGACACTTTGGAGAAATGAGACGAGTCGACATGCAGAGAGAGCTGATGGATGGGCTTAGACTATCCTCCAACCCACAAGTGTGCACACACACAATACTTCTTCTCTTTATATATTGTTTAAAAAATGAGTCAGGCCATCAGTTATCACGTTAATGGACTGATATAATATTTATGTGAGCACCAAAAACTCAGCCGTCCAAGGAACTCGAAAACTCCAATGCAAACATTATAGATGATGTGATCGAGCAAATTTGCAGATACGGACACATGCTACTACGCCTACTCCCCAAAGTTGGCAATCTCTTATCACTCTGTGCTTTTGCGTGGGTAGGCAATTAGTAACTTCAAAAGATCCATTGCACTAAGGCACAATGGATGACATTATTTATCAGAGTATGATTTCCACCTATACTTAGTCTGTTGCAAGCTCAGTATATGCTGCAAGAGTTACCACGTATACTTAGTCTTTTGCAAACATACTATATGCTCTAAGAATTATCACATCCAATCTCTACACAACTATTGATTTCATTGCTATTTCTAGATAATAAGGTCAAAAAATCACGTGGACTATCAAGGAGTGGAGCAAACAACATGTTTCTTCTCTCTCTCCCTCGCAATTTGCACATGCACACCAAACAGTGGACAATGGAGGGATTCGGATAGCTTGCTTCACTTCCACGGTGCATAGTGAGATTGTGAAATTAGCCTTGCACAGTCGCTCCTCTGAGTGACACAGGAGGAGTCAGGAGGAGTTCCAGAGCTCAGGAATATCTAAGATATTTTTGTGCCAACAATTACTAACCATACATGTCGAGCAGAAATCTACGTCTGTGTAACTTGTTGACATAGAGAGTCTCTCTCTCTTTCTCTCTCTCTCTCTCTCTCTCTCTCTCTCTCTCTCTCTCTCTCTCTCTCTCTCTCTCTCTCTCTCTCTCTCTCTCTCTCTCTCTCTCTCTCTCTCTCTCTCTCTCTCATACAGAGATGGCACAATGAGTGAGATCTCTTCGAGTGTGCAGCGGAGTGGCGTTCAGGAAGAAGTGACAATTAGCGCATTGGCTGCCACTCAGATAAATGTGCAGCACTGGGGGCAAATGCCATATCAAGCTTCAAATAGTGTAGTTCTCTCTTGATCCTCATTTCTCCCTTTGCGGTCGTCACAAGCGCTTCTACGATTTGTAGAATGGAATATGAACTGAGTCTCCACTCTCGTCCAACTCCAACATTAGCACCTTTAGCTTCTTTTTTCGATGGTTTTTTTTTTTTTAAATATAAAGGAAGTTCGGCATTAGCCTACTCTCCCGGACTTGAATTAAATAAAGAAAAGTACAAGAGAAGGGGACTAGTGCCCACGGGACCCCCCAAATCCCACAAAGCAGGGGAAGCTTTTATAGAGTTTAGATGGCATTACAAAGAAGGTTAATCACCCTCTCATCGCCCTCATGAGAGGCCCACTTGGGTTTAAGCTTGTTATTGATCAAAAGGAGAACTTGATGATGCCTGAAGGGGGGAGATTTCTTACAGTTAACAATCCTTTTGCCAAGGAGGAACAACGATTTCTCAATTGACCACTCCTTGGGGGAGTCACCGAAGTTGAAAGCACATCTTTCCCGCCAGATTTTCCATAGGACCTCCCCTCTTATGGCGTTCCAGAGAGTTGCTGAGCAGCCGATCGCTTCTCCCAGCAGGGCTTGCTGCCAACTGAGATGTTTCTGAAGTCTAATTTTCTTTCTAACCGTCTGCCAGAGTCTGTTGGAGTTGGGCCAGGTAAAGAAGATGTGTGGAACATCTTCGATAGACCGGTAGCAGTGTTTGCACCAGGGAGGAATCCCACAAAGTTTGCTAGCCTTAAGGTTGGTCCAGATTCCATGATGAAGAATTTGCCATAAGAGGACAGACTTTTTTATTTCTATGAGGGGGTGCCAGATAGCCATGAACTTCATGTCCCATCGAAGCCGCGTCCATGACAGGCACCACTTCTTGTTGAGGTTAACCTGATACTCAATCGATTCTTTGAAGTTCGGGATGTTTGAAAGGCTATTCCCGTTGTGCCATTTGAGACCAATCGAGCTTGGTGTGTCGTGTCCCATGAGAAGGCGAGTTTTGTGTCGATCCCAGGCGAGACATCTGCTTAAAGTGTTCCATTCTTCGTACGAAATGTTGATGCAAGGGTCAATATCCTCGAAGTTGATCCAGCTGTTGGTGCCTTGTTTCCAGAGATGTTTCCATTTTTTGAAGCCTTTGTTCCATAACTTCTTGGCATTTTGAATGTTCCAAGATTCCACACTCCGGATGCCATGGATCAGAAACCAGATAGAGTCGTTTTGTCTGATACCGGCAGCCCACTTCCAATCTTCACTAATTCTTGTGTAGCTTTTGACTTTATTCCAACTCTTCCATAGGGAGCACATGAGATTAGAGCCTCTTGGGAAGACGGGGATCGGGGAAAACAGCAAGGTCAAGATGTCGAGATTCTTCCAATTTGGGAAACCCATGAGAGCCAACTCGTTCTTGTTTCTGAAGATCAACTTGGCCCATGAGGCCTCCCCGTTGCACCAAGCCTTAATCATCCATTTGGCTGCCAGTTTGTTAGCCATGCACCCTATGTCCAGGATACCAAGACCCCCACTGTCTCTATGGCTGGTGCAGATGGACCATTTGATTTTAGGCACCCCCCTTCTATTGTGGTCGCCCGTCCAAAGGAAGTTTCTACAAATACTATCCGGTTTGGATAGATCTTGCTCTTTCGATCTCCAACAAGAAAGGAAATAAATGGTAGCAGAAAGGAGGAACGTGTTGATAACCATAGCACGACCAGCAAGATTGATTTGCATACCTCTCCAATAGTTAAGCTTGTTTTCGAGTTTGGCTAGCACCCAGTTCCACCGCTGTTCCATAGAGACGCCAAACCCCAAGGGGATCCCAAGAAGCCGAAAAATTTGGCCCTGCGGAATGATTTGATAGCCATGGTCAATGAGAAGGCTGGGCTGAAACCCCAAGATAGCTCTAAAGACGGTCTTAGAGTGGTTGATTATGGATCCAGAGGCCTTACAAAAAGTAGCAAGACACCTCCAGAACGTTTCCAGGCTGGTACTATCATTGTGAACAAACGTGTTCATATCATCAGCAAAAAGTCTCATGGTGATCTGACTGTGGTCGTGAGGCAAACGGAGGCCTTTGATATTACCAGCTTCCACCTGATGCACCACAAGTCTGCTAAGCCCTTCCGTGGCAATGGAAAAGAGAAGGGGAGCCAATGGGCACCCTTGTCTGATAGATCTTCTAAGTTTGATCACCTTCGAAAGTTTGCCGTTAATGTTAATTTGGGTCGATGCGTTTCCGAGAAGGGTCGCGTTCATCTTGGTGAATTTCTGACTACATCCAAGATCTTGGAGCGACTGCAGAATATAGTCCCATTCTAGCCTATCGTAGGCTTTATCAAAGTCGATCTTGAGGAAGACCACGTCTTGTTTAGACTCATTTGCAAATTCAAGACCTTCCCAAATATCTATAATGGTTTCCAAAATTGACCTGCCTTTGATGAAACCTTTTTGGTCCTCGCTTAACCATGCTCTCAAGTGGAAAGAGATTCTATTGGCAATCACTTTGGCGATGATCTTGTATCCTGTTTGGAGCATCGTAATAGGACGCCAGTTCTCTATTCTGTTCTTTTCCCCTTTTTTGTGTATTAACTTGATAATACCATTGTTGAGACAAGAAGGAAGTGCACCAAACTTGAGTGCCTCTTGCCAAACCAGACGAAGAGGGGTGGCAACCACCAACTTGAAGGATTTAAAGAACTCATTGGTGAGCCCGTCGGGTCCCGGGCTTTTACCGTGAGGGAGGGCATCAATGACCTCAATGATTTCTGCTTCAGAGATAGGGGCATGTAACAGGGAGTGAAGGTTGAGTGGTATCCTGTGGGGGGAAACCCTAGATATGGCTGCCATACAGTCCCTTCTATGGTGGGAGAGGGGTTTGAGGTCCCCAAGAGTCTGGTGAAGTGCCCTTTAATGATCCCAAAATTATCTTCTTCTGTATTGCATACATTGCCATTTAAGTCTAGCAATAAGGGGATCGATTCTCTGATATGTTTCCTTTTAAGGATACGGCACATCTCTTTGGTGGGTTTGTCAGCTTTGCCAGCCCACCACTCCTTTAAGAAAATTTGCAAATTTTTCCTTTGTATTTCTTCCTCGTATCTCAACAGCGCTCTGATTTTTCAAAGACCTTTCTGGGCTTGAGATTTTCCTTTGTTCACTTCCTCCTCGAGCCTCCAGAGTCTGTGATAAAGAGCTTCTCTACGAGCCCGCCGCACAGTCTCGAGTGTCTTCTTGGATCTAATCATGATCTGTCGAGACTTATCGACTGCACTTCTCCAGCACTTGGCTGGGGACAAGCCTAAGGCGAACGCATCCTTCCACACATCAGCAATTTCTTGATGGACGGAGGGGAGAGAGAAGGTGGGCACACTAGCATGGAACCAAGGAGCCTTACGGATCCTGTTGGAAGGTTGGAAAGTGATAACGATCGGGTAGTGATCAGAAATGGTGAGGTCAGTGCGTTGCGCAAGGGAGGGGTGGCCCCAATGATGAGTAAAACTCTGGGAGATGTAGCATCTATCAAGTCTAGCTTTCCTCAGGTCCTTGCCTGCTTGGAGATTTGACCAAGAAAAGCCATTCGAGTCTTTGAATTCGACCAAATCCAAGTGTAGTTTGGTTTTGTCCCAGGTTTCTTTCTCCCGGCTATCGATGACCCTGCCCTTGCCCATCCATCTGTCCATAGGGTCCTCCACCATGTTGAAGTCACCACAAATAAGCACGTTGTGGGGGAGCGAGTCTAGGGAGGCCCAAGTGTTCAGCCTCTCTAATTCCCCGTTAGGGGCGTACAAAGAAACAAGAGTAAAACAAAGAGGAGCACCGAAAGAAACAGCAATCCATCGATGGCTTTCGTCTTCAATGGAGTTCTCAAACTTTTCAAACCATAGTTGATTAATACCGATTACCGTTCCACCGGAACCCCTCTGGTGCGCTGTTGAAATCCAAATATGGGTCGAGGAGACATGTCTAAGCCGCTTTTGGAGGTCTTCTCCGTCAATTTTAGTCTCTTGAATACATATAAAATTTGGGTTTGGGCTAATGTCGCAAAGCCATTGACCAATGATGGTCGCTCGTGAGGGGTCGGTTAGCCCTCTAGCGTTTAATGAGATGATGATCATTGTCGTAGTGAGCCCTCTTTGCGGGAGGGAGCTTTGTCCTTTCTTTTCTTGGATTCATCTTTCTTTTTCGCTAGGATCGGATCCCGAATTAGCAATAGGTTCTTGTGGGAGCTTTTCCAGGGTAACTCCATAGGTTGTTTTCCTTTGCGGGATGCCTCCTGCTGGGAAGACTTGGGCACCGTTTTCGACACCGTTTCCGGAATAGTCGATCCGATGATGGAACTTTCACTATCCATGTTATCTTCGTTACTAGTGGTAAAGCTGTCTTCTTAACTTGTAGTGTAGCCCTCCTGGGAGGTTTCTTTATTGTCAGGGATCTCTAGGGCTTTGTCGTTGGTGTCCACCTCAAATTGGTTCCCACCTGGGTAGTCAAACTCATTGATCTCCTTTTCCAGATTGCAATACAAATTGCTAGAGGGGGTAACTGACATGTTTCGCTCAAAAGTCGCCCTAGGGCTTCTTTTCCTTCTTCTTCTAACTTCTGTGAACCTGTCTGCATCAACTTCTGGATTAAGGGGGCCTTGCCTTCCTCTTCCTTCGTCGAGTGGGTCAAAGCGCCTTTGTTGTCTTGAGCGTTTTTGGAGGCTTCTTGATTTCGCTTGCTTTTTTGTCTCAAAGGGCAATCTTTAATCCTGTGACCTTGTTGGCCACAACGAAAGCACGCGTTGGGAAGGTTTTTGTAATTGATGTCTTGCTCCCATACATCCCCTTCGCCCAAGTCCACTTTGATCTTCGATGGAAGCGGCATGCCGAGGTCGGCCTCGACACAGATTTGAGGGTGCCATCGAGCGTTGAACGAGTGTCTTGCACCTTCGTAAATGAGACCACCAATGTCCTCGCGTGAGGCCAGCGGCTTGCCGATAGGAGAAAGAATGTCCCACACGAAGTTGTACAAGAAGTATGGCAGGTTAGGGAGCTCAACCCAGAGGGGGTACCGAAGCGATTTCGATTTGTTGGGAGTAAAATTAGGGGACCATCTGAATAGGCATAGGGTCGCCCGACCGAGTTGCCAGGTGCCGACGCTTAGGGCTCGAAATGCCATATCTTCATTTTCAAAGACTAGTAACATGTGGTTTGCCGGTAAGAACTGACACTTACAAACAAGTAGTCCACGGGGGAACCACTCGTTTCGAAGCCACTGTCGCACCGTTTCGAGCGGGGGCCTAGGGCCAAACATTTGGCCGACGAGGCAAACTTTCTTGAGCTCCTCCTGAGTTGACAGAATTACGGATCTATTGAGGGAGACCACGGGGGGTTCAACACTCTCGGAGGCCCCAGGGGCGGCACAAGACCCCCCCTCCAATAGAGAGGCCAGGTTACCGGTCTCCCCCGGAGGAGGGACTAGGTTACTTCTCACAAATGAGGGGGTCGCCAAATCCATGACCAAGTTAAAAGGATTTCGCAAAATCTACACAAGGTTCAAAGAAAACTTTGCCGCCACATATTCTTTAACCCTCGAATTGACAGCAGAAACGCCCATCTTGAATAGCCCGCGATCGACCCACATTAAAGGGTAACTCTCTTCTCTCTCTCTTTTTTTTTCCCTTCTTTTTCGTATCTTTTGTCTCTTATCTTTTTTGAAACACTTTCCTCTTCAAAATTTTATCATTCAAAACGCACGAGCCTATTCTGTGAACATGAACTGAAATTAGCTCTTAATGAGAACAAAAAACAACTCCAGCGCACGCGTGCGATAGCTGCCAATAGTTGCACCCCGCGTTGCTCTTCAAATTTTGAGGTTTATCCTTTGGAACTCTGACTCACGCCACGATGGAGAAGTATTCCGAATTTTCAGGATAGAAAGAACAAGCGGGAAAGACGGTATCCCGAGAAAGAAGATTTGAAATCGAAAGTTTTTGAGTCACTTGTTGCGCGCGATTGACAGCCCCCAGTCAATCGTGACTGACGCCCTCCAGTCCTATCACTCGTGACATTTCTTGTCAATCGTGAGGCCCCAGTCCGTCGCCAAATCAGCTATCAGTCGTGGCACTTCTTGTCAATCGCGAGGCCCCAGTCCGTCGCCAAATCAGTCAGTCGCCACCAGTCGCTCGCGACGGATAGCTCCTCCTGTCCGTCGTGAAACCTCAGGGCGGTTGTCCATCGTGACACAACCAGTCACTGTCGCACTGTGTTATGATCCTCTGTGATACTCGTCCACCTTCTCTATCTTTGGTTGTTTGTAGATGCACCTTCACTTCCTCTGTTACCTACTCACTGTTCATGTTCCAATGCTCTTTGCATAGAATAAAACATGCATACAATTTGTGTTGTTGGATGAGTTGAGAAAGTTTCGATGACCTAAAAGGGTTTGCAACATTGTGCATAGTACTGTGGACTAGAGATGGTCATTCATTAACAACAGCTACATCTCGTCTGCAAGGTAAAAAAGCAAGTACACTATAATAGCGGCCTTCCTCTTTGTTGTGGTGCTCGTCAGAGATGTTCTTTCTACATTAGAACAAGGAATCATTGCTGAGAAGACTACAAAGGGGATGAGTTGGGTCACAAAACCATAAAGAAGATCACAGAAAGGACTAACGATATGTGTAGAATTGATTACCAATGGAAAAGATGAAAATGATTGGCACAATAGTTTATAAACATTTCAAAAATCTGAGATGCATACTACTAGCTCAACAAAATGCCATGACAAAACACTATAGATTCTTCACACAAAATATGATAGTGAAAGAACCACTTTGAAGTATTTCGATGGCGATGCACCATAGTCCTCTCTCCTTCTAGAGAGCTCCACAACGATATCCTTGGACCAGAAAACCGAGCTCCTAAGGCCGCACATAGTACTTCCCACAAAGAGCTACAGAATACACAGAAAACACAGTACACAGGGAGGATGAAGACAGACTTCTTATGTCTCACAAAAGCGGTCTAACTTACAGTCTGTGACTGACCAGGCCACTATATGTTTTATTAAAAAACATATACAAAGAAGTATCATGTGGCCATTTGGCCTTTCACATGGACAATAACAATAACAATCTCCTACTAAAGACCAATATGGCCTTACGATTGTCTACACAACCAGCATAGTCAAAATCTATGTAACCAATAATGGATGTTTTCCCTCTACCTAAGCATAGACACTTGTCCTTAGTGCCACTCAGATATCTTAAAATCATCTTGACCACTTCCCAATGTTTCTTGCCAAGATTATACCTATATCTGCTCACAACTCCCATTGCAAATGCAGTGTCTGGTCTCGTAGCTACCATAGCGTACATGAGACTACCAACAGTAGACTGATAGGGAATTTTGGTCATGAATTCCTTTTCCTCATCTAATTTGAGGCAATCATCCTTGCTCAATTTCACATATGTGGGTAAAGGTTTACTCAATGTCTTTCCACCCTACATATTGAACCGGTGAAGTACTTTGGATATGTACTCACTTTGAGAGAAGTATATGCATCTTTTACTCCTATACGAGTAATGCACATGCCAAGAATATGTTTGACATCCCCCAAATCCTTCATATCAAATGTTTGACTCAACTTCTTTTTGAGAATTGACAAATCATAAGAGGACTTCGCAACAATCAACATATCATCCATAAAGTATCAAGCATATCAAGCTGCCATCTGACCATCTCTTTGTGTAGAGACAATGATCCTCATTGCTTCGAGAATAGCCTTGAGATTTCATAAAAGCATCAAACTTTTGGTACCATTGTCTAGGGGTTATACACTGCTTAAGTCCATACAAGCTCTTTTTAAGCTTACAAAGTAGACTTTCCTCGCCAGGAACTACATAACCCTCTATTTTTTCCATATAGATCTCATCTGTAAGATCTCCATGCAAGAAAGCAGGTTTCACATCCATTTGGACTAGCTCTAAGTCCTCCATTGCAATGAATCCAAGCAACATGCGCAGGGTAGTCATCTTGACCACTGGAGAGAAGATTTCCTCGAAATCAATACCATGTTGTTGCTTAAAACCGTTTGCAACGAGTCATGCTTTATACTTTGGAGAAGCACTATCTAATGTGAATTTCAGCTTATATACCCATTTACATGGTAAAGCTTTCCTGCCCTTTGGCAAAGGTACTAAATCCCAAGTACCATTCTTGTGAATAGAATCCAACTCACTCTTCATGGTACACTCCCACTTTACATGATACTCTGTCTGCATAGCCTCTTTGTAGCAGGCTCACCGGCATCTATTAGCATAACAAAATCTAAACATGGGACATATCTATCAGGTGGATGTGAGACACGTGCAGAACATCTCAATGGTTGCTGAACAAGAACATGTGCAGACTGATATGAATGGACATTCTCGTGAACATCCCTACGTGCAACATTTTTATGCATGCTAACCGGAGGACTAGTATCTTCAAACACCACTCTTCTCACTTCAACCTCCTTAATGGGTTGTCTATGCATCTTAGACTCATTGAAAATGACATCACTACTTCTGATCACTGATCGTGTTTCAGGATCCCATAAGCGATATCCTAATTGTCCTTCTCGACCATATCAAAGAAAAATGCATTTCTTTGACTTATGGTCCAACTTTTGTCTAAGATTCTTGGGTATATGAACATATGCTTCACACCCAAAAACTTGAAGATGATCATAATATGGTGGCTTCCCTATCCACAACTCTTGTGCCACTTTCAAACCTTTGGCAGTACTAGGTAAAAGGTTAATCACATGAACTGCAGTCAATACTACTTTTGCCCAAAATCCTTGTGAGAGGTTTGCATGATGCAACATAGAGACTACTCTATCTTGAATAGGTCTATTCATCCTCTCAGCTATACCATTCTATATTGGGATATAAGGAGCTGTAAACTCTCCACGAATCCCTCTAGACTGATAGAAAAGGCTTAATTCATGTGAGGTATACTCACCCCCATTATCTGAACGTAAAGCCTTAAGCTTAGTTCCTTTTTCAGTCTCAACTAAAGCAAGCCATTTTCTGAAAGTAGGGAATACCTCATCCTTCGATTTGATAGGATATACCAAACTTTTCTAGTAGCATCATCTATGAAAGTGACATAGTAAAGAGAACCACCTAAAGACCTAGTGGGCATAGGACCACACACATCTGTATAAACGAGATCTAAAGGCTGAATTGAAGAGTCAATGTGCATTCTATGCACATTTCTGGTTTGCTTTCCATGTTGATAATGCTCACAAAATGAAAAATCGGAGAAAGATAACACAGGTAAGTAGCCAGAAGAAGAAAGATTTTCCATTCCACTACGAGATATATGGCCCAAACGACCATGCCAAATACAAGCCATAGGGTTTTCGGTAACAACTAACAAGTATTCTTTATGTGATACAAATAAAGGATAAAGTGAGCCAACTTTGCTTCATTTTGCAATAATTGGTTATTGCCCTTTGATATGCGAAAGGAGTGAGCATAAAAGACAACTTTGTAACCAAGGTCATCAAGTTGACCAACTAACATCAAACTGCGTGATAACTGAGGTACATGGCATACATTATGCATAGTAAATTTTGAACCATCAATGAACTGCACAACCACATCTCCAATCCCCACAACATCACATTGGTAACAGTCAATAAGTCTCACGGTACCGAGAGACTTTGCTGCATAATTAGAGAACCATTCTTTGTGTGGTGTCACATGAAAAGAAGCACTAGAATCTAGCAACCATGTGTGGGAAAGAGAATCAACCATAAGAGCCTCTATTGGCACAATACTATCAAGTGTCAACACATCAACATCATCAGAAATAGCATTAATTTCTTCAATCTTCATAGTCGAAGTAGATGGTGCAAGTAACTATTTAACATGCCCATCAACAGAGAATCAACCATAAGAGCCTCTATTGGCACAATACTATCAAGTGTCAACACATCAACATCATCAGAAATAGCATTAATTTCTTCAATCTTCATAGTCGAAGTAGATGGTGCAAGTAACTATTTAACATGCCCATCAACATTCTGTCCTTTACATTTAGCATTCTTTAATGCAAAACAATCTTTGTTTATGTGTCCTTTCTTATGACAATAATGGCATCCTTGATTTACTTCTACTCTTATTCTGTTGACAATTCTTTTCCTTGTTCTTGCTCCTCCCACGTTGCTCATTCTTTCCTTGGTAAGAATCACGAACATTATATGCATCTCCACTCTGAGTGCCAACCATAGATTTTCTACCAATTTCCTCACTCAAGAGTGCTTGCTCCACATGTCATCATAGACGAGTTTACCACCAGATGCACTATTGCTAATAGCTATGCAAAACGTATCCCATGATGATGGCAAGGTGCATAATAGCAATACTGCTTTCGATTCATTATCCATATCCATTTTTTGAGCCTATAACTGGGAGAACATAGCATCAAACTCATTTAGATGAGCAGCAACACCTAGCACTGTGATACCATGTAGAGAGTACACGCACGGAAGCAAAAATGAAAGGAAGAGTACTCACAAAAGAAATGGGTAGACCATGAAATGAGTAAACTCATGTGGATTAGAAATGAGCTTGCCAAGAGCATGGAGTAGGCTCCTCAAGCTTCTAACCAAGTACAAATGGGGGAGATGCCCTCCTTATATAGATTTGGGAGGGGCTCTCCAAAGTACATCTCGTGTGGGATAATTCCCCTTAAAGGAGAATGAATACAATGGTAGAAGCAAATGGCAAGGTACCCAAATACAAAGGAAATACAATATAAAATGGAAATAGACTAGAAATGGAGTGCCTTCTAGATACAAAATGGAGATGCACTCATGCGGATACAAAATGTAGATGATGTAGGAGCAATCATGTCATCAACAAATAAAACTCTTCATATTTCCTTGCAATTCAAATCCCAAAAGAGACCATGCATATACTATCACTTCAATCCTCCTATCTTATGAATGGTAAGTGTTTGTATTTTCATGATTTAAGTGCATTATTCATGATACATATATTTCCATGTATTTACAACTATATATGTTTTTGACATGCAAAAATATATCATTTAGCTTTTTTCTAGTGGAAAGTAGTCAGATAGAATACAAATTATGCTATCCACTATTTATTGCATTCCCTCATGCATTAGAAAAATGAAGCATATGAAAAAAAACAATGGTACTTCCATGATTTTCTTCTTCATGTTCATGGCTTGCATATCTTCCTTCTTTGCTCCATGGAAGCTTTTGCTCTAATACTAATGTAATGAATTAAACTATTAAGATCACCACGTGCTTGAGAGAGGAATCTCCTCCCAATCTTATGTCTTTATATATAGCTACTGAGAACTTGATCTCTTTAATTCTAATTAATTCTATACCACTCTCTAAAAGAGAAACTTTACTTGAAAACCACTCTTTCCACAATCAATCCACACCATCCTTTATCTTGAAAGGTGCTAGTTAAAAAGAACAGTCCACAACACTCATGTTCATAGAGATTTTGGGAAAAACCTTGCTCTTGTAGGACTTGAACCCGACAACTCCTCCTTGCCTCCTTAATACTTAAGCACTAGCTACGTGGATTCCTCGTGCTACAAAGCATATCGACCTATGCTTAAGTCTAACCTTGAGATCTTTGGCCTAACAAAGGAGTGGCTAAATTGTGTCCGATGTCCGATTACTGATCTATGTGGACTCACTAGACACTTAGATCATAGACTTATAACATATGCCCTTTGTATTGCTAACACCACACCTCCTTTTTGTGATCTATTTCATGGAAAAAGTTTTCACATAATGTATATTAATTAACTCACTTCCATCTCAAAAGCTTCCACATGCCCTAGGTTTTACTTCTAAAAATGTTTGGCGCGACTCATAACATCTTAACAATCGAAACGAAACAATTCCTAGTTTTTAGATCCATGATCACATGCCTTCTTCTCCATATATATGTCAAAGATGACTCCCAACAAGGTTAGAAACTAAAGAGCATAAGATCATCAGATATGCTAATGAAGCATTCATGTATGTGTAAGACATGTATTACAGAACTTTGCAAATTATGCCACATGTCATCTCTACCTTAAAACAAGGAGAAGACAAAAGGGGTTGTAGGTTTTTGTTGTTTTTGTGTGCACAAGTTTTTTTTCTCTTTTTCTTTTTTTTTTTTTTTTGGGGGGGGAGGGGGGGGGGACTTAATGAACAAGAAATTCCAATAACTTCACAATTGGGCATGTCATATAAATCGACCAATTACAAGCATGTGTCTTTCATGAAAACCATGACATAAATGCACTCAACAAGGACATACAAGTAAGAAAACATAACTTAAAAAGGACATACGAGTAAGAAAAGAGGTAACTTAAAAAAGGACATACGAGTAATAAATTCAGTAACTTGAAGAAGCCTAGCACAATGAAAGACACAAAGGTCAATTGCAATTTTTCCAACATTAGTGCATAGTTTATCGACACTACAGCTACATTATGAACATCATACATATGAATGGTCGACTATGTACACACCATAGAGGAGATTTCTAGCTTTCACTCATCGTAGGGATGAAACAACATTACATCACATAGGTTTTGGCACAATTATGAATCAAAAACTGACTATATATAAAGAGACGGGGGACTTGGAGTACCACTAATAGATGCATGACTCCCACGATTGTTATATGCTCATAATATATTGTGATTCTTTATTCAAAAAATTATGCTACACCACTAGAGTGCCTAACATATCCAATTGTTTCAAGATTGGGCATGTCGTACAAATCAACCAATTACAAGCATGTGTCTTCCATTGAAATCATGACATAAAACACACTCAACAAGGGCATATGAGTACGAAAACAGATACTTAAAAAGACATACGAGTAAGAAAATAGGTAACTTAAAAAAAGGACATACGAATAACAAAATAGGTAACTTGAAGAAGCCTAGCACAATGAAAGAGACAAAGGTCAATTGTAGTTTTTCCAAGATTAGTCATTGTTTATAGACACTACGGCTACACTATGAACATCATTCATATGAATGGTAGACTATGTACACACCGTAGAGGAGATTTCTAGCTTTCACTCATCTTAGGGATGAAACAACATTACATCACATAGCTTTTGGCACATTAGGAATCGAAAATTGACTATATATAAAGAGATAGGGGACTTGGAGTACCACTAGAAGATGCATGAATCTCACTATTGTTATATGCTCAAAATATATTGTTGATTCTTTATTCTAAAGATTATGCTACACCACTTGAGTGCCTAGCATAATTCTGCATCGTGGTTGTTTGCATGTCAACTTAAGTAAAGCCAAGTTTATGAGGCTGAAAACTTACAACCTTGAGTTTTAAGAACACAAACGCATAAGATATCCCAAGGCATGCTTCATTAGGTTGGTAATCTTAGTAGGAAAAAAATTGATCAATCAACACCTCCCTGATCTTGGCGATATCTTTGCAAGATCCAATTTCAAGCGTCTCGAATTATTGTAACCCACAAGATTGCACATTGCATTCCTCAGTAAATGTAAAATGCGTATAAGGATAGTCCTGTTTACACATTCCAACTGATTACAAAAATATAAAATCTTCATTGAAGCCATCACAATTTGCAAATTAGAACAGCCATGAACTCGAGGAAAGCGGAATAGGAACATAAACCACAGATCTGTAGCATTAGAGAGCTTCCTCTCGAGAGGTAGCACCATGCAACAAGTTTCTATAAACTTGAACATAGCTAGACCACACGGGCTCGAAATATTGAGAATTCTCGCAGAGTAGTAAACACGTCTTCTCCTGAGAAAGAGTCTGCAGATTCCCAAAAATTTCAAGTAGCAGAACAGACAACATCCCGTGAGGATCGAAATCTGTCTTGTTACGTTGAAAAACATTGAGAGAGAGAGAGAGAGATGTTATTGGGGCTTTCGAATGCTGGTCATCCTCATGCAGTAGTTTTACATTCAAGATCAATTCAAAAACGAACTACAATAGCCGATATATCATCGGTACTTCCTCTCTTCACAGCCTCTCGTGTTAATGCCCTTGCTGCAGCTTCAGGATCATCAACACTTCTTACAAGGTTAATAACCTCTTCATTATGCATCACCTTGGAACCGCCCAAGGCAAAAATTAGTGCTACCAAACCAACCATGCAAGTATAGACATTCAAAAGTCATATACGAATGGGATATCGATATGCGAACACATTACCTGTGAGATGCCATCGCTTTCAAGTACAATGAATTCATCGCCTTCGCCAATCGAGTTTTCAAAAATATCGGGATCGACAGATAAATGGTCTTTCAGGATTTCATCCCCAAATGCACGAGACATGGCGAGTATGCCATCAACTCGAGGAACCTCAACTGATTAGGTTGTGCATGGGAATAAGATGACCTTTCTATTAAAATCGTATTTGTGAAAATGCGAACTTAACCTTACCCTGGCTAACGAAGCCACCTCTCTCTTCGATAACATTCTCCTCTTGCAGAGGATCATGGTCGACAGATGCCTGTATCGCAGCACCTTTTCTACACAGCAGTGCCCGTGAATCTCCTACATTAGCAACAAGTAGGTGCACCCCATCAATCAATATCGCTGTAACAGCTGTTGATCCACTGCCACCAAGGTTGGGTGACTCATCCAAGATCTCTTCATCAGTGGCATGGTAAGCTTTCATGATAGAGTTCACTGGATCCTCCCAAAAACCAGGCTGTACATTAAGAATAGAACAATCACTACAAGCTGAAGCATGCGTGCTCAAGGCTCCAAAAACTACCAAGGAAAGAGGAATAACCTGGTGAAGGATATTGTCAAAGAGGTTCTGCTGAAGATAGTGTGCCACACTGCGACCTGAATGACCATCATATACAGCGAAAAGGCCCACCTCATGGGATCCGGTCCTTCGGAACTCTGCAACATGAAAATCCTCCATTTTGTGCCTTCTTCCACGCACCAGGCTGTAGCCATACTTCACATCACTGTGAACTTGGCTTGCCCCACTACCTTCACCTATTCGTTTAGCCTTCTGTTTGCCCAAAAAACAGTCGAATAATGCATATAGTCCATTTTTGTGATTCATAGGCACATTAAGCTTATAGGAGCAGAGCATGAATTTAATATTTTCAAATAAGAAACCTCTTTTTTTCACGAAAAAACATTATCAATAGCAGTAATGTATGCTGTCGTAAACATAATAATTCACATGCTAAAAGTGCCATTTCTTTAACCAGCCTGAAAAGCAATAATTCAACCCCATGGGAAGGATCAACAGTAGAATTTTTCCAGAAATGGGAAATTATCTCTGCATAGAAATCTTTGTTGTTCACTTGACAGGTTAAAGATTATTCAAGCATTTCAACCCTGATGGAAGAGTAAGTCAACAACCAAACTTTCCAAAAAGAAGTTTAAAAAGAGGAGTATCTAAAAAATCTGATTCTCGTCTCCCTTGATCCCAAGTTGGATTTCTGTCCGCTCATGTCATCACCCAAGTTCTTGAGTAGCCACCACCACCACCTAAATACATAGAAACACCCAAACACCACTAACACAATGCTGTATAGCACCACAGAGAGAGAGAGAGAGAGAGAGAGGGGGGGGGGGGGGGGGGGGGAGAGAGAGAGAGAGAGAGAGAGAGAGAGAGAGAGAGAGAGAGAGAGAGGGGGGGGGGGGGGGGAGGCAGAGAGAGAGAGAGAGAGTTAGTTACATTGATGTCTTCAAAAGGTCAAACTTGGCCTATGAGCCAAAACCATGTACACGTGTGGTCATCTCTGTGTAGAAATGAAAATGAAAAATACTAGCTACACAAAACTGTGTAGGCTGAAAACAACAAAATGATGGTGTACCTGGTAATGGGGGGGTAATGGGGATAATGTAATGGTGAGTGGGGGGGAGCATTGCTCTCACTCTGCAGATAATGGCCACCTAGTATTGGGGGGAGCCATGGGGGAGTGAATGTGTATACCCTAACTGCTGATGGTGGGTGGCGTATGTGGTACATGGGTGGCGGTCGGAGTATCTCCTGAGAGAAAGAAAGAAAGAAAGTAAGAAAGAAAGTCATATTAACGTCTTCTGGAGGCCAAACTTGGCCTATGAGACAAAAACCATGTACAAGTGTAGTAACCCTGTGTAGAAGATAAAATGAAATAAAAAGTATATCGCTACACAAAGCTATATAGGGTTGGAAAAGGCTGGGGAGACGTGGCTCTGACTCTGCAGATAGTGGCCACCTAATACATGGGGGAATCCAAAATGTGAGTAAAACGCCCTAGCTACTGGTGATGGGTGGAGGTGGGTGTAGTATGTGGTACATCGGTGGTGGTCTAAGTGCCTCCTGAAGGAAGACAACCCAGGGGGTGGTGGTACGCCTATGCTCCATCATGTGGTCGTAGGCAATCCTGATGCGTGAGATATCCTCATGATATAGTCGTGGTCGACGATATCCGCCCATGCGTGGTCGGCGCCGTGCTCTCTGTGCTGCTGCCTGGTGGAGCACGAGCCCTATAGATGGACCTCTCTGATGTAGCTCAACTAACTGAAAGAACTGGGTAATGGTCAGCTGGGTACTCACCCGTGGCTGATGTATGGGCTGTAGTGACCGTTCTCGCCTCTCGTACGCTGCTGTGAGAAAGCGTCCCAAGCGTCTCTAGTCTCCCATAGTCATGCACATCTGGAATGACTCCTCGATCTGGAACTGTGCTCGTAGGTCTAAGTATGCTGGACATCTGATAACAAAATGCTCCTCACTCTCTACCTCTGTCTGGCATACTGAGCACCACCTCTCCTCACGGGGGAGTCCCCTGGACCGACCCCTCTCAATCTCGAGCTGATGTGATGAAACCCGGAGCTGCCCAATGACGACTCGTAGGTGGTGGGGAAGGTAGGTCTGCATGTATCTCGGAATCTCGATGAAGCCCGTTCCTGATATATGTAGAAAATGCTCGCGGTAGTAGAGCATTTTCGGTGGCAATGTATCCCTAGGGCTCACCCATGTCCTCTGTATGTATGTATGCCATATCTCCTGACGAATGATCCTATTCCTCTCTTGATGAGAGAGCGAGTAGGTGGGTGCATGAGAGTCGTACTGTAGTGGTGGTAGCCTGTCTATGTCAAAGCCATGGTGGGCAAGCCAGTCTCGTGTCTGTGCATACCATGAGGAGGTGTAGCCTGTTAATGCCATATCACGTGATGCCTCGCAAGCACGATAAGCAATGCGCTCTGTATCCATGCTCCGAAGTCTGTGTAATAGGCATACTGTCTGGAATAGTGCCTCAACTAGCATCGGTGGCTCAGCGAGCTCTGCTCTAATGATATCATGTGGTACTGAAGGCTTGCTGCGGATAAGTATGGCAATCATGAGGATCTGTGGCCTCTCTAATGATGTCCATACTCATGTAGCTAATCCTGGTTCCCATATGGTTGCCCCATACATGAGCGCTGGCGTAACCAAAGTGTCAAAGAGCCACCCCTTTGTGCGGGGCTCCTGAAAATATGCCTGGTGGCACTGTCTCTCCATCAAAGCTAGTGCTGTGTACCCACGTGTGATGCGGTCACGGGCTGCCTGAGCCATAGAGAAGACCCCTGATGGTGTTGTAAATGTCACCCCCAAGTAAACATATGATCCGACCACCTCAATCGGTCCACCTGCTGTTGTGAACAAACTATGTCTGCGTACCTGTGCTGATGTATGAAAGATCAAGACCTTGGTTTTACCAAGGTTCACAGATAACCCTCTGTGTCTGCAAAAGTCATCTAGCCCGTGTAGATGATGCTGTAGACCTTCTGCAGACTCTGAAACCAATACAATATCATCAGCGTATAAAAGAATATGGACAGTGGACCCGTGTACCTCAATGCCATTCCCCCCTGCTGCTGTATGAAGTCCACTATCTCATCAATGTAGAGACCAAAGAGGGTGGGTGAGAGAGGGCATCCTTGCTTCACCCCGATAGTGCTAGCAAGTGGATCAGATAAGCCCCCTGGACATCTGACTCTACCAGATACTCTCTCGTATAAGACGTAGATCCCCCATATCATCTCCTCCGGAGCTCCGATGTCAAGTAGTCGTCTGAAGAGTCGATCCCTGGGAACAGTGTCAAATGCTTTGCGGAAGTCCACAAAGCAACAATATAATCTCCTCTTCCTCACCCTGGCCTGGTCGATCAGGCATCTCAGAGTGAAGATGTGGTCAATGGTAGAGTAATCTCGTCTGAAACCTGCCTGTCCTGGAGCCCTGATGCCCTTCCTCTCAGCGAGAGTACTCAACTCTATCTCTAGTACCGCCCCATATAACTTGGACAATATAGGGCCAATCATGATCGTCCGATATGTAGTTGCGTCCATAGTATCACCTGACTTATGGATGGGCACTATGGTGTGCTCAGTCCATGAGTCAGGGAACCCTTCAACCAATGCACAATTGAAGAGATGGGCAATGAGCGCTGCGAGAGTCGTGCCTCCATAGATGAGGTGCTCTGCCTGTAAACCGAAATGATCATGGGCCCTGCCATGCTGCAGTCTAGCAATAGCGTATCCCACCATAGTGGGTGTGAAGAAGTCAGAGGTAGTAGGACGTGAGCTCTGCAGTCTGGGAATGGAAGGCTGGTCTGGGATCTCGTATAGGCTCCGTGCATAGCTATGCCAAGTGCTCAGGTCTCGAATAGGTGTCTGTTGTCTCCTCTCTCTCAAATGTCGCCATGCCACTACACTGTCTCGACTCATGAGTAAATGGTAAATATCCCAATACTGTCTCTCCTCCCAATCTCTCCGTTTGCGGCGAGTAAGGCTCTGCATGCGACGCTGTGTCTGTGTGTGTGTAATATCTCCTCTATGCTCTAAAATCCGTAGGTGCTTCCGAAGCTCACGACAATCTGCATCATACCAACGGTTCTGGGGCATGGATCCTGTGCGTGGAGGGTGCATACGTGTGCGGTGTGGGAAGCTGCGGAGAGCTGAGTCCTGTAGGGTGGAGGTGATATGTGATGTAAGTGTGTCCAAAGGTGAGAATGGATCGAGGGAGAGTAGGAGGGTGTGTAAATGGTGTGCATAAACGTGTGAGAGCTCGTGTGTGAAGTGTATCGTGGTATGTATCTCAGTGGGTGAGGGAGGGTCTAATGGAATCGGAGATGAGAGTGTGAATGTGATAAATGTGTGATCAGCACCGAGTGTGCGTCGTCCAATACTAAGTGAAGGGATGAGTGAAGCTCCAGAGGTAGTACCCAAAATGTAGTCGACTGTGCTCTCACCTCCCCCGTGAGGGAAGCAAGTAAATCCGCCTGAACCTGGCCAATGATTCATCCCGTTATATATAACGAGATGATGTCGGCTGCCTAGCTTGAGTAGATGTCTGCCATAGCCGGTAGTGTCCTGACCCGTATCTGCCGATACTCTACTGATGCTAATCTCAACCGGGTCTCTGGCCCTCATGAGATGTGGGTGATCCATGTCGTATGCCTCGCACTGATGCGACTCAGTGCGGCCATTGAAGTCCCCCATAAGGAAGACTTCACCTAGTGTGCTGTAATGTAGTATCTCATCTGAAAGCGTTGTGTATGGTGAGTCTCTATCTCGGATCGGTCCCCCCAGATCTTGTCCTACGTATTGAGATCCGGCTGGTGGGAAGTAGCATATAGCAATGTAAATCGAGCTCCCCTGTGCTATCTCCATGCGAACCCACATGTATCGTGCCTCCTCATCTCTACCTATAATATGGATCCGGCTCTGTATCTCCTGTCGAAATACGATGGCCACTCCTCCCGATCCTCACGCTGTACTCTGTCTCGTCGTGGTCCTGAATGCAGATTCCCAATGAAAACCTGCAATGCGTGGTAGACCTCTCTCCGGGCTCTCATGTATCTCTGTGATGCACGCAAAGTCATGTGATGCCAGGATCTCCTCTGAGTGGTGTCTCCTGGTGTAGTGATGTCTCATAGGCCGCATGGCCCTATTTGATAGGGCGTCCATCTATGAAGACCTTACCATCACGGTAAAAGGCCTTCCTCCCCTTTGGACGTGATAGAGAGAGAGAGAGAGAGGAAGAAGAAGGAGAGGAGAGAAATATTGAGCCATATTGGGTCCACACAGTGACACACATAGTTCCACATCTATCTAGAGAGAGAGAGAGAGATTCATAGCTACTAGTTTGTAATTAGACACCAAAGGTCACTTTCACTTGTGTGGAGTGTAATTAAGACTTGTCATCATGCCTCATGGGATTTCACCACTATGGACTACCCATACCACTCATAATGAGTTGGTGAATAGTTTTACATCAGGTTATGGTACACACACACACATAGATATATATGTATGTATGTATGTATGTGTGTGTGTGTGTGTGTGCACATGCGTGCGCAAGTGTATGCTCTCTCTCTCTCTCTCTCTCTCTCTCTCTCTCTCTCTCTCTCTCTCTCTCTCTCTCTCTCTCTCTCTCTCTCTCTCTCTCTCTCTCTCTCTCTATATGTATCTATCTATCTATCTATACATACAGACAGACATACATACATGCATGCATACACACACACACATATACTGTATACATACATACATACATATACACACACACACACACACACACATATATATATATATATATATATATATATATATATATATATATATATATATATATATATATATATATATATATATATATATATATATATATATATATATATATATATATATATATATATACACACACACACACACACACACACACACACACACACACGCGCGCACGCGCGGTATGGATGGATGGAGAGATCTGGGGCTCACTGCTGCTGCACACTGCACTTCCGATAATTTTCTTGTACATACATAGATCTGAGCTTTTCATAGGACATTATCTGTGAAGTTTTTGCGCAACAGATTTCTTCTGCTTAGGGTACATCTGTGCAGAGGATTCGCTTCTGATTTTCGGCGAATTCAGGATTTCTGTTGGATTTCGCCTCTGAGCAGACATTCACGCAAAATATAATGAAGGGTTTATATAAAGATTGCAGTTCTGAAATTCCGGCAGGGACTTTGGGAAGTTCGTTTTATAACAAGCGATATCTGCTGTTTGTACAGAACAGAACTCACAAGTGGTGAATTTAGCAAAATATAATTGCTTCTTGACTTTATCATAGCTTCTTGTGTAGATGTACAAGATAATGTACCTGTATCCAATGCTTCATTACAGGAAGGTTATGAGGATGAAGTTGTTATTCCTCAAACCCCATTTGTCGAAGCAAATAGATATTGATAAATTAAAATGCATGATGGAGGATGCCTTCACCCATGATGAAAATGTAAGGGGAATTTGAGGGTGGATATCGACCCTGCTCTGATTTGGGAGTCAGCCTGATGTTTCATGAAAGAGGGTTGCTACTGTTCTTTACTGGTCGTATACCCTTAGCGGTGGATGTGGCATATGCCATCAATGCAAATGTTGGGAAAGATGTGGTTGATAAAGTGTTTTACTCTGGACATGGTCTGTTTGAGGTTATCTTCAATGACAACAGTGTCAAATTGCAGTTCTTGGAGCAGAAAACTGTTCTTTAATGTGGTTTAGTGGCACGTGTTTCCTTGGAAGCCGGCCAAAGCAATGAAAGAGGAGCTTCTTTATAAATGCACTGTCTGGGTAGAGCGTGTGGATTTACCATCCTTTCTATGGACTAACATTGGACATGTGGCTAAAGTATTAGGCAAAGTGTTGTATACACCATCTATTTCTGCTCCTAATAAAAATAGAGTATGTGTATACGGAATGCATCGAGGCCCTTTCCCAAAACGTTGGTATAGATGTACCTAATGTGAGGAATATTGTTATCTAATTGAAATGGGGCAATATGGCTGGGTTTTGTTTCCATTGTAGCGATTTGGATCATTACTCCAAAAGCTCTCCTCCTCTAAAATCTGATGGGGTCAAGTTAATTCCCACGTACCCTAAGAGTAAAATTCTAGTTCCATAGGAACAAATATTTGGTAAACAAAAGGTCATTCCTCATTTCATAACATTTTCGGAATTTGTTTGCAACGTCATATATATCAGATGATGCATGGTTTACATCGCTCCATGAATCTTTGGTATACACTCCACAACTTCTTGATTCTCATATGGCTTCTGCGTGTGAGAAAAGTATTTCAGAAGAAGAGGTTCACATGGCTCTTCAATCTCTTAAAAATGGAAAAGCACCAGGTTTGGATGGTATCACGAAAGAATTTCTGATAGCTTTTTGGCCTCTTCTTAAAAATCTCGTTCTTGACGTATGTAATGAAATATGAAGAGACCAAAGGATGCCTTATACATTCAAGCTAGGCAGGATTAAACTTAACTAGATGTTCCTAAGCGCATTGGAGATTGGAGACCTATCACAATGATGAGCATTATCTATAAAATATTTGCTAAAGTCTTTGCATCAAGGCTCAAATATATTATTCATAATGTGGTTCATCCATCACAGATTGGGTTCATACATCAAAGATCGATTTATGCCCAATTATTGATGAAACATACAGCTTCATCTAATCAAGAAGCGACTCGGAAAATGGGAAGGTCCTAAAATTAAAAGAGGTACTATTTTAAGACATTTGGGCTATCCCTTAGGCGTACATGTACCTATTAAAGATAAAGTCGAGTGGGTACTGCGCAGAATTAAGTGCAAAATGGACAAATGGTTTGCTTCGCAATGGCCATTACATGCCAGGATAAGGATCGTGCAAAATTTTTTGCAACCATATATTATGTATTATTTACTGCTGCTGGATTGGAAGAAGAACCATTTGCATATCTTTGACAGATTGGTAAAGACTTTCCTCTGGAACAAAAAGCATAATCGGGCATTGGTCCTTACATCATGGACAGTATGTATGTCAGCCCAGAGATAGAGGTGGGCTTGGATCTTCACACACACTCAATTTCTTACTCAGCCATTTCAAATCTACACTTTCTACCTTGAAATGGAATGGAAGACATTGTTATGTAGGGAACTCCCTTGCTTTTTTATCTCCATACTGGTCATTTTTATCAAATCCGCCTATCGCTTACTCTTTGGGGGCTCCAGCAAGATATTTTGATAATAAAGGAATTGATACCATTGCTAAATGCTATGATTTTGAACGGGAGATTTTGCCTTTTCCAGTGGTGCAGAGAACTTACACAGTGGGAGCAGCATATAGATCTAAATGGTTTCAAATAGTATCCTTATTGCAACAATACCAAATACCTCTTTCGATTGATGCGTCTGACCCATGGCGGGATTGGTTGCTTGCAAAACATACTAGATGGTGGACTGGTAAATCAAACATGTATTACCATACACTGATT